>JAKOGI010000830.1:0-172500 GCA_029747015.1 Carnegiea gigantea | reverse complement strand
TAGTAACTTGTCTTCTGGTTCTGGTAATCTTAATTGGGATGAATTTCTACTTTCTCCTTTAAGGATTTTGATGATTTGGGTATGGAGATCGTTCCATCCTTTGGTATTATTTTTTCTTAGTAGGCTCTGTAAATTTTTCTTTTTCTTTGCTAAGTCAGGAATATAAGAGCTGACGCAGTTTAATAATCCTAAAAAAATCTCCTATTTGTTTTTTAGTTCTTAATTCATCGGGGTACTCTATTATTTTTTTTGAAACATGGCTTTGTAATGAGATACCATTTGACTCTAATTCAAATCCTAAAACTCAACTTTTTCTTGTTTAATTGTGGCATTCTTTTCACTAAGACATATTTCTTCTTTTATTGCAGTTTCTGCAAATGTTTTAAGATGTTCTCAGTGTTTTTCTAGAGTTTTAGAGTTTATTAAAATATCATCAACATAAACAACTAGAAATGAGTTAAGATGTTTAAATGTATCGTCCATTCCTCTATGAAATATTCTAGGTACATTTTTTAATTCAAATGGCATTACAATCCATTAATAGAATCCTTGAGGTGTACTGAAACCTGCATACTTGATACTTTCTTCTTCCATTTTCACTTGGCAGAATCTTGGTTTACAATCAAATTTTGAGAAATATTTTCTATTTTTGACAAGATTAATCAAAATTTCTTTGTTAGGTAAGAAATAATTTTCTATTTTTTTGAATTGGTTAAGTTTTTTATAATTAATAACCATTCTTGCTTTGTTTCTTCGTTTCTCCACTTCATTCATAATCATAAAGACTGGTGATGAGTAACTACATTTTTCCAGTCGTATTAATCCCTTTTCTATTAATTCTTTGATCCATATTGAGAATTCTTTTGTATCTTATGGGGGTATAAAGCATAAGTTTTTCTTTGATATATACTTCTTTCCTTAATTCTATTTTTGCTCTTGGATGTTCAGTTTTCCAAAATTGTAGAGATTCTTAGAGGAAATTTGTTTTAGTTTATTAAGCAAGTTTTTCTTAGTGATTACATTGATATGAAAAGCTTGTTTTCTGTGGTTGTGTTGAGACTGCGACTTATTCATATCCCTGTCCCCCACGCTTCGCGTGTACTCTGTAAGGTTGTTTTAGTGCAGGGATTTTTAGTATGTGACCACATTTTATGGTAAGGTAAATGGTATATGGAGTTTGAGTAAATTTAGCAAATTGTTTGAGGAAATCATTTCATAATAAAACATCATATCCATAGTTGTATTGTAATACTAAAGGAATATTTGGTATTTTGTTTCCTAATATAATGGCGATATTACTTTGCACAAAATCCAAATAAATAGTGGTAGGATGAACACCTTTAATTTTAACCTTTTTGTCAGATGAGAGTTTTTCCCATTTTGGTAGTAAACAGTCTTGAAAAAAAAGTTACTTTAGATCTTGTATCTATTGAAGTTGTAGTGGTAATTTATGAGGATGGGAATTTGTAGTTGTTTGTTCAATATATGTGAGGATGGGAGTTTGTAGTTGTTTCATATATGTCAAAAGTTTAAATTGCAAATTGAGAGTATCTTCGATATTTTTGCTTCTAAGGGTAATAGAATAATTAGGATAACTTTCAAAAATTAGTTTTGAATAAATTAGGTTTCCTTGTAGAGTTCTTAAATGACTATTCTGCATGTCTTTAAATCTTTGATCATGTAAGGATAAAATGATAGCTGAGTTAACTCTTTCTTTGAAACATACTTTTATGGCTATTTGTATTCCTTGTAAATGAACATATTTAATTAAATTTCTATCTTTTGAGGGAATCTCCTCTAAAAGTTTTGTAATTATCTGTTGAGTCAATAATTTTAATATGATATTTCCTTGCAAGTTCTGAATATAAACTGGTTGTTCTGTTGTGTGAAGTTTAAAATATCTTATTAATTGTCTTGTCATGAAGTCATCTATTTTCTTCTTTCTAAGATCTTTAAGGGACAAATCTTTAGCTATTATTTTTTCATAAATTCGTTGATTGAATGTGATGATTCCTGTATGTTTTTCATTACTTTCTCGTTCTTGTTGTTGAACTATCTTTGTTTCTTCAGTACTCATCTTCAATTTCTAAATAACTTTCTATTTCTGAAGTACTTATGTCTTCTTCAGAGCTAATAGATTCTTAGCAGCTAGATACAACATCGCATTTATTAGAGTCTAGTGGGTCTAACTCTCATATATTTCTTCAAATTTTTCTGAGAAAACTTTAACTATATTAGCTTTTCTTTTTTTTTGCAGCTAATAGACTTATTGTAACACCCGCACTTTCTAGCCTGTTTCTTGATACTAAAAGTCATATTTTATTATTCTAGTTAAGCTAGATCAATATCAATCTGCTTGCTTAAGTGATAATTTTATTAAAAGGAGAATTATTATTATTATTATTAGTTTTGAAATTTAATTCGTGTTGAATTGTGCTGATAGTTGAATTTAGTCGTTTTCTAAATACGATTAGGTTGTTTACCTTAGAATTAGTTTCGAGATTTACTAAATCGAACCTGGACATATTTGGGATCGAATAATCGACGAAGGATCGTATCATCGATTCGGGTTAGGATATGAGGTACGAGATTAGAAATTAGACTAGCGATGTTAGTTGAATGGCCAAGTAACTAAAAAATATATATAAGGGGGTCGAAGCCCCTTCCTTTCTCAGCCAAAAACCACGACAAGGGCAGGTTCTTCGTGCTCCTCGCGATGCCCTCCCCAGTAACCACCAGAGAGAGAGAGAGGGGGGAGGTAAGGATGGCGATGGAGACAGCGAACGCCGCTCAGGTGTGCGCACGCCAGCCGGCGTCCCCTCTACCCGCCTAACATGGCCACCACAAAGACAGAGAGAGAAGAAGGGAGATCAAGAGATGGGATGGCCGGTGCTAGTGGCGGCAATGAGGTGATTGTCTCTACTGGTAGGCTTGAGTCCGGCGACCACCAAAGGCCACGAAGATGAGGGTTTAAAAGTTAGAGTTTTGAACCCTAAGCTCCACCAGCACCTCAGCCACCACTGAGGTGGTCCTGATTTACATGGCTAGGGGCTAGAACAAAGGAGAACTAGGGTAGAACCGAAGCAGTAGTAGCAGTAGAGTGGCTTGACTCAGATGCGCCCAAACCAAACGCCAAATTGGGTCCTCTAGCTAGCAATCAAGGTGGGTGTTTCTCGCCTCCTAAGTATTAGTAAATTCGAAAAGATTTTAGCCCTTAAATGATGATGCATGCTAGTTTAAGATTAGCCAGATTAAATAAGAACATGATGATTAATTTTACATGTTTCATTTCCACTGATATTAGCATAGGTTGTGCATGCTTAGTTGCTATCAGAAACTGCTAGTACTGAACTGATTTTCATGCCTAGGATTGCCCTAAATCGATGCATGTTAGTTTAGTTAATTCATACCTGAAAGTAACTTTGAAATAACCTAATAATACTTAGAATTGATATAGGTTAGTTTAGGTAATTAACGCTTGAAAATGGCTTCAAATCGATGCCCGTTAAGTTAATTAATTCATGCTTGAAAACGACTTCGAAATGAACTAAGAATGCCTATATTTGATGCATGTTAATTGGGTTAGTTCGTGTTTAAAAGTAGCCTTGAAACGACCTAAGCACGCTTCAAATTGATGCATGTTAAGTAAGTTAACTCATGTTTAATAGTAGTCCTTGAAATGAACTAATAACCTTGGTTAGTTAAAACAGATAGGTAAGCCTAACGCGACTAAACTATGCTTTAAAAATGACACGAATTGGGCATGTCTATTGCTTTGAATGGATGCTTGTTAAGTCAGCTAATTCGTGCTTGAAAGTAACTTCGAAAAGAACTAAGAATGCCTTGAATCGATGCCTATTAAGTTAGCTAAATCATGTTCAGAAGTAACTTCTGAAATGGCCTAAGCAAGTTTGAATCGATGCTAGCTAAATTAGCTAAATCATGTTTAAAAATAGCTTCTAAAACGACATAAGCATGTTTGAATCGATGCTTGTTAAGTTAGTAAAATTATGCTTTGAAAATGACATGAGTATGGCATGCTTATTTCCTAAATGTGAATTATGAATGTAAGCTAGCTTCATGCCTTACGAGTTCATTTTAGTTCGTCGTCTAATGTAGCGCACCGTCGGATGGTGCTGCTTGCTCAGGTAAGTACATAAGCCCTATTGCACATTTCTTTACAAGCTTTCATGATAATATGCCATGATTATGGAATTGAAAACCGAGTTGATAGTCAGATGACTTGAGGATGAACTTATGAGAATTTTGAGGTTCTTGTGGTCGATGTTGTGTAAGGAGGGAGCCTAGGTTGTAATTGACTGCAATCATGTGGATTGTAAGGCCATGTGTGGCTTATTCTACTGAGTTGATTATGAAGTGTTCGAATGTGTTACGTGCAAACCCCTTCGCCTTTTATATCATTAAGTTTACCTTGCAAGTGAGGGTGAATTTGAAAAGGAAAGTTTTCATGGTTGTAACTAATAATAGCCATAACTATTAGCAATCGATGGCCTATTTTAACTATACGAATACAGTTTTGGGAGTGAACTCGCTAGAACGAGGGAATCCCTAAGAAATTTGAATAAAAAGAGAGTGCGTTGTATGAAAAAGGATTTCGCTGTGAGAGACAGCAAACTTATTAGCCGTTATGGCCATACGATTTAAATTGGCTAAGATATTGTGCATAGGGACAATAAGATGATAGTGAACCTACTTGAACGGGGAAATCCCTAGCCTAGGGAGTAATCCCAGTAGTGGGTAGCCCTAGAGACCTTGACGGGGATTAAGGTCTAAAAGTTAGTTGTCATCCTGAGAGTAAGAGCTTAGCGTGAGCGATAGTCTCACTAGGGGTTGAGAATAGATCTCACCCAATCAGTATATTATGATGATCTTATGCCTGGAAGTTAATTAGAAAGTAAGTAAACGTAGTGCTCCTGGCCTTAGAGGCTGGGGGTGTTACACTTATGTCCAATTTCTCCACAATTCCAACATTGATAAGAGGTAGGGTTTTTGTTTCATTTATAGTATCTATTTTTTGGATTAAAATCTTCTTGAAATAACCTTCCATGCTTAAAGTGTTTACTGCTTTTTGGAGGTTTGTTGATGAATTTCTCTGTTTTGTCCATTTTGGTTTAGAATTTTTCTTTTTAGGAAATTTTTTCCTTTGGATTTTTCTTCTGTGGAGCTCTCTCTATATTTTTCTTTGGATTTCTTTTTTTTTGGGTCTATAACTAGGATAGTTTTCACATCCATATCATCCTAGTCCTTTAATATCACCGCAACATAATGTTGCTTTTTAATATGTCTTCTTCTATTTTCTTCTAAGCATAATTGCACCATTGCTCTGTGTATCACAGTTTGCACTGCTGCTACGTATCTAAAGGTTGGGGGTTGCCTTATAAATTCTTCAAATTTCCCTCAGAAATATCTATTCCATGTATTAGGAAACTTGTTTAACAATAGCTATACCTAAGTTTCCTAATTTTCTGTTGAATCATAAAGCTCATAATAATATTTGTAAAATTCACAAAAGAAACTCCTCAAGTTGCATAAGTTGCAAATTCTTAAATTGATTAATTTGTATAAGGCTTCTCTTTTTTTTCCCCCCCTCTAGCTTTGAATTCTCTTGGTGTTCTATGTGTTCGTATCCTTTAAATTGTCCAATTAGATATTTTTCTGTAGTCAATACTCCTTCCTCCACACCAGTTCTTAAATTTCTTTTTATGTCAATTTCTATTAAATTTCTTATATTATAAGATACTCTTGTATGCCAGTTATATACTATTCCTTGAAAGGAATTGATTATTAGGTTATAAATAGCATTTGCATCTCTACCTTCTTCAGCATAGACTGGATCACTTATTAGAGATGGTATTATTAATGCTTTCCAAACATTTAGGGTCTTCCTTCTACCAGTTACAAAGTCTAAGTTTAAGAAATATATATGCTGGAACTTGCTCTTAAATTAAAGGATTTCTTGGTTTAAATTCTTTATTAATAGCTGGTCATCTCCTATTTTATGACTTCGTGCTTGTTTTGTCTTTCATAATTCGAGATCTTCTTGGAGTTGAACCATAGTTAAAATGGTTTGAGTTTTCTCCTTATTCAAAGTTATTGGGATTAGGAGTATAACTTCCTATATTTCCTCTTAGTCCTCCTGTGTTCATATTTACTTGTTTTACTATTCTTGATATTTGTACATCTTCAAATTTTTTTAGTAGGTCTTCAATAGATTTGTTATATTCTCCTATTATCCATTTTCATTGCTTTTCTTGTTTATCATTTCCTTTAAGTTGTCTTTGCTCTTTAGCAATTTTTTGTGTGATTCTTCTTCCGCTCTTAAAAGTCTATCTTGATATCTTTTAAAATATTTTTCATCATCACTTTTAGGAATTATTTTTTTCGGGATTTTAATTTCTATAGGAGTATATTCTCTTTTTTTCTAAGTTTCAAATTACCTTCAAAGGTTATATTAATTAATTTTATTTGTAGTACTAGCCGCTTAATTGATTGATGTATCTCTTGAATTTCCGGTTTTACTTCCTGTAGTTCTGCTTTAATTTCTAGAAAACTCATATTGATCCTTCAAGATAAATATTATTGATGGATTCTTTACATAACTGTCATTAATCTTCATCATTAAACAAATATTCCGTATCAAACTTATCTAAACTGTTGTCAGTTGTTTTAAAAAATTCGTTTTCAAGATTTTCCAAAAATTCCAAATAAGTCCTTCTTTCTTCTTCGTAAATTTTTCTAGATTAAATTATATGAATTTTGTGAGGATTGCATAAACTCTCATTGTTTCAGAAGGAGAATAAACTTAAATAAAATTGAAGGATTCTAAAGAATGTGAACAAACTGCTTTATTACGTGTTATCCTTCCCATCTTACTGGGCATGCTGAGATTGAGATTGTCCCACCCACTCAATAGTTGTACCTAATCCTTTGTAATTCTAGGTTTCTTCATTGTTCCTATCACACTTGTCTATTTCATTATCAGATCAAACTTACAGATTTACGCTCCACTAATCTCCCATCTAAATTGCATCAAACTCACACAATTCTAACAAATTCTTTATTTAATAATTTAAAGCTAAAAATTGAATTTAATTAACAAGTTCTCTACTTTTGAACAATCAAAATTTCTAATTAACAAAAACATTCACATCGCTACTAGTGAGTTTTCCTATTAACTTAGCCATCCAAACTTACTTGCATGCAATGCACGGGAATTCTCACTGTAGAATACATATATAGAAAGAATATATCTATTGGGAACCGCGCTTTATATTAAGAATTAGGAACTATTGATCTGACCTGCTAATTTTTAATTTAAAGGAAAGATTTTCCTACATGTTCCCTAAATGTACCCCTTTCTCCCACCTCCTGTGATATTAAAATCAATGTCGGCCGTGATTATCTACCACTGGTGGCAGCCACAAGCAACTCACCTGCAAACAATGAACGCCAATGGACCTTCCTTGTCCACTAGCAAGGTCAATGGTGTCCTCCATATTTGACCAATAATAATTACAGGGGTTTGCAATATTTGACTGATCACAATTCTATATATTCCATTTACTATAAAAGTTCCCAGGGAATTCATTAGAGGAATGTTGTCAAAGTAAAATTGTTTGTTCTTGCATCTCCCTACTAGTTTTCCGAATTAAGCCCATGGATACATATAATTCAGAGGAATATGTAAGTGATTGTTCAACCATAAATTATAATATTTTATACCCTTTTATTTTCCAATAATTGCTCGAAGTAAATTATTAATATAGGATTTTAATATAGTTTTATTTGTTTTGTAGAAATTTGAGAAATTTGAAGAATAAATAAATTGCTTGGACCAAAAAAAAAAAAAAACAGAAAATTGAATCAAAAGGGGATTGGATCACAACAAGCATTGGATCAAGATAAAAAGAAAAAAAGAGAACCCAAGCACCAAAGTCCAGTCCACGGCCCAACCCCAACTTCTCCCCCTCCCCTTCCATTTAATTAGTCACACCGGTTGCACATGACTCCCAGCAGTAACCCCCCTCTAATCTCTTCTTCTTCCTCATCAATGCATGACCCAGATACCCAAAACACAGGGCAAAACAGGGTAGCCCTCAACTCTTCATCTTCCTCTCCATAACCACGAAGCAGACTCTCCATCTTCCTCCATCATCAACCACCATAACTGAAACTTTTTTGTCTCTCATGCTTCATTATCCGTCATTAACATCATCATTAATTGGATTGTTATTGAGAGCAAGCTAAAGAGGCGATGGAGCTGCATTTTAGGCGAGCTTTAATGGAGGTCGAGTAGAGAAGCAGAGGAGGAGGAGAGTAGAGTTCTTTTATTTTAGTTTTATTTTCTTTCATTTTTGTTTTTCAGTTTCAGATCTCATTTTAAATTCTCAAATTAGTGAAAGTAGATTATGGTTTACTTCCAATTTTGAGTACAAGATTAGATATTCAAGTTGAATTTACAAGCTTTTTAGTTAAATTTATGATATGGGCTCTCTGATGGTGCAAGTTTGAGGCTCTGTTCGTGTCCTCTTTTTCGATTTGCCTTTCCTGTTTCCATTGGCTTTGCTTTGTCCTTGGGCATAATTGAAAAGCCTGAGTTGTGTCTCATGTTGGCTGATTGGTACTCGAAGAACTCAATTTTCATTTGATTTGTTGTGGTTCAATCACGTTACGGGTTTGTGAGATATGCTTGGGTCTTGTTTGGTGCTTTTCGAATTTGGGTGCTCGATAATAATGGTTTCGGTTGCTCCAAAGGCTGCTTGCACCATGGTTAATTCCCAGTCGATGTTGCTCTTCCTTTGCTTCAGCCTGGGTATGATTCTTGATTAGTGATCTCTTACTGCCCAAATTGGATTTGGTTTTTGTTTAGTTACTGCTTTACAAAATACCTTCTAGTTGTTCAGTCAAGCTAAATGCTGCAATTCTAGACTTTCAATAATAGCAATGTACTAATTTAGGTTATTCCTAACTTAATTTCACATCCATCCCTGAGGACGACATCTGTAATTCCCACAACGATAACCGTATACTTGTGGAAATTCATAACAAGTTTTTGGCGTCGTTACCCAGGATGGCGTTGTGAAATTAGGTTGCATAGTCGAGTCGTAATTTAGTCATTTGCGTCGATTTCATTTTCGTTTTCATTTCATATTTTTGATTTTTGATTTTGTGTGTGTTAGTTTAGCTTTAACTTAGATTATTTTTGAGTTTTGATTTGAGTTGTAGTTTTAGCTTTGGGTCAATTTAATTTTGCTATTTCATGTGATTTTGGTACTTGAAAAAAAAAAGGCAGAGACTAATAATTTGGTTATTGTGCAGGAAACAGGCACAGAAGCAGCAGCAACAAAAAGAAAAAAATATTAAAAAAAATGCTCTTCTTTTGTGTTTGTGTTTATTTTATATTTTGTGTGATGTTTGAGTCATTTTGGTCTTTCTTTTATTTTGGTAGCATAGTTTTATTTTTGTTAGTTTATTTTGTCTTGTTCACTTAATTATTTGAGTCTTTTCTTTTTGTTTTAGTCATTGGTTTGTAAATAATCTCCTAGATGCATTTTCTTTCCATAAAATAAAAACTAAAAAAATTAAAAACTTGAAAATCCAAAAAAATTGAGAAATTCTTAAAATTGAAAAAAACTAGAGTTTCAAGCATGCCAGTATTTAATTTCCCACAATTCGAGCATAAACTTTTCTGGAGCTATTTATCGCGACTTAATGATTATCGTGCTCAATTGCATCAGAATTTTCAAAAATGAAAAATTTGTGAGGTCATTACTGTGGGTCTGAATTCTGAATCTTGGGGTTATATTGAGTCTATTTATTCTGGAGGTGTATTAGGATTGTTATCTAAAACTCAAAATGAGGTATGGGATTTCTTTAAAAAATTAGCTTGGGATACCTATGCTTTTGAACATGCTAAAAATAATTTTGGATACCCAACTCCTAATGAGTCTGTTTTTCATGCTGATCCTTACCCTCATGATGGCTTTATGAATTCACATGACCCCTCTTATTCTTGTGTGTCTCCTGTGTTGTGCGATTATTGTGAATCTTCTGACTATGATGTTCTCACTTGTCCTTTTCGTGCTTATGTTGATGCTACCTGTGCAAGTGTGGAAAAGAAGATCAATAAATTAACTGATAAAATGATAGAGAACATGAAAGTGAGAATTGCTGAACATTCTTAATGTTTTAATCAAAGTAGGGAGAATTGTAATGAGCCTAACTTTAGTTTAGGATCTCCTAAACCTGGAGTTAGTCTCTATGATAATTTTGAACCCTCTTATTCTACTAGGCCTAACTTGAATGAAGAGATGCCTTTGCCTAGTCTAGTTCAAAAGAGTGACTTCCCTTTGTCTCTATCCCCTGCCCTTGCACCTAAATTTAGCTCACCTACGGATGTCACTGAGAATGTCCTAATTTCTGCCGAGCCACTTACCACTTTAAATGATTCTTTTGAGTTTGAGAAGGGTGATGAATGTGGGAACCCTACTGAGTTAGATTTAAGCATCACAACTGACTTTGAGCACCATGAGTTAGATGAGTCAGATGATACTATTTCACAGGAGTTATGTGAGGAGGAAGCTACACCCACTATTTTGGACTTTGATGATGCTATTCTTTCTATAAAATGTGAATCTTTTTCATGTGGGTTTGAAGTTACTGAAGGTCTTCATGTGAGTTTCTGTGCTGAGTATGAATCTTTTTCTTTTAACCCTATCCAAACTGACCTCCTTTTTGGACATTGTAAGTCTGAATTTGGCAAGTCTGAGACCATTGTCACTGAAAATTTTACCTTAGACCAGACTCTTGCGCATATTGAACTTAACAGACTTGCAGACTTTGCACCCACTATTTTGCCTAGAGTGCTCACTCATGATAACCTGATCTCTAGGCCGATTACCCACCTACTGGCTGATTTTAAGTATGTCCATCTATTCCCTAATTGGGCCCAACTATTTGACAAATTGAAACGGGCTCTTACTTGTGCTGCATTGATAAGGTGGATGTACTTTACTTGGCACCAACTTTCTTGCTTCTTCTGCGTTGATCTTATTGAGAGTTGGTCTTCTGTATTTAACAAGCTTCTACGTGCTCTTACGATTTTTGATTTAAGTAGCAGTGTTCCATTTGATATGGAGTGGCTGATGCTCCATGAGCCTCTATCTAAGCACATTTCAAGAGGCTGTAGCTTATGTGTAATCCTGCACCTAACCAAGTATAAACATTCCTCTTTATCTCTTCTTTTTATTTTGTTTTCGTTTGTATATATTTGTTGCTTTGTTTTATTTTTATTGTTTTCTTTTTGAGTTTTAGAGTCATGTCATTTTTCTTTTTTTTTTTTTTTGAGTCTTCTTTTCTTTTTGCCTATTTATTTTTCTTTTTGGTTGTATTTTATGTTTCTTTTCAATCCCAACAAGGACATTGTGAGATTTAGGTGTGGGAGTGGGGAAACTTTGAAAAAAAAAACTGAAAAATTTTGAAAATTCAACAAAAAAAGCTTTTTTTTGTTTTTGGGGAACTTTTATACTTTTCTGATCAACTTAAATCCCCTGTACTTTGATTTTTAGCTTGCATATGAACTGATGTGCATGTTAGGTCTCCATCCTTAATGTGTCATTCTTAGCCCTATTTCTTCATTATTACTGTGTAATCCAATTCCTATTTATATCATCATCATTATCTTAGGGTCTTAGTTTTTCATTATTAGCTCCCCCACTTGTCTTTGACGCGATTACTTTGGTTTTTGTTTGCATTCCCCAAAAAAAAAAATGATGAAAAAGAATAGAAAAAAGAGAAAAAGGAAATGAAATGAAATTTGGAATAACAAGTATCTTTTTGAGGCACGTGCTACTGGGTGTTACCCTTGGAGGCAATACTGCTATTGGAAAAGCTTACTTCTAATGTTAATAAATCAATAATGTAATTTGTGTCAGTCAAGTGGGATTGAGTTTGATTCTGGAATGTCTAAGCCCTAGGATGATGATGTACATGTACACAAGCACTGGGATTGATTCCAAATCTTGATGTCTAGTGAGGTGAAATATTAGTGCTTTGATGACATTCATGGGGTAGAGAGCTTT
This sequence comes from Carnegiea gigantea, assembly GCA_029747015.1. NCBI lineage: Eukaryota > Viridiplantae > Streptophyta > Magnoliopsida > Caryophyllales > Cactaceae > Carnegiea > Carnegiea gigantea. Next base: position 160,399 of record JAKOGI010000830.1, on the reverse strand, counting down.
GATGAGTATATTTTGTTTATATGCAAACTAATATCTTTGCTACAAGGGTGATTTAGTTGATTAGAATGTGTATATATCTTTTCCCAGTTTTGTACATATTATTTTTTGAACAAAAATCCAAAAAAGATTTTCGAGTTTTTGTTTATGTTTTCTTTCATAGATTTTGTGGGTACATCTTCTGCAAACCCTCACGAGACCTTCCTCGTCCACTAGCGTAACCTGGAGGTTTAAAGGACTTGTTGCACGTGCTAAGTGCAACCGTGATTCCTACGAAAGTGAGTAACAAATTTTATTTTCTTTTTCTAGGATTTTTTTTAGTTTTGTTTTACTCGAGGACGACCAAAACTTAGATGTGGGGGCATTTGTTCAACCATAAATTATGATATTTTATACCCTTTTATTATCTAATAATTGCTCGAAGTAAATTATTAATATAGGATTTTAATATTATTTTATTTGTTTTGTAGGAATTTGAGAAATTTGAAGAATAAACAAATTGGTTGGACAAAAAAAAAAGAAAATTGAATCAGAAGGGGATTGGATCACACCAAGTATTAGATCAAGATAAAAAGAAAAAAAAGAGAACCCAAACACCAAAGTCTAGTCCACGGCCCAACCCCAACTTCTCCCCCTCCCCTTCCATTTAATTAGTCATGCTGGTTGCACGTGACTCCCAACAATAGTCCCCCTCTAATCTCTTCTTCTTCCTCATCAATGCATGACCCAGACACCCAAAACACAGGGCAAAATAGGGCAGCCCTCAACTCTTCATCTTCCTCTCCATAACCACGAAGCAGACTCTCCATCTTCCTCCATCATCAACCGCCATAACTGAAGCTTTTTTCTCTCTCATCCTTCATTATCCGTCATTAACATCATCATTAATTGGACCATTATTGAGAGCAAGCTGAAGGGGCAATGGAGCTGTGTCTTGGGCGAGCTTTAATGGAGGTCGAGTGGAGAAGCAGAGGAGGAAGAGAGTAGAGTAAAGAGTAGAGCTCTTTTATTTTAGTTTTATTTTCTTTCATTTTCGTTTTTCAGTTTCAAATCTTGTTTTTAATTCTCAAATTAGTGAAATTAGATTATGGTCTACTCCCAATTTAGAGTCAAGTTCAAATATTCAAGTTGAATTTACAAGCTTTTTAGTTAAATTTATGATATGGGTTCTTTGATGGTGCAAGTTTGAGGCTCTGTTCGTGTCCTCTATTTCGATTTGCCTTTCTTGTTTCCATTGGCGTTGCTTTGTTCTTGGGCATAGTTGAAAAGCCTGAGTTGTGTCTCATGTTGGCTGATTGGTACTCGAAGAACTCAATTTTCATTTGATTTGCTCTGGTTCAATCACGTTATGGGTTTGTGAGATATGCTTGGGTCTTGTTTGGTGCTTTTTGAATTTGGGTGCTCGATAATGGTTTCGGTTGTTCCAAAGGCTGCTTGCACCATGGTTAATTCCCAGTGGGTGTTGCTCTTCCTTTACTTTAGCCTAGGTATGATTCTTGATTAGTGATCTCTTGCTGCCCAAATTGGATTTGGTTTTTTGTTTAGTTACTGCTTTACAAAATACCTTCTAGTTGTTCAGTCAAGCTAAATGCTACAAGTCTAGACTTTCAATAATAGTAATGTACTAATTTAGGTTATTCGTAACTTAATTTTACATCCATCCCTGAGGACGACATCTGTAATTCCTACAACGATAACCGTATACTTGCGAAAATTCAAAACAGTGATTTATACACAGCATTCTCTTCTTTTATGAAGGGTTCTGCCAATTGATATGTGTCACCAAATCATTCAAATTCAATTTCTTCATCCTTATCTTCAATTTTTGGAAGCCTATCAAGTTCTTCCGTTAAACTTTGATCAATGAACCTACAAAATCCTTTAAACTGTATCTGATTAAACCTAGATATTGTAGACATTCCTTTATTTCCACCCCGTACCATTTAAATTGAATCCCCCATTTATTGAAAAATCTCATTTTTTGCTCATTTTTCATTAACTCGTATAAATCGGTCTAGTTTTGATGGAATTTATATTCTGTTTACTAAACTTTGACACAAAACTCCAATATATGAATATATAAATAGATAAGGAATGTATGAAATCCTTATGAACCAGGAATAAAGAAAATTTCTACTCAAATTTCAATTAGCAACAAAGTAGATACAAAAGCAAAGGAATTGATAAAACATTCCTGAAAAAAAAATGTGGCCTAACGCTCAACCTAATTTATTATAGTTATAGAATTTTGTAGAGAATATCCCTTTATTCTATTTCTACCATTGTTATGATATTAGATATTCCTATTCGATTGGATACCCAAAAAAAAATATATGTAATATTTGATCCCTTTGTTGAGATAAAGATAGAATAATCAGAAATAATGTAGAGTTTTTTTTGGTTACTTAACCTTTTTTCCCTATCTATTGTATTGTGAAAAAAAGATTGGTAGAGAAAAAAAATATTTTTATCTATCAGTACTATTTCATAGAATTCGAAAAATACAGGTGTAAAACGGGTTCTATTCACTAATTATATTAAACTTAAACATGGACAGACACCTACATATCATATAGAAGATACTCGATTATATGTGTAATTTATGTTCTGGTTTTGGGGTTTACATGTACTCATAATTGTTGTTATAATGGAATTTAGGACTAAGAAAAAGAAAAGTGGATAAATATTGAAGATTCTTTTATTATTGAAAGGATGGAATACTGATTAGTTATCTTTTGGATTTTCTTATGCTATTAGGGAACCTCAATTTGAAATCAAAATCTAAGAATTATTCACAAATTTGTAGTCAAGTCAATAATTATAGTTAGGGGTTCAATTTGTCATGAATTTTTACTTTGTGACTGAAAGCCTATACATACATACATACATATATATATATATGTATATGCGTGTGTGTGTATATATATATATATATATATATATATATATATATATATATATGGTGTGTGTGTATATATATATATATATATATATATATATATATATATATATATATATATATATATATATATATATATATATATATATATATATATATATCACAGTCTCGCTCACTCTTCACTCTCTGACTCCTCTAATCCACATTCTTCAAAAATCGACTTGTTTGGTAGAGAAAATAAAGCTTCTCCTCAATGAGGTTGATGTTGCCATAAATTTCGCACCTTAATTTAGGGTGTTTCGTTTTTTGAAAAATTGGAATTAGGACCAAATGATGGCAACAAATGGCAGCGCACAAAGATGGTCGCAATGGTCGATTTGCAATTTTGATTGGTAGTTGGGGTGGAGGAAGGTGATTAAGTGAGGGCGTTCAACTGAATCTAGGACAAACGATGGACTTCCTAGTTAGCCATCAGTGGTCTGGAAGAGAAGTCGCTGATGCGTTTATATGGTGGACATCGATGGTTAGAACGCGATGGTGTGGATTGGAATTCGAGATTTAGGGGTGCATGAGCAATGACATGTGACCGTCTAGATTATTGGATTATAAATTAATGGCTGAGATATATACTTTCCTGTAGGGGTGCTCAAAATTAATCAAACTCAAAAATCCAAACCAAAAACCTGTGAACCCACCAAATTTTTTGGTTTCGGTACTCAAACCAATTTTTTTTTTTTTTTTTTTGGGTTTTAGTTTGGATGCGGTCCACGATTTTTGGAGTTAGCTACCCGATAAGCCAATAAGGGGTTTTTTTAACAAAGCAAAGCAAATGGGAGGGAAGAGGGAATATTCCTAGAGTTTGAAAGAAATAAAAACCCTACTCATTTAGTTTAGCCTCACCCGACCCAACTACATTTCACTACATTTGTTGCATCGTTGTAGTGCTCTATGCCTCTCTCACATAAACACAAACTAACATAATAGTAATAAGATTGCTAATGATATATTTGCTAATCCAACATAATGATATATTTGCTAATCTTATGTATTGGCTACTCCAAAAGCACTAATTGGATACTCACGTGCAGTAAATTGGTGATTAAACTTAACTAGTATTTACAATTTTTAAAAATGGGAAAATATGATTGATCACACTATTATTAGTTACATTGCTTGGATTTTTTTTGGGGGGTGGGGGGCTGTAGGAGAAGGGGTGCGAGGGAGAGATTCAAAAAATGATTAGATGCCATAATAAGACAAGGCAAAAGAACTCCAACTGAAGAAGAGAGAATTAATCGCTCATTCCATGAAGCAATGTGGAGAAGGTTTCAGTATGAAATTTAGTATCTACAATTGTCAAATTCCTAATTTTACGTGTTTTACTAACACCAAATAATAAGCGATAGCTATACATTGGCACGCGAAGTCCACCATAGAAATAATGATTAACACTCTTTAAATTAATTACGCCTAGCAAACAGATTTATATATGAATTCTTCTATAGCTATTTCTGTAGGCACTAAAAATTTCATAATATGTGCCTAATTTTAAAATTAATATAAATTAATTATTTCAGGTTAGTCCATTTAATTAATTTAATTTATTTAAATAAATTGGGTCGAATCACTACTAAGTCATGACCCAGACAAATATCAAGTCAACAATCAAATTGACTATTAAATTGCCAATCAAATAGACTAACAAGTCAACGGTCTAATTAACGGCCCAAGAAGGCAAATAAGTCACAAATCCTAATAAGGGGAGGGGGATTCTTCGCCTATAAATAGAGCACTACTCCCTCTTATTCAGGATTGGAAAAATCCATTCGCTCCAAGGAGCATTCAGAAGAATTCACAAGAGCTCAAAATTTCTCTTTGGAAGAAGACAACAAGTACTCCATACACGTGCCGTTCACTTTAAAAGATCAAACTATTTTCTCGACAGAGATTAAGCCTATTAAGCCCTATCTCGAGACTAAATTCATTCAAGAGTATTCAAGGAAATCAAATCAGAGGATTTATTTATCCAATGAGACAACAAGCACAATCAAAGTACATGCCGTTTACCATCTAAGATTAAAGAAAACTCATCTTGATTGAGATCAAACCTCTTAGGCCCTCTCTCAAGATTAAATTCATTGAAGTTCATTCAAAGGAAGCCAAATCAATCAATTTGCTCAAGATTCAAGTCAATCGATCCTCTTTCAAGACAAATTGAGATCGAATCAGAGGAATTATTTAATTGTTCATCTTGTAACAATTAGACAGAGATTGTACCCCTACATACAAAATCAATACAAAAATTGATTTGTTTCTTATGTTCTTATCTACTTTATTTTAGGCTCGAAATTTGTGTTTACAAATTTAGCACACCCGATGGGACATCTCTACCTCTCATCTCTTTCTCCAAAGTGCAAACTTTGCACTCCTTCGAAGATAACATGACCCCTAAGAACACTTTGAAGAGGGAGACTATCGAATCCACATCTAAAGGATCTGTAAAGGCTAGTATTGCATCTGACAATCGAAGCACCAGGGCAATGACTAGGAACATGACCAAAGTTGCTACCTTCAACACCTTAAAGCAACCAGTCGTGGCTTCAACTTTGCAGTCACACAAAACTCAAAAATTTGGCTCCAACTTGCCTTCTGATGGAGTCAATCAAACCGCTTGTCTTCCTACTTTGAAGCTAAAGCCTCTTACTATCTTTAATATAAGGAAGGCTTCGCCGTCTGAATTGGATGAATTCTAAACCTACATCAATCCTATCTTCCAACCTTTCAGTGAAGAGGATAATGAATATGATAGTAGTGATTCTTCACTAGCATCTTCAAGAGATTCAGTTTTCTCGCATGCTGAAGGCAAATCCTTTGACACTGTTATCATACCAGTTATGGTGACAGCGGCCACTAACTTCGAAGAACAACTAACGAGCATGAAGGCTACCTTGGATAGGCTCTCTAAAAAGAATGCAGAAAAGGACACCCAAATCAAGAGCCAGAATGACCAGATTGCTAAGAAGCTTCTAACAAAGGTTTAGGTGCTGAAGTCTCTGATAAAGAGTCCAACCACAGCGAAGCATCTGACAACGAACGCAAACCAAAGAAGGAACCATCCTTGAGCTCGATGTCAGCTGAACAAATTCAAAACTTGATAGCTGATGCAGTGAAGGCTCATCTAGGAGGGGATTCTCATAAAGCTCATTTGTATAAGAAACCATATACAAAGAGGATTGATGCACTTCGTATGCCTCATGGCTATCAGCTCCCCAAAATCAACCCATTTAACGGCAAGAGTAATCTCAAATAGCACATCGCCCACTTTGTCGAAATCTATAGTAGTGCTGGCACTAAAGGAGACCGATTGGTGAAACAGTTCGCGTGATCACAGATCTTGCCTCTGAATCTATTGACAGCTGGGGGCAAATGAAAAGTGAGTTGTTGAATCGCTTCTATAGCACGCACCATGTAGTTAGCACAACAGAGTTTACTAACACAAGACAATAGAACAACGAGCTAGTCATCGATTACATTAACCGCTAGCTTGCTCTCTCTCTGGAGTGCAAGGATCATTAATAAGAAGTTTCAGCCGTTGAGATGTGTTCCCAAGGGATGAATTGGGATATACTTTATGCCTTACAAGTAAATAAGCCCAAAATATTCCATGAATTAGCAATACGAGCTCATGATATGGAGCTTATAATTGCCTCCTACGGAAGACGGCTCAATGATGATGAATTAGTGACATCGTCAAGAAGTAGAAGCTCCATGCTAAGACACTTTGAAAAGAACAAATGCCTTATTCTGAGTCTGATGCGCCAGAAATGCTTGACAAACTTCTTGAGAAATGACTCATAGAACTCCCAGAGTCAAAGCGTCCTGAAGAAATTGGAAGAACTAATGATCCCGAATATTGCAAGTATCACAGGATAATCAGTCATCCTACAGAGAAGTGCAAAGCATTCAGAAGACAAGTCCTGCAACTTATAAAAGAAGGAAAAATCACATTAGACGAAGACGACACTAAGGAATCTGATTGATCATCCATTATGATCATATTGGAAAGTGCCTTGGAAGAGAGCTACCCAAAATTGGCATTTAGGGGGCAGACTTCTAAGTGAACCTCTGCAGACTCCTAAGTCATCAAAGAACTTACAGACTTTCAAGTCATTTCTTGCACAGACTTGAAGACTTTCAAGTCACTCTTAAAGACTCCCAAGTTCCAAGTACAAGCTTTTAGGCTCTTAAGTCAGCACAGGCTGTCAAGTCACCCACATGATTCTCAAGTGATCAAAATCAAAGACTCCCAAGTCGCTTAAACACTATCAAGTCAACAAAATTATAAACTTTAAAGTCAACTCAACGACTCTCAGGTCATCGAAGATAAAGACTCTCAAGTCATCATAATCAAAGACTTCGAAGTCGCCTAAAGACTATTATGTCAACAAAATTACAAACTTTAAAGTCAACTCAACGACTCTCAAGTCATCGAAGATAAAGACTCTCAAGTCATCATAATCAAAGGCTCCGAAATTAAAGACTCTTAAATCTTTGAAGATTTTTAGGGTTCCTTTAAGCTGGGGGCAATGGACATAAGCATCCTCCTTCAAATTTGCAATTGTGGCAATGAAGTCTTCCGCTTTTAGTCCTAGACCTCCTTCTTCAAGTCAGCATCAACGGTAATGTAAGCCTCCTCCTTCAAGTTGGCGGTATCCCCCTACAAGATGAGAACGATAAGATGGTCTCGTTATCCGATCCTTGTTGGCGACGTAGGCAACCACATGCAGATAGCAACAACAAGATGACCTCATCCTCCTTGTTGGATCTTCTCTCGTGCTCGCGACAGCATACTAGTCTTCTTTAAGTCGACAGCTTTCACATTCAAATCACATGACGTTCTTGTCAAGTTGGTGAAGACGATCATGTGGCCTCCACATTCATATTCAAGAAAGTCGCCCAAGGCAGACCCATGTGGGCAAGCCGTCCAAAGGTGAGAATATTCGAGAAAGTCACCCAAGATGGACCCATGTAGGCAAGCCATCTAAGGGTGAGAACATTAGCTGGAGCCATCCAAAAGCCGAAAATAATGAAGGCGGCTTATTATGGACCCTTGTGGGCAAGCCATCCAAAGGTCGATAAATAATAAAGACGGCATATGGTGGACCCTTGCGAGCAAGCTATCCATAGGCCGAAAATAATCAAGGCAACTTATGGTGGACCCTTATGGGCAAGCCATCCAAAGGCCGAAAATAATCAAGGCAACCTACGGTGGATCCTTGCGGGCAAGCCATCCAAAGGTCGAAAATAAACAAGGCGATCTATGATGGACCCTAGTGGGCAAGCCATCCAAAGGCCGAAAATAATCAAGGCAACCTATGGTGGATCCTTGAAGGCAAGCCATCCAAAGGTCAAAAAATAATACAGGCGACTTATGGTGGACCCTTACAGGCAAGTCATCCAAATGTCAAAAAATAATAAAGACGACCTATGGTAGACCCTTACGGGCAAGCCGTTCAAAGGCCAATAATCAAGGTGACTTATGGTGGTCTCTTACGGGCAAGCCATCCGAAGGTTGAAAAATAATAAAGGCGGCATATGGTGTACCTTTGCGGGCAAGCCATCCAAGGGCCGAAAATAATCAAAGCAACCTATGGTGGACCCTTGCGGGTAAGTCATCCAAAGGTCGAAAATTAGTGAAGGCGACCTACGGCGAACGCTTGCAGGCTAGCCATCCAATGGTCGAAGATTGATAAAAATAAATCATTCAAAGAATGGGCCGATAATCAAGTCAAAGCTACGTAGCCTGCAAAAAAAAATAAATAAATAGATAAAAGAAAAGGTAAAACAAAAGAAAAGGCCAAGTCACTGCTTTTGGAAGCAGCAGGAAAGGACACGAATTCATGGCAAATTGTGATGAGGTGTTGGTCTCATTCGGACTAGCGCCCTAGCGTATTATGACGCTGATCTTCCAAAACTTGAGGGGAGCGTCCATGACTGCGCAGAACCCAAAAGTTTTGTTTAAAAGACAGGGGAAACTTGCAGATCTTAATTAAGAGGCCCATGCAAGCATTCCAACAATTGGAATCAGCGATGCGCCCACACCAAGAAGGATCTGTCAGGAATGAATTAACGACTCATTCGTTTTGTCCCCTCACGACTGCAAACAAAAGTACGTCGGCTTGAGACGCCGCTTCTCCACCAATGCCGACGGTGGTGTTGCCGAGGAGAGAGAAAATGATGATTGCGAGGAGCTCTTGCCCATAATGGACGAGATGCACAAGCTTCGTATTGAATGACTGAAGCGCGCGGCCCAACGTCCACGTTGTTGCTGTCAAGAATATAGCCAAGGGGGTCGCTCAGAGAAACAAAGGATGAAGAAGAGCGCTGAGACCTACCAGATCTACATCCCAGTGCGCGGCCAATGAGGCATATGCGTGGAGGCGTTAGTTAAAAGAAGAGGATGGGAGTAGTAAGACTCAAGTAATACCCTATTTCATTACGGGTAGTGATATATGTTTTGTTGTAAGACACTCTTAAATGTCTTGCCTTATCAGAAATTAATATGTTTTATGATTTAAAACCACAAATTTTTCAATGATTATATTTAATTATGAATTGCTAACCTTAAATATTTATCGGCTATGCTGACAAAGTATTAAATGATACCCTAATTGCATTAACCCTATTCGCGAATACATATGATACGTGTATTTTAGAAATATGACAAATTATGGATAAAAAAATGATTTTGTATAATTTATAAGCTATAATATACTTCCACGACTCGATCATACCATTTTTTTCGATTTAAAAACATAATATTATGATTTTTTAGTCCAAACAAGACACTTATGAAGTGTCTTGGCGCAAGACACTTATGAAGTGTCTTGGCGTAAGACACTTATCATTTTGCTTTCATTAATTGTTCATTGGGATTATTCTTTGGGATCCATCAATTCAAAGGCAACTTAAGTTGCCTTATTAAATTCATACTTTGATTTGGATGCTCATATCGAATTGCAACCACTAAAAAGGGTTATCTATACAAGCTAGCTCCAAGTTTAGTGAAAATGGAATGTCAGACAATTATTGTCACAAAAAAAGACCCTCATTAAATCAAGAGATCGACTGGATGGTGCAACAAGTTAAGTCATCATCATACACCTATCAACTTTCAAGTTTTGAGACTCGACCACCTCAAGACTCTAAAGTCATCATGCGTCCAACTCTCGAGGGGGTAATTTGTAGACACTAAAAATTTCATATTATGTGCCCAATTTTAAAATTAATATAAATTAATTATTTCAAGTTAGCCCATTTAATTAATTTAATTTATTTAAATAAATTAGGTCGAATCGCTAACAAGTCATGACCCAAACAAATACCGAGTCAACAATCAGATTGGCTATTAAATCGTTTGTCAAATAGACTAACAAATCAACGGTCCAAGAAGGCGAATAAGTCGCAAACCCTAATAAGGGGAGGGGGATTCTTTGCCTATAAATAGAGCACTACTCCCTCCTATTCAGAGCTGGAAAAATCCATTCACTCCAAGAGGTATTCAGAAGAATTCACAGGAGCTCAAAAATGCTCTTTGGAAGAAGACAACAAGCGCTCCATACACGTGTCGTCTACTTTCAGAGATCAAACTATTTTCTTGACAGAGATTAAGCCTATTAGGCCCTTTCTTGAGACTAAATTCATTCAAGATTATTCAAGGAAATCGAATCAGAGGATTTATTTGTCCAAGGAGACAACAAGCACAATAAAAGTACGTGCCGTCTACCATCGAAGATCAAAGAAAACTCGTCTTGATTGAGATCAAGCCTTTTAGGCCCTCTCTCAATATCAGATTCATTGAAGTTCATTTAAAAAAAGCCAAATCAATCAACTTGCTCGAGATTCAAGTCAATCGACCCTCTTTCAAGTACAAATTGAGATCGAATTAGAGGAATTATTTAATTATTCATCTTGTAATAGTTAGACAGAGATTGTACCCCTACATACAAAATCAATACAAAAATATGATTTGTTTCTCAAATTCTTGTCTACTTTATTTTAAGCCTGAAATTTGTGCGGATGACTTCATAGTATTGACAAGACCGGCAACTACATTGAACTGAAATTATGCATTTCGGTATATTGACAAACGCACTTCGAAAATTATGTTCTTGTAGAACATCTTTTTACTCTTTTTCTAAATGAAAAAAGGAAAGAAAAATTAAAAAAGAAATAAGTGCTAGGAAAATGAAAGAAAGATATACATGTTGACTCGGAGGAGTGGGATAACTACTAGTTTGCCCATAAAATTAATACGCCGTCTCCTCTGGTCTCCGATGATTACTTCTTTGAACTGAGATAGTAACCATGGTCAATTTGATCTTCTGTCTCTAAATTCCTACCCTCGATGCACTTCCCTGATGCAAAATGTAAACCCAAATAAAAATTTTCTTACTTCTACTCTCATACCCTTTCTAGATCTTGAACCGCGTTGGCGGGATGAATCCACGGAGAGTAACTCATAGCTCTTAGATTTCAATAACAATGGTTCGATTATTTTGGGTTTAATATTTCTTTTTAATTTTAGGTTAACTCTAAGTTACCAATAAGGGGTTCATGAATTTGGTTCATGTATTCTTTGAATCTTATTATTCTTCATAAATGTTTTGTGATTCAACAAATGACGAAGATAGGACAAGGATATGGTGTACCGGGGATGCTTCGAGTTACAGTTCGTTGATGAATGAATATGACAATTTGAAATTTCTGTGTGTTGCTTCCAACCGCCTCCAATTTTTTAATGAATTTCTTTCTAATGTGGGTGTCACTTCCCCCTTTCCCTTCTATCATTTTGTTAATCTGGGTTGATTTCTTTTAGGTGTGTTTTCGTTTGGAGACTTTCTTCTTCTTCGGGGGAAGTTGAATCACTAAGTGCAATTAGATGGCAATGGAGGATGACTAGTAATTGCAACAGTAGAGCGGCGGAAGCTCCGGTGATAGAGGGTTGAAACTCTCTAATATTCTCCGATATAAAGGTTTGCACCTCTCGTCCCACCATCCTTTTGCCCTATTTATGAAATGGCGATATTATATGTTCCATTTTTTGATATTTCTCTATGCCTTCTTTTATCTACACTTTCTCTTTTGAAACAGGAAAAAAAAATGAATTATTGAAGTGACTGGAGCTTTAGAAGTAATATGTGCAAATGAGTTTCTTAGCCACTAGATTAAGCTTTCTTACTGCTTAGAATTTTTCAGCTATAACTTTATGCACATCTGAGCCTATGACGTATATGTGATACAGCAGGTCCCTTGTCTTTAAGTTAGATGGACCTCAACAAGGATACTTCAAAACTAGGGCTTCCATGCTTGGAAGTCTAGTTAAGAATAGGGTTTTTGGTATGTGAGGGGGCTATTTAACTTTTCTTTTTTTTTTTACAATAGTGAGCGGACCTAGCCCATGGGCCCTATCTCGGGGAATACCCAATGGACTTGTAACGGACTAGAGGCAAGGGGATGTCAAAGTTTAGGATAGAGGTCAGAACCACATTCTCTCATACAATTTCTGCACAAGACAGAAACTGCGCCTCCTAGGTTCGAACCTCGGTGGGCGAGGAGGAGAGTGGAAGTATTGGCCATCCGGCCAACACATCTTCGACAAAAAGAATTCGAGGGGGCTATTTAACTTATTCATAATGCATGTGTAAGCTATATGCTGGAAATTTTTAAGAATTATCTAAAAGCTTACAAATGAAAACCATGTTCATTGTTACTAATCATTCATGTCCACATGCCTTTTTAAATAATGTATCTTTACTTAGTCTTTGTCATGATATGTCTGCATTCTAATCATGAAAATTTGCTTTGTCATAATACATCTCTAATAAGGTTTCAATGCTTGTGTGACATGGATAATAGCATGTGGCTTCCTTTGTTTGCTCCTAACCTTCATTTTTGTTACCGAAATAACCTTTTTACATTACTTTAAAATTAAGACTCTCATTATTAAGGGCAGATGAATGGTGGTTTTCTTTAGTTGTTAGGCTTGAGCAATCGAATTAAGTAGGCACCATCTACTGTACCTATAAATGCTTTTTAGCTGGTTGCACCCTTTTTTTGTTTTTCCTTGCTATTCAATAAAAATTTTATGTTAGTCTTCTATTATCGCTTATGTTAAACCAAGGTAATCACTGGAAATGATTATACAAAGGCGGTTCATCAAAGCAGCCAAACATATAGTCTTCAACCAACAAGGCCTTTTATTATTTACATGAATAATTTACTTCCGGATCTGCTCTAGTATGGGTAAATATTCAAAAGATCTAGCAAACATGGATAAATATTGTCATAAACTACGAAGGTTTGGGTTATAATTTTTTGGGTACAACTGTTTAGCTTAAATATCTTTTGCATAACTAATATTTTTATTTCGACCCAAACTTTTTCAAAATTGCAAGTTGGCTCAAAATGGGGTACAATCTTTAGTTTTTCTTTTTCTATGGCTTTTAAAGAAAAAAGACCTATTTTGTGGTTTTTATCTTTTATAATAACTTTACGGGTACTAGTTATCATAGTCTACAACTCATATCATAGATGTTATATTTTCTATGATTATAGGTCCACCATGCTTAGGAAAATAATAAGACTTAATTAGAAAGTTCTGGCGATTATCTAACTTAACCGGCGTTTGACCGTACTGTTTTTCTAGCTTCTGATCATAAATCTTGTTAATCTCAACCATACCTCCCCTAGATCAGGCACAACACAAATCCGTTTCGTTTCATACCTCAAATCATAGTCACTAATCAAATTTTGATATTTCTAAGAATAGTGGAACTTTAATGAAGAAATTAATATTTGAGACATAGAGTTTGATTGAATAACATTCATTTCTTTTAGTGAAAGTTTAAAATTACAAATATTACAATGGACAGATTTGAAGAGGGACTTAAATAGCTAGGATCATCGGAGATACTTATTCATAGAGAAAAGAAGAAGCCTCACTTCTCTTTTACTCGAATATGCTTAAATGACTGTGTCCATTCACAATACCCAACTTCTCTTTTTATAAAGAAGATGGAAAACATAGGATACCCTAATGACTACAGTACACATACTGTTACATGATATTTTCACATGGTTACAGTATACAGTATTATTTTACTACTTGACACTTGGCAAGATACTTCATAATGGTGGAACCACTATTTCAGAGTACTGACTACTAACAAGACTAGTTATCCATATTGAGATTCTACATGCCTTCATCTTCAATAATGTCTACAAGTTCTTCATTATCCAGATAATCAGAAAATCTTCATCAAGTTCAAGATGCTCTGGATCTCTTTTGTCAAGTACATTATGTAGATATTTCTCTTCTTTTTCTGATAGAAATTTTCTAACTCCAATATCAAAGAGATAATCAAAGATATCTTTAGAAGTAGTTCCTTTTACATTCACAGACTTGTTAGAATCACTGTGATAAATGAAAGTAGTGCTTTCATAATGTATCAGTATTTTTCCTTGTTCAATCAATGCCACATTTGACTATAAATGTTGTAAAAACAAGAGCTCTTGTTAAACTAAGATCATTACCTATTTGTCACTCTAGAAACCGCTATAATCATTTAGATCAATTAATTCAACAAGATAGTAAGCTGATCTGGCCTTTCCACTTTGATACTGAAGCAATGCACAATGTACCTAATTTGTAGACTTCTATTGTATGAGGTTCTTCTTGGACAATTAGGAGATGTGCAAATCCAGAAGATTCTTCTAAACATACACTTCCAAAACTTAGTTAAACTTAAAAAGAATGGCCATGTTGGATAAGGGATTTGTAGAAGGTAAACTAGCATTTCATATTCTAAGATTTCATGATGGGGGGTCATCTAAAGGAAATGAATTTGTTGAGAATCTAACATCACTAACTCCATATTCATCAAAGAAGAAGATCGTATTACTCTATGATTCCAAAATTTCATAGAAATGATTATAAAAGTGGTCGATGCAGACTGTATACCAATCGTTGGACCATTTTTCTTAACATCAGAATTTATTTTTACTGGAACATTATAAGGACATCTTAAATAATTCATTTGTAGCTCTATAAGGTTAAATCTCTATACTATTAGATAGGTAGAATACAACAAACAAAGTGTGGCCTACTTTTTATATCAAATTCTAAACATCCATAAGGATTCTACCAGAAGTAGAGACTGGTCTAGTTGTAATGGTATTTCAATTTGGATTTCATCCTTTATCGGCAAGAGTTATGCTATGATGATTACCATTGGCAAGCTCACAAATCAAACTATTTGCCAAAGAATTCTTCAATCCCCATACATTTTCAAAAGAGAAAGAAAATTGGTTAAACTGTAATTGTTAACACAACAGTTACACTTGCGCTTGCACATTTGACAAATTCTTTTTTACAAAACTGATTATTCCTTTACAATCAATTCGAATAAGAAAAGATTTTGGGACTAAGAGGATTAAGAATTCTTTTTCCATCATAGCATAGTTGTATTCTACTTTATTAAAATTTCCACTGCAATATTTGTAAAGTTTTTCTCCTTCATTGATTTTGAGTATTGCACTCCAGTGCTCATTGTTGGCTTCTATCTCAAGAATTAATCCATCTTCTTCATTATGTAAGTTAAGAACAAGAAGAATATTGCACACATTTTGAAGTTTTGAACAATTTTTGAATCACTAGGGATCCATGTCTGACGTACTTCTTTCTTAAGCTTTTATTGTAATTTAGCTAAATTTTTAATAAACTCTAAAGCACCAATAAGCCATCCAAGAAACCTTTATAACTACTACTTATCTTTAATCTTCTCTGGAAAATCTTCTATTTTTCTTTTATAGAATGATTTGTCTGAACTTTATTTCTAGAACTAAAAACTCTAGTTCTTACCGAGCATAAATTTACTTTCTCTTACCAAGGATAGTACCATGATCAAGGCGTGTTTAGGTGACAGCTGGAATGTCATCTTTGTGCTATTGATGCTCTTAGAAAAAGATGACAATATCATCGATGTAAACAAGACAACAGTAATTGAGATCTTTAAATACGTTATTCAGTCTTCTTTGGAGTATTTGAGGTGTGTTTTTAAGATTCAATGACAACGATATCCACTCATAATATCCTTAAGGAGGTACTAAAAGTGATTAAAGGAATGTTTTCTTCATCCATTTTTTATTTGTCAGTATCTACTTTTACAATCCACTTTTTAGAAGCAATAGGCTCCTTGAATTCTATTAAAAAAAAAAAATTCTTTTGTTAGGAATACAGTAATCATCAAAGACAGTCTCATTAAGCTATTTATAATTGATTACCATGCTAGCTTCCTCCTTTTTTCTTTAGCATGATTTCTTGTCATGAATGTAGGAATGATTTAAGGACTGTTACTTTCCTAGTTGACCCTTTATCCAAAAGTTCTTTAATCTGCTTATCAAATACTTGGATATCCTAGTATTTACACACCATTGGCTTAACTAGAATAATAGTATTGGTATTTAACAAAGCTATCTTTCTAAATATTTTATCT
Organism: Carnegiea gigantea; assembly: GCA_029747015.1. Lineage (NCBI taxonomy): Eukaryota > Viridiplantae > Streptophyta > Magnoliopsida > Caryophyllales > Cactaceae > Carnegiea > Carnegiea gigantea. The sequence goes on along the minus strand of JAKOGI010000830.1, from coordinate 143,947 downwards.
TTACTCCCAAAAATTTAGCTGATTATTAGAGCAGAGGTCTGATATAATTCTTCTTGTTGTTCAACAATCTACACTTTAATAGATAACTCAAATACTAAGATTGTTAGTGCTACTTCACATTGTGTAGGGATTACCTTTTCACCATGATGGTTGTGTATAAATTCAATCTTCCGGTAAGTGTATACTTTGTTTACTTTATCAATGGGAACCAAGTGACCCTTTATGGTGAATAAAATTTGGCTTCTGGTTTGTGTGCATGGAAAGTATAGCCTTTGAAAGTTATTTCCAATAATCATATCATGAGAGAGTTTATCGGTAGCCTATAGAACTAATATAACAAATTGGACTCCTCATACTTCAATAAATAACCCTTTTATGGCTTTATTATGACTTCTTATACTATTATCAGTTATTCTTATTTGTACAGAATTTTTTGCTTTTTTCCACATAAATTTTGAAAACATAGATATTTTTTCAAGACACACTGAATATGTAACTATCTATGTATGGTAAGGCATATTTTTTACATGTAATTTTATCCTTCATTTCACCTACTTTTAAGTTTTGGAAATATATTTTTATGAGTAAATAATGGATATTTTATGTTATTTTTAGGTAAAAAAAAAATAAAACAATTTGGGTGAAGTCGTTCAATTCTACTCGAATCTCCAACAAGCGTGCAATGTCTAGAGTCCAAGCCCAAGAAAAAAAAGAAGAAAAAAAAAGAAAAAAAAGAGAGAGAGAAAAGGAAAAACAGTCGTTTGGGCCTGGTTGTGCTGCTAGTTCGGAGAGGCCCAGAAGCCCATTAGCAAAGCACGGCCTGGTACAGCGCATCCCTCACCCTTTTTCTCTCACCCAGTGAGATGGGCCTATATGAGGCCCAATGCCCGGAGCCCTATAACCCCAGCACTTCACCCCAGCCTCCACTCTGATCCTTGATCCAATGCCTACCCACAGGCCTGCGGCTTGTCTGGCTCCAAACCCAGTGCCTCTCACCCCTCTCCTCCTCTTCTCCCTCTCTTTCTCTCATTACTTTTGCCTGTGCTAAATTGAAGATCACTATTGGTTCCTCGTGGAATTGATATCCTGTACTCGCTAGTCTACAATTAACCTTGTGCACTTGCTATTAAAAGGGTTTTTAAAACTAAACATAAAATCCATATCAATGTAAGCACACAATCATATATATTATATACCTCTAATTGTACATTTATTGGAATATAAATACTAATAGGATTAGTATTGGTGACTTCATAACATATCTCCATAGTCATTTTTTTACTAATTTATCCTCACAAGTTGGCTCACTAACAGTCCTTGTTTTGTGTCCTATGATTTTTTTTTAATCCAGACTCTTGCTTTGATCCACACTATTTATTGCAGGTTCAAAATTCATTCTACTTGTTTCACTTGTCATACTAATTTTATCATATTCTTTAACTTCTTGTTTAGCTATTGAAGATCCTCCTCCTCGCTCTTGATCTTGCACTTATACTTTTGAATAGGTGGGGTCTAATGATAATTTTTTCATTCTCATCAATTTCTATTACATTCTTATTGCATAAGATTGGCAAAGCTAGCTAATCCATGACCTATAGAATTTTATTTTCAGTGGATTGAATTTTGTCCTTTGAATTTGTGTATTGGAATGGGACTTTTAAAATTTTCTTCCTCTACCATTTTCACCTTAGTTTTTGGATCTATGGTATTATCTAATTTGTAGATTATTTTCAAAAAATATCCTTAAAGGGTAGCCTTCTCTCTTGATACCCATCCCAACTGTTTTTATCTCAAGGGATAGAAAGTTTTTAACAAATTCATCTTTTAACTTCAAATAATATTGAGATTGGAAATTGAATTCTGCTGAACCATTACACAAATTAGCCTTAATCCGTATGATAATTTTATTATTAAATTTGGTATATCTTATATCACAGAATAAAGCATAAAGGTTAATATCTTTGCGTAATACTATAATGGTTTAATTTGAAGTTGGAAGCTTCCAAAATGAATATATCTATAATTCGGTCCTTTTTATGCTTAAAGATATTTTCCTAATTAATGAGATTAAGTTCTCCCATGTCATATTGATGATCTTTTTATCTCCAAGTCTCCTTCTATCATTTTGCATAGGTACTTACTTTTTAATTGAAAGATAGATTTTTTCTAGATCATATCTTTCTGTATTATGTAAAGGGCCTAATCTCCTTTGATCCCTTTATTCTTATTATCTACTATAAATTCTTCTCCTTGGAGGTTACCGACACTAATTAAGCTACTTTTCATCATATGATTAGTTTCTTCATAGTTACTTTCTTCATATTTGTCTTCCATTATTATCTCAACAATCCCTTTGTTGTTTTTCAAGGCAAGGTAAAGTGCTTCTTCCTCACCAAGTTCAAAATAATCTAAATTTTCCAAAGTGTCAATAAGCTTGTTGTTTTTCTTCTTTTGCATTTATTTGTGCAATGTCCTACTTCTCCACATGTTCAACACTTATAGTTATTTTTCCCAACAGGACAATAAGTAGCTTTCTAAAAATAATTATTTTTGAGGCCTTAGCTTGTTGTAATACTTTCTCTTGTATTTTTCATCCCTTTGTTTGTTAAAACCCTTTTTCGTATAAAATTTTCTTTTTTTCCTCTTCCCAGGTTCATTTCTCTATTGATGAGGAGAATCCTAACATTTTAGAAATTATTTTTTCATTTTCTTTTGTTTTTGGAGATCAAGAAACTAGTCATTAATCCATTTTTTAAAATAGATATTTTGTCCCTAGGGTATCGATAACATCCACTTTTTCATGTCATGTAATATATTTTTCATTGATTTTGGAATTTATGTTATACGGTAATTTATCATAAAGCATACCAAGATTGGTTTCATTATGCATAATTTTCTAATAATATTAACTAAATTCAGCAAAGTTTTTAGATATCTCATGTCATAAAGCTCTATGTTATTAATCTTTCATTACAACAGTAAGCTTTTTCTTCAAAACCAAGTCTAGCTCCAATAAATTCAATTTCGATTTTCTTGCATAACTTTTTGAACATAGCGGCAGGTGCTTCCATCATTCTTTAGATGTTCTTACCTTCACAATCAGCTATAGTGGCAGAAAAACTACACTTGATATCGTTTAGGAAATTTCTAGCAGTTCACATAGTATTTAAATTCAGGACACTAATCATACCTCTTTTCTAATGTTAAAATATTTCTTCTCTATCACAAGATCATCTATATTTAGGATGTAACTCGTTTGCTAATTGGGGTAAGATGAATTTCTTCAAAGGATGTGGTTTTCTTTGGGATGAACCCAAGGAAAAAGTTGGTTGTTCATCCTATTGGAATATATCTAGGTCTCATAGAATAATTATTTCTTTTAGATGATTCACCAAACCTTTTAGGTTTTAGAATCACTTTATTAACTAAATTGGATTCAAATTCATCGATATTAAGCTCTTCACTAATTTTATTGATTTCACTTTCAGCCAACAACTTTTCGTGTTTTTTCCCTAGGTTTCTATTGATATATTTCTTCTTCTAACTTGACATTATTTATTGCTTCATTATCATTAGGTAGTAGTTCTTGTTTGTCTACTATCGCCCATCATTTTATATAATTCTTCTGAATTTTTCTCTTTATCAAACATATTTTGTAATTCCTCTATATTACATTGATTATATTCCATCATCTTTTTCTTCCTCTTTCACTTCGTTTACCAATGATTTTTTAGTTGATTTTCCTACTTCTTTTCGGATGTTTATATTTTGCAAAAAAAAGGACTTTTTTTTAGGTTTTTGATAGGATATTTATGCTGAAATGAAATACTAATATTAAATCAGATTTTTCACTATGTCTAACTTTATTAGTTAAAGAAAGATGAACTAATAAAGATGGATTACAAATAATAACTTCTTTGTCCCCTTAACTTTAATTCTAATTTTTGCTAATTCTGCTTTTAATTTTAAAACTATATCAATGATATAGTTTAATTGCAATGCTTCTAAGGTGGATCCTTTTGTGGGTGTGCTTAATGTGTATAATTAGGAGCGGCACAAGTGGTTGATGATTTAAGCATTAAATATAATTTATTAACTTAATTAATTATTAATTAATTATAATTAAATTAATTGTCTTTTCCTCATATGGCTCTGATACCATATTAAAGAGGACTTTGAGTACTTATGAGAGGATTATCGCATACACAAATAAAGATTTTCGAAAGTATTCTTTTAAAGATTGGGGTAAAATATGCAAACTCATAAAGTTAGGGCATTTAGTGCAATTTAAAGAATAATGTTTGGTCACATTTTTGTTCCAAAAAATTTCTACCAAAAGTTGGATGGACATAAAAATATTTATCCAAAATAGTTAGTTCAGAAAAATATTTACCTAAACCTGGATGGTCTGCGATGGAATTTTTCCATATTTAAATTTTTATGTAAGGTTGATATATCCAAGTAAAAAAATTTTCAACTTTTGCCTCCTAGATACATGCCTTTCAGAAAGCTAATATCTCATATTGTATGTGTATTTGTAACCTTGAATTTTACAAAGGGTAATGTGGATTGTTCCTTAGGAAGGACTTGCTACGCCAGATGTGGAAATTATGTGACAAGTAGATATGTTATGTTGCAGTATGTACTAGATTGTGAACAACAAAATGTGTCAGCGTTTCTCAAAAAAAAAAATCTACCTATATTCTGTGACTAAGGGTTTTCATTCTTCATTCTAACACTATGAGTTTTGTTTGCTTGCGTGCAAATCACGTTGGCGCATTTGGTGTGTCCTTAGTCAAACTTGAAATCAAGAATGTGGCTCTTAGAAACATCTGGGATCTTTCTCTGAATGGTTCAGTCAGCCCAATGAATAACTTTCAAGAGAGAATTTAAAATGCAATCTTTAAAGTAGTATGTGGTCTGGAACAAAGAAATTAAGTGATATTAGAGAAGGTGTTGGTTGTGCAAGAATTGATATCGGTTAAATAGATATTAGTTTTTTGGATGAATGGTAATATCTCACATCTTACAATCTAGAAGACTATGCTTGGTGTTCTTATGTTGTTTTCATATTGTGATTAGTTTATGTTTCTCCATGTGACGTAGTCCATAAGGTGTTTATTCATTGTATTCTAAATTGAAATCAATATCTCTATCTTCATTTTGTTTCTTGACCTTGTGACGTTGTGCTACAAGTGCACTTTAATTAGCCCAAAAAAAGAGTTCTGAGCTATTTTCTCGTAAGGTTTCTAACTCAATACTAATTTCATTTTCTGTTACTCAAACTGATGCATCTCTTGCTCCTCATTCTTCCCTTTTTATTTTACTCTGTTACGAGTGTGAGTTTTTCTTCATTATCAGGGCTGGTTCAACTGCTGCAAGGCAACCGCTATTGAACCTTAAGTAACTCAGATGGTGACCAACAATCTCATTCTTATTTGTCTTGGTTCGTACCATTGAAATTTTGGTTATTGGGTCGGTGTTTAAGCTTTCCTTGAATAAGAACTAAAGTTGCAAATGTTTGATTGTTTGGTTTTTAATTTTTCATCCCTTATTTCCATAATTTTGTCCATTTTTTTATGTTTTATGTAGTGTGTTACCTTGCTTAACTACTTACTTTTTCTTTTCCGTCTAAACCATATATTTGCAGTTGGGTGCATAGTTTATTTTGAGATATTTGCAAAAATATACAAAAAATAACATACAAAACTCACCAACATTATTAAATCAATTTGAATTAGAAAAGATACTTTGTATTTCTATCTTCCAATGGTTTTAGTTTAATTTTTGACCAGGTTTTCTATAATAATTACAAGCCTCTTTTATTTGACATATATGTGTTAATAATCATGACAGGGATAGTTGTAAATATTTCATCTAATTGTGTGTTCACTTGTGGCCTTTTCTTGTATGACATGTCAATATATATTTTTGTACAATTAATGAGAATGATGAATGTTCGAATTTATCACAATCATAGTATATAAAAGGTTGACATTTATAGATGCCTAGAAATTTCAATTTTTGTCATTTATGTGACCTTTCCCACTTGATTTAGAATGATAGTTATACTCGATGGTATGGGTACACGTTATTTTATTTTATTTTTGTTGTTTATCCCCCATTTAATAATATTTAATAACATTTTCACACTACAATATAAGTATTCACCATTAAATATTTTCACAAAATCCTTGTTTTATAAAATATTTTCACAAAATCTTGTTTGTGGGTACCTTGGATTAAGCCTCTCTATGGGCAGAAATGCCGGCAGAGGTAAGGCTGCCTACATCTTGTTCTCCCCGTACTTCACGAAAGCGGAACCCATATTAGGAGGTGGTGGTGTTGTTGTAATGTAAGTATTCAAAAAATTTTTTTTTTTCCTACATATTAAAGGAGGCAGCCCATCAAGTTTTAGGTATGCAATCCACTATATGCTTTTGATGTGGCATATTACTTTTCATTATGTTCTAATTCGTAAAATTCTCAATATCAATTGTCTAGATTTCAGTTTTTTCTTTTTCCTACACTTAGGGCCTATTCTTTTCATTGGGAAATATAGGTTTGTAAATGGGTAAAGTTGATTGAGATTACTATAAGTGAGTTGAAGTAGGTTGAAGTAAGTTGAAATTTTTTTGTATGATGGATAGAAGTTGGTTAAAATAGTGGGAAGTAGGTTGAAGTTGGTATTTTTTTATTGAAATCCGTAAAATGGATTGAAATGGGTTAATGTGGGTTAAAGTTAGTTGAGGTTAGTAAATTTGAATTTACCAACGAAAAGAACAGGGCCATATTTGGTTCTTGACTCCTATCATTTGAGCCTTTTGCCTCCTATCATCCTCGCTTTCATTATCACATAAACTTTGTTCTATTTTAATTTTGTTGAGTTCATGTACTTGACATGAGTTTCATAAGATTTTTCCTTCAATTTTCTCCTTGCTTTCAGTATATGCAGACATAGGATGGATTGTTGTTGAATACTTGAACTGTGAGTGGACTTGACCTTCGTTTCTCAAATTTTGTTTTTATTCTTTGAAGTATTTGCTTGCAAAATGGAGGTTGCATAGAGTTAGATAGTGTATAAGTTAGCCTCCCTAACACTAATTTTTTTCTTTTTTTTTAAATAAGTTGCTTGTCTGGTTTTCTTTTTTGTATTTTCTTCATTGGTTAAACAAATGATACGATGGATGGACTATAACAATTTGAAGATTGTGTACTCAACAGGAACTTTGGAGAGTAGGATTTCATACATTAAATCCAAGACAGTGTTGAGGGCGGGGATCAGTTGATTTGAATTTAAGAATGGGAGATAATGGGTGTCATTAATTTATGATGTAAGAGATGGGGGGTCTTGTTAAATTTCATGTATTATAGTAGAGAGGGTGTGACAAATTGTCTACAATCTATTCTTCATACTGTACATGCAAGATTAAAATAGACCCTACAATTATGATGTCACGAGCTGTCACGTACCTATCCTTTGCATCCACCCTTTGATGGATATTAGGGATAGATCATGACGCATTTAAGTATGAAGTAGGATGCACACCTTGGTGTAAAGTAAAAGATACTATAACAAAGGTGAGACACTTCTTAAAAATAATAACTATTTATGCTACTACCATTACTGGGGATGATATTTGTTGCTGAGTTCAATAACCTATTTTAGTTGCTACTTATATTGATATCTGTCTTTAATTTTATTTCTAATTGTAACTTGCAGTTTATATCTAAATTCACAAAAATGAGCGTTTCATTTTGAACTCAAAAATGAGATGACATATAAATTGTTTATTCAATGATTTTTTTTCCGCAGAGTCTCTGTTATGCTCTCAGTGGACTTTGTTTGAGCTCCTTAACAAAGCATGATGTGTTTTACCAATTATAAGAAAGTACTGTAAGTTTTTTTCCCCTCAAATTTCTACTTGATTTCTCTCTTATTTTAATGCAATACATAGAGCTCAAGTGCAAGGTTTTTGTAAAACTGGCGGCGTTTGTGATTGGTGCACTAAGTATGTAGGTGGTAGTTTTATTGCAGATAGTCACTTCTATGCTATTAGACCGACATGTTAGCTAACAACATTTTTGCCCTCTTTCTGCTGTATTGCTTGAATAGTCTAATTTAGATTTAGTCGCCGATGCTCCCAAAAGTTCCCCAGTTGTGTACAGAAACAAATCAATGTAAGCGTTTCACTGAGAAAATAATAAAGCCCATAATATAGCTTTTAGATATTTGCAATAAAAGTAGTTGATTTAATTAATTTCGATGCTACGAGTTAGGGTTCAAGCACTTCTAACTTAGGAGAAGATGGCCCTATTATAGTTAGATTGCCAGTGGATAAGCGATATTGCGATACGGTGGTGGTATGGGAGTCATTGTAGCTTGATGGGGCACTGGCTTAGGTATACGTAGTCAGTCAGAACTCAATAGTGGTTCGGTACCATATCAAGGTTTTAAAAGTTGACATTTGTTAGTCTATTTGTTCAATTCACGATGACAGTGAAATGCATGGGTTCAAATAGCACTTGTAAAAAAATTCATGCCCAATTAGAACCCACAAAACCCGACCCCCCAGATATGGGTATCAGTGTTAAAAATGGGAAAAATGGGTATAGGGCAGGTATTGCCAAAATACACTACTAGAAATCAACCTATATGTCGACCCTTAAGTCTCGACTCTTTTTAAAAAAGTCGACCGTAATTTGGTTTTTTCGACGCTTTCTATGGTTCAAAAGTTCACGACTATAAAAAGGATCGAGATTTTAAACATAGGAAACCGCGCCCAACTTTAGACACCGCGAATCGAAATAATTGGAGGGATTTTTGAAAAGTGAAAAAAAAAAAAGAGAAAGTACGGCAAATTGAAAACTCAATACACACGCGGGACGCCTTGCTCCTCATTCGTGCTGCCCAGAATTATTGTTGTCTACCTCATCCAACTCAATTTCTTCCCAAACCCTAAATTTCTTCTGTTCCAAAACTCTAAATCAGTTCTCATCGTCCAACGCCAGCAAGCATTTGAATTCGTGTGAGGAAGTTTGCTTCTCTGTTCCATCCATCTGCAACTCTGCATCCTGAAATCATCTCGTTGGTTCAATTTTTGTGGTGTCCCAGAACCCCAAGTCACTCGATCCGCTCCCAATCTGTGCTTGAATTCGCGTGACAAAGTTTTTTCGATCGATTTGACGTCTTCAACGGCGGGTAATTTCCTGAACTCCAACTTGTGTGTTTGAATTTGTTGTGGGTTTGGTTGGTTTTTAGAACTTTTGGGTTTCTGGGAAGGTTGCAATTGGAATGAGATAAGAAGTAAGGTGCTTTCTGTTCCTCCACATCCCCGTTAAAGACAGAATTCAGAGTGGGCCAAAACTCTATCATAGCCTTTCTTTCATCCACTCCTTCAGATGAAAGCTTGCTATAGGGGATGATGTGGGTTCAAAAGCTTAGAAAATTGTCGTGTACTGTGTATATAGGTGCACCCATAGAAAGCATCGCTCTGCCTATTCATTTCCCCTTATTTTGTAATCTGTTATGCAATTTGGCTAACTGATGATAACGGGCCACAGGGGTTTGCTGGAATTTTCATTGTAGATTGTTTCATGCCCTGCATCATTGGCGAAATTGGAGGCTACTACTAGTAGGAGGCCAAAAAAAGGTGTGTTTTCTAGCAATCTTTCTTTAAGTTCAGGAAATTGCTATTCAATTGTACAAGTTTTGAAGTCGAAGTTAATATAAAGCCTCTAGTTTTGTATTATAGCTCATGATCAGTTTTGCTATATCTGTAAGTTGGGGAATTGGTACATTTATCTATGGTATAGTGCATGTGTGGGTGGTCAGAATATATATAGATGAAAGAGATGGTTGGAATTTTTGCTATATCTATGGTCAGAATATATAGTGCATCTATGGTATAGTGCATCTCTGGATAAATCTATGACATTACTTGTACTATCTCCCCCCCCAGCTTCTAGTTTTGAACTACTACTCAGACACATTTTGTATCTGCTCTCTTTTGCCTTTTAGTTGATTTATAAGTAGGGGCATTGGTGGATTTGTTTGTGGTGCAGTGTACCTTAGGCCAGTCATGCTATTTATGAATCGAGGAATGTATATGGAGGCTGAAAGTTCATCTCTATTAATTTCTGTTTAAAGTGGTTGATTTTAGTTGTGCTCATTCGAACCCTAATTCTGCTCTGGAGCTATTTTTGGTGAGCATCTGATAGGTCATGAATGATGATGCTTACTTTTCCTTATTTTTGTGATTCGTTCTTTGTTAAGGTTTCCATTGTCATTTGTCAACCAAACAGCTGCCTTGTTAGTCTTCATTCACCATGTTATTGTATGTAACTGTCTCCAATAACATATTGATGAAAGAAAAATTTAGGGTGTACACTCAGCTAAAAAAATGGCTGACTTATGCGACCAAAATTATATGTCAAATTAAGGCTTCAAAGAAGTTCTAATTATGATCTACCTGACGTGTCATATGGGTATTGGCCTAAATTAAATTTGACTATTCAAATTCAAAACATTAAAACGTGAAATAGTTCGGTTGCTATTGGTTGATAGTTTAAGAGTAAATGGTAGATGCAAATGCTCACATGTTTCATGTGAGGATTAGGATTTCATAGGGTCGAATAATAAGTTAGTGTTTACAGGAGGTAGGATTTTAGTTTTAGTTGTATAATTTTTTGTTAAAAGTTTAAGTTTAAAGTACCAAATATGGATGCATCGTGAATTTGTGTACCTGAAAACCCAAAAAAGTGTAAGCAGTAATTATTATTTTACGTAAATTTTACTTATCGATGAATTGTGACAACTGTATATTGTCCAACTAAGGATCAACTAATGCAATCACAGCATGCAGACCATTAATGGGATTGTTTGTTACTGATGATTATGATGATGATTTGGGTTTTACCTTTGCTTTCTTTTTAAATAGCACACTTAAATGGGTTTCCCATTCATTTTTAGTGGGGTTTTTGATTAGATTAATAAGCAGGGATGCAACACATAAAAGCGAAGAAAAAGGGAGCAAAGCGCATTTAGTCTTTCAATCAGAAAAGCAGAAAATAACCTCAAAATAGGAAACAAAATTGGAGTAGTGGGGTATTTATTATTATTAGTAGTAGTATAGTCTTTGGTATTATTTACATGTAACCTGAAATAGTATTTGTTTTATTATTATCAAGTGAAATGTATAGGATATTGTACTAAATTATTTTATACTTGTAGAAATGGACTCAAGTTGGATTGAATTGCCAAATGATCATCCTGATTATCTTGATGGTGTTGTCAAATTTATTAATCTTACTAAAGAAAATCTTGTAGAAAGAAGAACTCGATATCCATGAAGGAGATGCAAAGTGGATAAATGGTTACCTATAGAAGAAGTAAAGCAACATATTTTATTCAAGGGTTTCCATAAGGAGTATAAGCATTTTATTTTTCATGGTAAATGGGACATTCTTGATCATGTGAAACATAGAGGAGGCACAAGTCGAGAAACAAATAATGACCTGCCAAATTTTGTTGGGCGAGATGATATGATGGAAGTCCATCCACAAGGTCCATTAACGTTCAAATGATCCAAAATAATCAAGAAACTAAGTCCAAAGCCACGACCATTAATTGTTTGGTGAAGAACATTGACGGTGATGCACCCGATTTTTCATCCGGATTTTCACCCGGTTTTTGTTACTTGATTACTCAAGGTTAATCCTAGCTTAAGTTCTTGTTTTTTGGTGTGATTACAATTTTAAGGTCTTAGCTTTCATATCCAATTGGAATTACCAGATTTGGAATTCAATTGGTTAGTGAATTAAGCTAATTAGTAAACCTGTGCTGTTTTGGAGTCCAATATGCACGGTTTGGGAGATTAGGCTGATTCAAGGGGTAAATGATGTCCAAATGCTATGATTCAAAAAGAAGGGTAAACTAGACATCTTGAGGTTTCCTTCCATGTAAGGAAATCCCAGATTACTCAGCAGTTGAGGTGTCAAACATGAAGCACAAGACAAGGCAGAAACCGGTACCTAGACACCCGGTTACTTAGCTAGGTGGTTTTCCCTCTTAGGTGGGTTTACTTAAGGTGTAAGCTTGCCTACTTGGTCAACTTGAGCTGCTTGGTAAGCAACCACTCAGCCACATAGGAGTGTGACACGTGGAAGTATGAAGAAGGTGACACTTGACAAGCTATGAACCGGCCACACTCAATTTACATGGCACCCATGCATTCATCACCTTTTTGAGGTGGCAGCCGTGTATACCTTACCTCTCTTGAAGGGAAATTGAGTCAACAAGGTTTCTTAATGCTTAGGAAAGAGTTTAAGAAGGAAATCTTGTGTTTTATAGCTTAAAATTTCAGCTTATGTATGTTTAAGCTTAAACCGTGTATTACTAAGCATAGGATTAGTATAGTGACTTTCTTGCCTAGAAGGAAAGCCCTTTTCATGTAATCACAAGGCCATATAAGTGCCTTGGCTGCTCTTTTGTAAAACAACAAGCTTAAGTATTGAAATTAAGAAAAGACTTTGTGTCTTGTGTTCCTCTCAAACACTTAACTTGCTTATCCTTAATTAGGCCGATTAAGGTGGTGTTCAAGTGAGTCTTAATCATTGATTAGGTGGTGTATCTATATCCTAATCAAAGATTAAGGGCCCTAAGCTAGGTGATTGGTGGTGTATCTTATCTAATCACAAAGCTTAGAACTATCCCAAACACATTGAATTCACTTAAAGCTCATAAAGCTAGCTTTTGGATTCCTTAAACCACAAGCTCTCTTCTGTGTTCTAATTAGTGAACTTCTCATTCTTTTCATTCCACACATTTCCTACCCTTTCTCATACTCTTTTCAAGCTTAATCAAGGCCAAGACTTCTTGCTTTGATTCAGTTTTTAGCCCAAACACAAAACCACTTCAAACCGTGGGAAATCACAAACTTTAGGCGTGAAGGGCAGAAATTTGGCACGGCCACACCGTGTCCTTAAGCACGACCGTGCCCCCTTGGTTAGTGCGTTTTCTACTTGTTTGGTTTGTGTTGTTGTTGTAAGTTGGCTTGGGTTCTTCCTTCTCTTGAGACTTACATTAATTTTGGTATCAGAGCAAGTTCATCCTTGCCTGAAACCTACCACACGCCTTTCCCAGCTTATCTCTGAATCCGAAACTCAAACACAATCCTGTTTATCCAAACTTCCAACATGAGTTCTAGCATGACCATGGAAGAGAAACTTGAAGCAATGGCCAAGCAGATGCATGAAATCTCTATATCCAATCAAGAACTTAAGGCTCGAAATGAGTACTTGAGAAAACAACTTGGAGATAACATGAAACAAAAACAAAAGCTTCAAGAGGGAAGTGAGTGAATAGGAACGCATTATAGAGGAGAAGAGGAAGCTAGCAATGCGTTATCTTTCTCTGATGATGAAGTACCATTCAAAAGGACAAGAAGAGGAGTACGACCTACTTTCAACTCAAATGATTTCAAAGTTGAAATTCCTGAGTTTGAGGGTAAGCTAGACCCAGATGAATTCCTTGAATGGTTACAAACTGTTGAGGAGATTTTCGAGTACAAGGAGATTCCAGAGGATCAGAAGGTGAAATTGGTTGCTCTTAGACTGAGGAAATATGCCTCCTTATGGTGGACAAACCTCAATGCTAAGAGAACTAGAGAAAGAAAGAGCAAGATCAATACTTGGGACAAGTTGAAATCTAAGATGAAGGCACGGTTCTTACCGTCCACTTATGTCCAAGACAATTACATGCTTTTTCACCATCTCGCTCAAGGCAAAATGAATGTGGAAGAATACACACGTGAATTTGAGAAACTCATGATTAAATGTGACATTCATGAGCCTGAAGAACAAACCATGGTTCGTTACCTAGGAGGGCTTGATCCTAGGATAGCCAACGTGGTTGAATTGCAAGCCTACACCACCTTTGACGAAGTATGTGTTCTAGCACATAAGGTGGAACAACAAAGAAGATCCAGGATGAATATTCGTGATTCATTCAAGCCTTATTCTGCACCAAACCGTGGGCAACCCTTCAACAAGGGGAGTACCACACCTCAGCCTAAATCATCTACCCCTTTCCCATCTAATCCACAAAAGAACCAAGCTCCTCAAAGGCCACTACCGAATCCCCCACGTCCAAACCCATACCTCACAAGCCAGAGAAGGTGTTATAAGTGCCAAGGCCTAGGACATATTGCTTCTGATTGTCCTAGTCGAAAGGTAGTTACCTTAGCTGAATGGGAAGCCATAGAGGGAGAATTTACCGAGGAGAAAGAGGAGGAAAAGGAAGAAAAAACTGAGGAAGATCATGAAGAAGATTAGGAGGAGTTTATGCAAAACGCAGATGAAGGTGAAATGCTAGTAATTCGAAGGGTATTGAGTAACCAACGAGTTGCTAAGGATGAACAGCATGAGAACATCTTTCACTCACGGTGTACAGTCCAAGGCAAAGTTTGTTCCTTAATCGTCGATGGAGGGAGCTGTGCCAACATTGTTTCATTGAGTATGATTGAAAAATTGAGCCTTCAGGCCATGACACATCCACACTTATACAATATTCAATGGCTAAATCAAAGCAAGGGAATACAGGTTAATTCTCGTTGCTTGATTTCATTCTCTCTTGGTAAGAACTACCAAGATGAACTTTAGTGTGATGTTATTCCCATGGATGCTTGCCATATTTTACTAGGGAGACCATGGATGTATGATAGGAAGGTCATGCATAATGGTTACCTAAACACCTATTCCTTTACCAAAAATGGCAAGAAAATTACCCTGAATCCTATGTCACCATTCGGACTCCACAAAATGAAGCCACAAAAAAGCCAAAATCAATCTGACTTGCTTTTGACATATGGAGAACCACTTTTGAAAGCTACTCAACATGAGTTTAAGGCTTTGAAAGAGTGGATATTGCAAGTTCAAGATGAACCAGATACACCACTTCCATCCCATCCTGTCGCCAAGGTCATATTGGAGCAGTTTAGTCACCTATTTCCTGATGAGATACCTACGGATTTACCACCCAAGCGTGACATTCAACATCATATTGACCTTATCCCAGGATCCATTCTATCAAATAAACCAGCCTACAGAACAAACCCAAAAGAAACCCAAGAGATTCAACGTCAAGTTGAAGAATTGATGTCCAAGGGGTTGGTACAAGAATCCTTGAGTCCGTGTGCTGTCCCGGCTCTCTTGGTTCTAAAGAAGGATGGTAGTATGAGGATGTGTGTTGATAGTAGGGCCATAAACAAAATTACTATCAAGTATAGGTATCCTATACCTAGGTTTGAAGATATGTTGGATGAATTACATGGCTCCAAGGTGTTTAGTAAGATTGATTTGAGGAGTGGTTATTATCAGATTCGTGTTAAGAAGGGTGATGAGTGAAAAACTGCTTTTAAGACTAAAGGTGGATTATATGAATGGTTAGTAATGCCTTTTGGTCTTTCCAATGCCCCTAATACGTTTATAAGGTTAATGAATCAAGTATTTCGGCCATACTTGGGCAAGTTCGTGGTCGTTTACTTTGACGACATATTGGTGTTTAGCAAGAATGAGCAAGAGCATCAAAATCATTTAACTCAGGTGATGCTTGTTCTTGAAAAGGAGAAATTGTTTGGCAACCTTAAGAAGTGTACCTTCTTTACCCACAAAGTTACCTTCTTAAGTTATATTGTTTCAGAGGATGGAATTAAGGCGGATGAAAGCAAGATTGAGGCCATTCGGACTTGTCCTATTCCTAAAAGTATTCATGATGTTCGAAGCTTTCATGGCTTAGCTTCTTTCTACAGGAGATTCATACGCAATTTCAGCACCATTTTAGCTCCTATGACTGAAGTTCTTAAGGGTTCCTCATTCACTTGGAATCCTAAAGCTCAAGCTGCCTTTGAAGAAGTGAAAGAAAGACTAACTCAAGCACCGATTCTAGCTTTTCCTTGCTTTGAGAAAGTCTTTGAAATTGAGTGCGATACTTCTGGAATTGGTATTGGTGGAATTCTTACTCAAGAAGGACATCCTTTGGCCTTCTTCAGTCAGAAGTTATGTGATACCAGAAAGAGATATTCAACCTATGACAAAGAGTTCTATGCAATCGTTCGATGCTTGGAGCATTGGAATCATTATTTGATTGCCAGTGAGTTTATTCTACATTCAGATCATGAGGCTTTGAAGTATATTCAAGGTCAACATAAGCTAAACTCACGCCATGCCAAATGGGTTGAGTTTCTTCACTCCTTTCACTTCACTATCAAGCATAAGTCCGAAAAGATGAATCAAGGTGCTGATGCCCTTTCTTGGCGTTATCTATTATTATTTCAGTTAGATGCTTGTATCCTTGGATTTGAGCATCTAAAGGCATTATACCAGGAAGATGAAGATTTTAGGGTGTTATATTCTGACTGCACCAAACATCTCAAAGGGGATTTCCTAGTTCAAGAAGGCGTTCTCTTTAAAGGTGCTCGATTATGTGTCCCTAAATGCAGCACACGTGAGTTACTGATTCGAGAAGTCCATGCTGCATCTTTAGCTAGTCATTTTGGTGAAGACAAGACCCTAATCATGCTTAGGGAACATTATTATTCACCAGGCATGGAGAAGGATGTTCAAGATATCATTAGAAGATGCATTACATGTCAAATTACAAAGAGTCATTCGCTCCCCCAGGGGCTTTACACGCCACTACCTATTCCCACGTTACCTTGGGTAGACGTTAGTATGGATTTCATACTTGGTTTACCAAAGACACAAAGGAATAAGGATTCTATCTTTGTGGTTGTGGATCGATTTTCAAAGATGGCTCATTTTATTCCCTGCAACAAAACTAATGATGCTACTCATGTCGCTAAGCTCTATTTCAAGGAGGTGATGAGATTACATGGAATTCCTCGTTCCATTGTCTCAGATCGAGATACCAAGTTCTTAAGTCACTTTTGGATTACTTTGTGGAAGAAGTTGGGTACCAAACTTAAATACAGTACCACTTGTCATCCACAAACAGATGGGCAAACAGAGGTTACTAATCGAACCCTTGGTACTCTATTAAGGGTTTTGATTAAACACCAAGCAAAAGCCTGGGATCTGTTACTTCCACATGCTGAGTTTGCATACAACAAGACTCCTAGCAAGGCTACTGGTCTATCACCCTTCAAGGTGGTCTATGGGACTGATCCCCTAAGTCCACTGAATCTTATTCCTCAACCATTGGATCAAAGGCCTAGTGCGGATGCTGCAGCTAGAGTAGAAGAAATTCAAAAGTTACATCAGTTAGTAAAGGCCAAGATTGAGAAAACCACCCTGTCATACACGACCCAAGCTAACAAGCATAAGAGGGAGAAGCTTTTCAAGCCAGGCGATTTGGTATGGATACATCTACGCAAAGAGCGTTTTCCTTCCAAGAGGAAAACTAAGTTGATGCCACGAGCAGATGGTCTATTCGAGGTTTTGGAGCAGATTAATGATAATGCTTATAAGGTGGAATTACCAGGAGAATATGGAGTATCAGCTACGTTTAATGTTGCTGATTTAAGTCCTTATGAAGCAGATGACTATCTTTCTGATTTGAGGATCAAATCTTCCTAACAAGGGGAGAATGATGGAGGTCCATCCACAAGGTCCATTAACGTTCAAATGATCCAAAATAATCAAGAAACTAAGTCCAAAGCCATGGCCATTAATTGTTTGGTGAAGAACATTGAAGGTGATGCACCTGGTTTTTATTACTTGATTACTCAAATTTAATCCTAGCTTAAGTGCTTGTTTTTTTGGTGTGATTACAAGTTTAAGGTCTTAGCTTTCATATCCAATTAGAATTACCAGATTTGGAGTTCAATTGGTTAGTGAATTAAGCTAATTAGTAAACCTGTGCTGTTTTGGAGTCCAATCTGAACGGTTTAGGAGATCAGGCTGATTCAAGGGGTAAGTGACGTCCAAATTCTATGATTCAAAAATAAGGGTAAACTAGACATCTTGAGGTTTCCTTCCATGTAAGGAAATCCCAGATTACTCAGCAGCTGAAGTGTCAAACATGAAGCACAAGACAAGGCAGAAACCGACACCTAGACACCCGGTTACTTAGCCAGGTGGTTTTTCCTCTTAGGTGGGTTTGCTTAAGGTGTAAGCTTGCCTACTTGGTCAACTTGAGCTGCTTGGTAAGCTGCCACTCAGCCACATAGGAGTGTGACATGTGGAAGCATGAAGAAGGTGACATTTGGCAAGCTATGAACCGGCCACACTCACTTTACATGGCAGCATGCATTCATCACCTTTTTGAGGTGGCAGCCGTGTATACCTTACCTCTATTGAAGGGAAATTGAGTCAACAAGGTTTCTTAATGCTTAGGAAAGAGTTTAAGAAGGAAATCTTATGTTTTATAACTTAAAATTTCAGCTTATGTATGTTTAAGCTTAAGCTGTGTATTACTAAGCATAGGATTAGTTTAGTGACTTTCCTTGCCTAGAAGGAAAGCCCTTTTCATATAATCACAAGGCCATATAAGTGCCTTGGCTGCTCTTTTGTAAAACAACAAGCATGAGTATTGAAATTAAGAAAAGACTTTGTGTCTTGTGTTCCTCTCAAACACTTAACTTGCTTATCCTTAATTAGGCCGATTAAGGTGGTGTTCAAGTGAGTCTTAATCACTGATTAGGTGGTGTATCTGTATCCTAATCAAAGATTAAGGGCCCTAAGCTAGGTGATTGGTGGTGTATCTTATCTAATCACAAAGCTTAGAACTATCCCAAATACATTGAATTCACTTAAAGCTCATAAAGCTAGCTTTTGGATTCCTTAAACCATAAGCTCTCTTTTGTGTTCTAATCAGTGAACTTCTCATTCTTTTTATTCCACACATTTCCTACCCTTTCTCATACTCTTTTCAAGCTTAATCAAGGCCAAGACTTCTTGCTTTGATTCAGTTTTTAGCCCAAACACAAAACAACTTCAAACCGTGAGAAATCACAAACTTTAGGCGTGAAGGGTAGAAATTTGGCACGGCCACACCGTGTCCTTAAGCACGACCGTGCCCCCTTGCTTTGTGAGTTTTCCACTTGTTTTGGTTGTGTTCTTGTTGTAAGTTGGCTTGGGTTCTTCCTTCCCTTGAGACTTACATCATGATATGGAAAGTTTGTTGAGAGCAGCTTTTGGGGTTGATGTGCCTAGGTCTAGGGATGACATTGTACATGATGTGGTTGATAAGCTTTTTGATGAAGGGGTTGAACCTTTTCGCATGTGTGATGACCATATGACATATGAACAATTTTATGAATCAGCAAATCCTCCCTTAGATGATGAAGAGAAAGTGTAATATCAGAGGCTATTGGAAGTGTCCAATGAGGCACTTTATGATGGTTGTACCAGTTTTTCAAAATTATCTTTCCTTCTACATTTGTTTAATATGAAATGTATGTTTCATTGGTCAACCAAGTCTTTCAAAATGTTGAGGAAACTTTAAGTAGATGCCTTCCCTCAAATCATGGAGTTTCCCTCCTCTTATTATGAAGCTAAGAAAATGATAAGTGCCTTGGGTCTTGGATATCAAAAGATTGATGCTTATCCTAATGATTGCATTTTATATTGGGGTGAGTTATTACAAAAAGATAGTTGCCATATTTGTGGTGTTTCAAGATGGAAGATAGTTGTTGAGTTAAAAATACCACAAGTGCACGGTGCCAATTGTAGCCAGCAATGGCAAGTACGGGTCGTGTCCACAAGGAACTCGGTTTCAACCACCGAACCAACCTTTAACACTCAATTTAGGCTAGAGTCTAGTAGAATGGGTTTTCACTAGAAGTTAACTATATTCAATCTAAAGTTACTGCTTTTATCACAATCAATGGTGACAAGGGTCCTGGATTGGGGTTCACCACACTTTGATGTTCTTAGGATTGTAATCTAGGTCGTGTGAATCCGCCTATAAGACAACTGAAATGGAATAGTTACAAATTAAACGCGTCTACGCCTTCTCTATTTTCATGAAACTAGAGTCGCAAGACCACAAGATTGTGTAACCCTTAATTCCCAATTGAAACCTCAACTATTTTCATGTTAAGAAATTCAATCGCTCGCAAAACCGCTCTAAGTAAAGGACTTAACTTTCGTTAATCTCCTAAACCCCAATTACGAACATGAATACAACCCTTTCAGGCAATTCATCGAACACCTAGCACGCTAAACGAGAGTTCAATTATAACATGAGCATCAATTCACGAAAACCGAGGACATCAATCCAAATCACATCAAAGGGGCTACGCCCAATCCAAGACACGGGATTTAGCCTCTAATTGTCATTCTAATCACAATTACAATCAAGAAAACGAACATGCTCAAAGGTATTCAACTTTGAATTAAAACGCAAAGGAAAAAGATAGAGAAATGTACTCTGTACAATTTGCAGCAACAATCTACCAAAAGCATAAAGAAATCTTGATCCACTGTCTTGAATTTCACAACAATCAAAACCAAGAACTATAAACCTAATCGCCGTTTTTTAGAGAGGAAAAAAGTAGAGAAAAGCATGAATGCCAATTATAACGCCAAATCGCGACTATACGGGGAAAACTAATGTGGCACAGTCGTGCCACTGGGCACGGCCCCACCGTGCCACATTTCTGGCTTGCGTTTCCTCGTTCCTCTGGGTGGCACGGTCAGTCTGCATGGCATGGTGCCTCCGTGCCACTTTCTCTTGGCTTGAAATCCTCCTTTTTCGCTCCTATTTAGCGCGGCGCTAGCTTGTTTTTCTCATTTTTTTTTAGTCTAACCCCTGAAAACACAACAGCACACTTTTAAGTAGATTTAAAGTAAAGAATGACTAATCAAGCTCTAAACTCTCGGAATTTTACCAGAAATTGCCAAGATAAGAGGTAAAAATCATGCCTAAAAGTGTGTAAAATAGAGGTTTATCAACTCCCCCATACTTATCTCTTGCTTGTCCTCAAGCAAGACTAGAACATGAATGAACAGAAAGGGTGGTCGAGAACCTCTAGCTACTCGCCTCCTCAGGCAAGGCCAATAGGGGATCAATTGAATCGAACATAGGTGCGCATAGCTAGCGGAATGATTTGAAGCATAAATATAATTTCCAAATTCATTTCAAATCGCTGGGAAGACCACATGTTCAAGTCAGCATATCGTCAAACCATATCACACCCCTCCCCAATCAAGACGCATTCCAAATGAGTAGTGGGTTAGAAGGCCTAGTAGTGACTCTCATAGGAGGAACAAAGTAACTGCACTCCCTCACATGTGTTTAAGATGTAAGAAGGTTCACTCGACTCTCTTCCAATTAAACAATCTACCATAGGCTTGGTAGGATTCTCAATTCGCCACCACGAAAGTGTAATATACGCAACAACAATCAAGAGGACCTTATAGGGTTGAAATGGGGCTAAGGGCGCAGGTAGGAGGGGGATAAACAATTTGGGAAGTGAGGAGCTGAAAGCCATAACTAGTGAGCAACCAACACTTAAACAAATTATATCGCACTCTCATTAGGGACACAAACATGCCCTAAAACAGAAGGGCCATCGGGAATGCGCTATACCATCATGCCAAACACTCTTATTTATCACCCTTTTCAGGTTTCAATAAGTTTCTCTTTTCCCTTTTCTTTTCTCCTTTTTTTTTCAACAAGTTTTTCTTTCCTTTTTTTTTTTGCTCTTGTTTTTGTTTTTGTTTTTTTTTTTGGGGGTAAGGACAAGAAAATGAGTGATTGGCATGCGCAACAACAAAACAATCAATTCCCAAATAGCTACGAGGATGCAGCCCCCATATATACCAAATTAACCACAACTGTGCATAACACCCACAACTACCAACAGAATAGTGAAGCGCTGCTCTACTAGCTTTGGCTGAAAGGTAGGAAATGTGTTTAGGCCAAGAGCTAGCAGTGAAAGGTTCACAACAGGGTAAGGCTCAAAGGGGTAAGCAAAGGGTTAAAAACATTGAATCACGGGTGGCAATTTGGTTATGTAGCTCAAAAACAAATGAATGCCTCTATCATTTCATCGTTATGTACATGCGAGATGTGGTTTCAAAGAGAATCCAAGCAAGTTCTAGAGACGTTGTCATGGAAGAGACACACATGAAAAAGAATATGAGACTAAATTGATAGATTAGTCTATAGGCTCAAAATCTCACGGGTCACACTACCAAACAATACAACCAACCCCAAGGATGTCCTACTTAAAAAGAATAATCAATCATGACGAGGGGGGTTTCAAGGGCAACCAGGAATGCGAACCAAACAATGTGGTCAAAACATTTTCAAAATAATCATCAATCAAACACATTTTGCCACAACGAACCCATAAGTATACACAACCATGTTAATCAACTGATCCACAATGCCTTGGTCATCGTCATAGGAGGGGTTTTCAAAACCCTTTTGTTTTTTTTTTTCTTTTCTGTTTTGTTTTTTTTTTTCAAAGGCGAAACGACGAAAACAATAAATCATCCTAAGCAGTCAATGAGTAAATAAATGAAGAGTAGAGTTGGAAGAATTACCTCGCAATCTTGTGAAGCTCCACTCGACAAATGTCCACTTGAGACCAAGGGTTAGAAAAATAAAATATATACAATGCATTACCTATCTATATGCGCTATCCTACATGCTTATCGAAGTAGAAAAATAAAACGAAAACTAATGCATCCTAAAAATGCACCGAAGCCAAAATGAGAACTAGATGCTATATGCAGAGATACTATATACAAAGGGGTATATACAAACCAACACAAACCACAAATCGTCACCTAACAGCTTGTGAGCTCACCCCCCATGCCTAAGCGGTTCATTGTCCCCAATGAAAAAGATAGGAAGTAAGATGAAATAAGTGGGCGAAAGGGGAAATAGAAGACAGTCACTGGGCACCATCGGGCCCAGGGGAAGCCCAAAAGGGCGGGGGAAAGGGGTAGAAATGGGAGGAGCCGCCCTGGTCAAAGGGTAGGGAGGACGACAAGCCGGTAGGGGCGTCCGGGAAAGAGCAAAACTGCTCCTCCAGCTGCCGAATCGAATCGGACTGGCGCCAAAGCAGTTCGTTCATCCTCCGTCTCTCCTCATACTCACGGGCCGCTCAAATCGCCCGCTCTTCCTCACGCTGTATCCGTCGCATCTCCCTCTGCTCTTGGCGGTCAAGATAACCATGAAAGTGACTCACCCCCTCCTTATTGGAATCCATGCGCCCAGAAATGCGCTGGATATCATGGCGCATGCCACTAAAACCCTCCCTAAGACCCGACACCTCCATTTGGAGGGTGGAGAAAGACTGAAGAAAGGTGGGGTCAAGCGGCATGTAGGCCACGGAGGAAGAAGACCCACCCATCGCATGAGTGGATGGTGGGTGAAGGGGTGGTGGTGGCGGGATGGTCTCAGGAGGGGTAGGGGCACTGCTGGCCTCAACCTCAAAAGCGTCATCACCCTCATCACTGCCCTCCTCGCTCTCGTCGCCCTCATCAAGCTCAATATCGGTGTCTAACTGCTCCTCTCTGGGAAGAACAGTGGTCCTAATAATGCGCCCGTCACAATTCCAGTGTCGATTGATGGCGACCGTGGTGCGCTCAGGGTTGGGGAAGTTGAAAAGGATGGTCTTATGGTGGGGGTGCCTAATGGTGTCGCCTCGGGTATCTATGATGTACATGTGGTGAAGGGTACCAAGGTCGAGGTGACCACCCAAAAAATGGGGCTCGAGAGCAGAGAGTCTCGAACCGTAGCCTAAGGCAATAGCAATAGCAGTAACGGTACCGCCAACGCTGAGGACATTCCGATTACTAGGCTTGGCTACTTCCACCAGGTGGCAGATTATAAAGGCCCCCGTGTCGAGAGGGGTGCCTGACAGGGCACACCAGATAATAAACAGTTCGGCCTTCCGACAACCATTACGGCTGTCGTTGCGACCGAAGACAATGTTCACTGTTGGGCGCTGAAGGTACCGAAGGTTGACATTACAAATGTCGGTAGCCTTGGCCTGTCGAGGGTCAAAGACCCTAGGTCGCCCCCACCTATCAGTATACTCTTTCCGTTTAGAGCAGGTGATGCTCAACCAAACGGGGTCAGGTCGCCACAAAGAGGGTACGTCCCTATATGCCCCATCGACCATCGGGAGTCGCAAAAGGTCATTAAACATTCTTAAACTCATCCGATGATCAATGTTAAACATTCGAAAATAAATGGCGATTTCCTGACCGTTATAACTACCATCCCAATCAACAGCTAACGAACTTAAGAACTCAACCATAAGGCGGTCATAGGATGTGCATTGCATGTTTATATATTCGGTCCATCCCAACCTACCAAGTAGAGTCAACAAATTATCCAACAGTCCCAAAGAGCGCAGGGAATCAGCATGAAAATATTTCTGCTCACTAGAGTTCCTAGTGACTAAAAGCTCGTATCGGGACTTTTGTTCGTCATTCACAAACTATAAACCCCTAGTGCTAGCAGGTAAAATAAGAGGGTAAGCATCTTTGGTACCTTTAGCAGAAGCAGGCGCAGTTGAAGAAGAGGTTGCCCGGGACGATTTCTTGGGTAGGGATGGACCCTTTGAAGCCTCCCCAATGCGTTTCTTGCCCATTGGGGAAAGAAAAATAGATCTGGACCCAAGAGGAGGCGAAAAGAGCAGGAGAAGGATCAATTTCGCTCTCTACAACCTTGGACCTCAACAACGGAGGTTGGGGTTTTAGAGAGAGAAAATGAGATTTGGCATAGAAGGACTTTGAGATGAAAATGGGAGGAATTGGTGGGGTAGAGTGAATGGGTGTGGAAAGGTTGAAGAATTTGGCAAGAAATTGAGAGAATTTGAGAGGTGAAAATGGAAGATTGAGTGGAGATAGAGAGAGAGAGAGAGAGCCGCGCAGTAGAGAGAGAGAGAGGAAGGAGGTCGAATGGAAGAGGGAGGAGGAAGGAGGAAGAAGAGGAAGAAAACGGGCTTTTCGACATTTTGTAAAGTGGCACAGTCATGCCCCATGGCACGGTTCCACCGTGCCACTTCGCTGCCCAGCCCGTTTGTTCATCTTTTTTTAGGGGGGAGAAAGAGGGCACGGTGTGCCGCGAGGCACGCTGCCCCCATGCTACCCCTTTTTTTTGAATTTTTTTTTTGTGTTTTTTTTTGGGGGGGATGGAAGAGAGAATTATGGCACGGTCGTGCCCAAGGGCACGGTTCCACTGTGCTAAATCTCTGGTTCCGTGTTCCTTCCCCCCCCTTTTTGGAAGCAATAAAGCTTGGGTTGCCTCCCAAGAAGCGCTTGTTTAAGGTCTTGAGCTTGACCGTTAGGATCCCTAAGAAGGAGGTACATCGGGGAGAGCACATGTGACTTTTCCCTTAAGAGACTCACCGGCAATGTAGTGTTTCAACCGGGACCCATTCACCTTGAACGAGCCGATGGTTTCATTGCCTATTTCGATGGCCCCATATGGGTAGACCTTAAGTACCTTAAAGGGACCCGACTATCGAGAGTGAAGCTTCCCAGGGAAAAACTTCAAGCGAGAATTGAAAAGTAGAACCAAGTCATCTTCCTGAAACTCGCGACGGTTGATAAACTTGTCGTGCCACCACTTAGTTCGCTCCTTGTAGAGCCGAGAACTGTGATAGGCATCTAAGCGGATCTCCTCGAGTTCGTTTAGCTGCAACATCCTCTTCTCTCCCACGGACTTCAAGTCGAAGTTGAAGTGTTTTATGGCCCAGTAAGCCCTGTGTTCCAGTTCCACGGGGAGATGACAAGACTTACCGTAGATGAGCCGAAAGGGGGTGGTGCCAATGGGGGTTTTGAACGCCGTGCGGTAGGCCCAAAGGGCGTCATCAAGCTTGTCCACCCAATCCTTTCGTGATCTTGCAACCGTTTTCTCTAAGATGGACTTGATTTCCCGGTTGGAGATCTCGACTTGGCCACTAGTTTGAGGGTGGTAGCCAAGTCCATATTTGTAGTGCACTTCATATTTCTTCAAGAGAGTTTCCAATTTCTGCTCTATGAAGTACGATCCATTGTTGCTTATTAGCACCCTTGGGACCCCAAAGCGGGGGAATATAATCTTCTTGAAAAGCTTTGCTACAACCCTTGAGTCATTGGTAGGGCTACCTATTGCCTCCACCCACTTGGAGACGTAGTCTACGGCGACGAGGATATACTTGTGGCCCCTTGAAGATGGGAAGGGTCCCATAAAGTCGATGCCTCAAACATCAAAGATCGCAACTTCAAGGATAAAGTTAAGGGGCATCTCATTCTTCCTAGACAGATTTCCCATCCGCTGGCAGCAGTCGCATGCACGGACATAGGCATGGACGTCCTTAAAAAGCGAGGGCCAGAAGAAGCCCGCTTGCAGCACCTTAGCGGCTGTCTTGGAGGTGCTCGCGTGTCCTCCACAAGGAGAATCATGGCAGTGGGAGATTACACCTTGGATTTCCCCCTCAGGAAGGTATCTCCTGATAATCCTATCCTTGCACAACTTATAAAGGAATGGTTCCTCCCCAAAATATGTCTTGACATCATGGAGGAATTTCTTTTTCTGGTGGAAGGATAGATCATGGGGAAGGATTCTCGAAGCTCGGTAGTTCGCATAGTCGGCAAACCAAGGGGCGGGCCCTAACTCGATGCCAATGAGATGCTCGTCGGGAAAGGCATCATCAATAGGGGTGTCGTGGCTCTCAACAACGAGCTTGGAAAGATGATCGACCACGACATTCTCGGCCCCTGCCTTGTCTTTGATGTCCAGGTCAAACTCCTAGAGTAGCAAAATCCATCTGATGAGGCGAGGCTTGGCATCCTTCTTCTCGAGGAGGTGCTTGAGGGCAGAGTGGTCCGTGTACACAATGACCTTGGAACATAGCAGGTAGGGCCTGAATTTTTCCATTGCATACACGACTGCAAGCAGCTCCTTCTCAGTCGTGGCGTAGTTCTACTGGGCCTCATCCAGCGTTCTACTAGCATAGTAGATCACCACTGGCTTCTTATCCTTCCTCTGCCCCAGAACTGCCCCCACCGCATGGTCGCTGGCGTCGCACATGATCTTAACTGGGAGATCCCAATCTGGTGGTTGTATGATGGGGGCAAAAATTAATGCCTGCTTGATCCTGCAAAAAGCCTCATGGCACTCATCAGTAAAGACAACCAGGCATCTTTCGTGAGCAGCTGAGTAAGAGGTTTGGCAATCTTGGAGAAATCCTTGATAAAGCGGCGATAAAACCCCGCATGACCAAGGAAACTCCTCACCCCTTTTACCGAAGTAGGAGGGAGTAATCGCTTAATAACCTCGACTTTCGCTCTGTCCACCTCAATGCCCCTAGCAGAAATAATATGACCTAGTACTACCCCCTCCTGCACCATAAAATGACATTTTTCCCAATTCAATACTAGGTTAACTTCTTCACATCTATGGAGTACCTTGGTTAAGTTTTCCAAACAAAGGGCGAAGGTACCTCCATAAACGGAGAAGTCATCCATAAACCCCTCCATGATGTTTTCGATAAGGTCGGAGAATATAGCAGTCATGCACCGCTAGAAGGTGGCTGGGGCATTACACAATCCGAATGGCATCCTTCGATGAGCAAAGGTACCATACGGGCATGTGAAAGTCGTCTTTTCCTAGTCATTAGGATGGATAGGAATCTGAAAGAAACCGCAATAACCATCCAGATAATAGAAAAAGGAATACCTTGCCAACCTTTCTAGCATTTGGTCAATGAAAGGGAGGGGGAAATGATCTTTCCGGCTGGCTTGATTTAATCTACGGTAGTCGATGCACATGCGCCACCCAGTAACAGTCCTAGTAGAAATGAGCTCATCTCGCTCATTCTTTATAACAGTCATACCTCCTTTTTTGGGGACTACCTGGACTGGACTCACCCACTCACTATCTGAGATAGGGTAGATGATCCCAGCATCAAGTAGTTTAAGAATCTCCTTTTTAACAACCTCTTGCATGTTTGGATTTAAACGGCGCTGAGGTTGTCGAGAGGGGCGATGATTGTCATCAAGAAAAATGCGATGCATGCAGAACGTAGGACTGAGTCCACGAATATCATCGATACTATACCCGATGGCACCCCTATGCTTACGAAGCACATCCAATAGTTGTTCCAACTGGGGGCCATCCAGGTTAGCATTAACAATAACGGGAAATTGATGGGAAGAGTCCAGAAATTCATACATGAGATGGGGAGGTAGAGGTTTTAATTCTACCTTCAGTGGACGCTCCTCTTCTTTCTTGGAGGTAGGCTCCTCCACACTATGAATCTCTTCGCAGGACTGCCTAGGCAAGTTCGCAGGACTGCCTAGGCAAGTTCGCAATAGACTCATTGAGGAGTCTGGCATATTCCTCCTTCTCACCCGAACTGGAGTTGGTAACATGGCAACCAATCAACGCGGCCTCCAACGAGTCTTCTACAGACAGATAGGTCTTGCCCTCCTGGTTGAGGGCTTTCTCTAATATATCGACTCTGCAGCATGAGTCGCCTAAAGTGGGGGAAGCCATCACTTGTGGCAGGCTAAACTCCACCTTCTCATCCCCTACTTGAAGGGAAAGCTTGCCGTTCCTGACGTCGATCATAGCTCCCGCAGTGGCTAGGAATGGTCACCCCAAAATAATAGGAATGCGGGAGTCTTCCTCCATCTCCATAACCACAAAGTCGCAGGGAATGAAGAACTTTCCCACTTGGAGTGGGACATCCTCAAGAGCACCAAGAGGGTACTTGACTGATCGATCGGCTAACTGCAGGGAGATAGTGGCGGGTTTTAACTCTCCCGCTTGCAGCTTCTTACAGATGGAGTACGGCATGAGGCTCACACTAGCCCCAAGGTCACATAGTGCTCTACTGATGGTAAGACCCCCGACAGAACAGGGGATGAAAAAGCTCCCTGGATCAGAAAGTTTAGGAGGGAGTTTGTTCTGATTGATCACACTGCATTCCTTAGTGAGAGACACCGTGGCGTTCTCGAGTAACTTCCCCTTATTGGAGAGCAAATCCTTTAAGAACTTGGCATAGGAAGGCATGTCAGTAATGGCCTCCAAAAAGGGGATGTTGATATGAAACTTCATTAGCATCTCAAGGAACTTGCCATACTTGTGCTCCTCCTTAGCCTTTACTAGCCTTTGAGGGTAAGGGACAGAAGGCTTGTAAGGCTTTACGTGAGAGGGGGTACTTTCTGGTGCATCCTCTTTGGGCTTCTCATTCTGGGCCCTCTCACTCATGGCCGCCCTGGTGTCATCATCCACAGCGACAGCTCCCTCCCTTTCCTCCCTCATAGGCATTATGGGACCTTCTAACTCCCTGCCGCTCCGCAATGTAATAGCATTCATCTGACCTTTGGGATTGGTCTCAGGTTGACCTGGCAGATGTCCCTAGGGTCTAAACAAATGGTTCACTTGCTATGCAATTTGAGCGATTTGATTATCCATCATCTTCTGGTGAGTAGCCATAGAGTCAAACTTGGAGTTCAACTGGTTGACCCACTCACTAAGTGCCTCATTGGTCTTCGTCTGAGTAGCTATAAAGCGCTCTATGAGGCTCTCCATATTGGACTTGGGTTGCAAGAAAAAGTTTTAATATTTATAAACCCCAAGTGCAAGGTATATCATTGAGTACTTGGGGTGCCGTCCGCAGGGAATTATGTTTCCAACTATCAGAGTTCATTAGAGCGTATCAATCTAGGCGAGATCAAAGGCGAAGGAGGGAAAAACTAAACTACGCTACCAAACATAGAAAAAGCGACTTGGAGTTGTGATTTGACCAATGGACGAACCAACTAATCAAGACGAGTCCTAACCTACCCAAACTACATCACGAACTAGAGATGATCGGTTGCACCATCAAAGATCACCCAAGCCCTCTCTCAAGGGTCATGAGCTAATCTAATTAACCTAACCACCTATTTTCATGGGGTTAGCCCAATTAGACTACAAAACTAGCAACCCCAGACCTAACTCGATTCGGATACTATTTTCATGTCCCGAACTCGGTTATTTCCTCTCCTACACTAGCTAATTGACCTCACCTCTCAGCATAAGTCAATCGCCCAAAAATATGGATGAAAGCTCTCTCAAGCATTTCATCGAACACTTGGCGGGCGTGAAGGAAAACTCTAAGTTATTGGCATAGATTGGGTATGGTTAGGCCAAATACAGAATTAATTAGCCATCAAGAGGCTAATCACAATCCAAGCCAACACAATCTACCAACAAAACATTAAAAACACATGAAAACCTAAACTAACAAACAAGAACATGAACTTGAAGAACAAAACAAAGAGAATGAAATAAAACGAATCTAAACAACTAAATAACATGAATTAACAACAAAAACTAAACATACAAACTAAACAAAGCAAATACAAGAATTAAAACAACCAAACATAAACAAGAACAACAATGAAGTAAATAGAGAAGGGGAAGAAAACTTAGTCTTGAATTGATGAAGGAACTTTAAACCCAAAGGTTGAATCCAAGATTACAATCTTCAATCCTAAACTAGTCTTCCTTATTAACTAAAATTATAATCTAAACTACTCTAGAAATCGCCAGAGACACGACCAAGCCAAGCCCCTGTGCGACCCCCCGAACAAACGCCCGAACGGGCCTTAAATAGAAATCGAACGAACGACGAACTGGGGGGGTCGGCACGACCGTGCCACTTCACTGGTGGCACGGTGGTCGCCCCCCGGTTTGTCCCTTTTTGCCGGTTTTCGTCAGTTTTCGTTGTTTTTCTTCGTTTTGTCCCGTCTTCGTCCCTTTTCGCGACGTTTGCTTGGTTTGGACTTATTTCCTACAAAACATAAATAAAACAAGTAAAAATCCTAAGAATTAAATTATTATACGAGCTAAAAGTGGATGAAAGAGGCACGTAAAATAGGTGAATTTATCGTTCATCACACCCCCACACCCATCTTTTGCTCGTCCTCGAGCAAAATAAAAGAAAAACTAAAGTAAACAACTAACTCACTTTCGTAGGAATCACGATTGCATTTAGCATATGCAACAAGCCCTTTAAACCCCTTGGTTACCCCAAGTGGACGAGTAAGGTCTCGTGAGGGTTTGCAAAAGATATACCCACAAAATCTCAAAAAGGAAAACAAAGAAAAGAGAAACAAAAAACGAAAAATGAAAATAACAAAACATAATA
Source organism: Carnegiea gigantea (assembly GCA_029747015.1). Taxonomy (NCBI): domain Eukaryota; kingdom Viridiplantae; phylum Streptophyta; class Magnoliopsida; order Caryophyllales; family Cactaceae; genus Carnegiea; species Carnegiea gigantea. The sequence goes on along the minus strand of JAKOGI010000830.1, from coordinate 112,832 downwards.
TATACATCAGGGTGAACTGTATACGTTTGGATCAACCAAAACCCCATAGTGACTCAAGTATCAGTCTGTACACAAGCATTATATGCATTTCAGGATACATTACCCCAAAGAACGGCATCCAGACATCAGTTTTTAACCCCACGATGTATGAAACTATTGATCCATCCTAGTGCATGTGTGCAAGTATATCATCGCCTTAAGACTTGGCCTACCAAAATCAAACTCAATCCCATGCAACTGACACAAGCTACCTTTTTGAATGGCTAGCATGGAAAGCAAGCTTCCCTAATAGCAGTATTGCCTCAAAGGGTAACACCCAGTAGCGCATGCCTCAAAGGGGTACTTGTCATTTCCAACTCTTTTCTTCCCAACTTTTTTACTTTTTTTTTCTTTCCATTATTTTTTTCAATACGAACTCATGCCACGCCTCAAAGGGATACACCCAGTAGCGCTTGAATTTGTTTGTTTTTGCTTTTGTTTTAGAAAAGGGGGTGCCAGCACATACAAAGGGAACTGTGCAGTAGACAAGTGGGAGAGTCGATCATCAAAGACTAGGAATGTAAGATGATGATAATACATAAATCAGGACTAGATTGCAAAATTACAATGGACTGTTGGGGTTAGAACTGAGGCCTAAAACGACAGACTGGAGATGAATATCTATCATGCACATTATACTTATATACGAGCTAATAGTTAAGGTACCGAAGATCAAGGCTGATCAAAATAGTACAAAATTCCCCTAAATTCAAAAGGAAAAGAAAAATTTATACAAAAAGGAGAAAATTTGAAAAATTTACACAAAAATGAAAAATTTTTACAAAAATAAGAAGAAAAGGGGAGATGACCCCACCCCCACACCTAAATCTGACAATGTCCTGATTGGAAGCCATGAGTCATCACCGACACACAAAAATAAAGAAAACAAAATCAAACACAAAGCATACAAAATCGACAAATATATACACAAGCTAACACACTTTCCCAAAAACACAATCGCACCCAATCAACAACAAGAACACACATATATACAAACTAACACCACTAAAAACATGTATATATCAACCCAGCAACACCACCAAGCACAACACAGTAAATATCCACAAAAACACAAAAATGGTGATCATAGCCATTAATGGCTCAACAACATCCAAATTTCACCATAAGATGATCACCAATAAAAACACAATCCTAATATCCACAACTAAACAAAAAGAAGAAGAAAGAAAGCAAAAAAGAGGGAGAAGAGTTAGAACGAGTATACCAGGTCGGGTACTGAATGTACCCGAACTACACCTCGCTAGGACGAGGTTGGGGAAGCGCGAGGAGCATCAGCCACTCCTCGGCGGCGTTTAGGATGCGCATCACCAACTCAGATGCTGCCAACGCTCGCAGAAGTTTATCAAACACCTGAGCCTGCAACTCAGATGAGTGTAAGTAAGAGCACTTAAACAGGAATGCAGAAATAATAGTAAGTGCTCTCCTAAATTTATCGAATGCCTTTGAAAAATCAGTAAAGAAATCAAATGCAGTGGTTAACATGATTTTCGCAGGCATGCTCCCTAGGTACAAGCTATAAGGATCAAGGGAGGGGTCATACCCTCTGAAGGTACCTAGGGAGTCCATACAGTCTATCTCATTCCCCTCAAGCATATCATGACATGCAACGAGTGATAAATTATGGTACTCAGGGGAAGAGGAGGGTGGTGAACCTGAAGGGGAAACATAGGGTGTATCAAGGTGGCCAGGAGATACATTCTCAACAAGATCAGGACTAGCTGGCATAGTAATCACAACATCCCCATAAGACCTCCCTACAGGAGCCGCATCATAATCATGCACCTCAATAAGATCATTGTCTGAATCATAACAAACACCATCCTCATCAACACTCGCGTTAACAGTAAAGGTCTCACCTACCTCGAACTCCATCGACTGAGTTAAAGGGAGAAGTGGATCAGGCAAGGTTATGTTAAACGTAGTGTTGTCCCTAAGGGTACTGGGTGAGGGTGGAGCAATAAGGGATGGAGCAGCTAGGGAAGGGTCAAGTACTGCCTCTAGTTCAGATTCTAGGGGAGTAAAAGATGCACCATCATCACACAAACAAACATCATGTTTAGAAGAACTAAATCTAAGATCGGTCTTATGTGATAGGTCAAACTCCCGCATTTTATTTTCAAACTCAGCTTGTTGCCTTTTCATTGTCTCTATCATACTATTAATTCTAGCAAGGCTATCATCAGAAATATAATAAGGACAAGAAGTGTTGTCATGATCAGAACAATGGCAAGTTTCACACAAAGGAGGGGCATAATCCGGGATGCAAGGGACTGGGTTGTAAGAATTAGCACAGCTAATATCAAATTCATAAGTATCCTGAGCCAGCCAATTAAGAAAATCCCATGCTTTTTTGACATTTCTAGCGTAAAAATCCCAATGCTCAAAAAGAGCACGGGTCTCACAATTCACACCCTCATCAACAACATGCAATATTTCTCATTTCCCATATAAACATCCACAAGAAGCACATTGAGCAAGATAAGCATGTAAACGATCTCAATAACTGTAAAATAATTCTTGCTCACATTGGGAAAAATGGAAAATTGCCATTGGAATTTTTTTTTGAATTTTTTTTTCGAAATAAAAGCCTAGTCTCGAATGCCTAAGTAAGCTCTAATATTGGAAAGCGCCAATTCCCCGGCAACGGCGCCAAAAACTTGTTAAGTTAAAAATACCGCAAGTGCACGGTGCCAATTGTAGCCAACAACGGCAAGTACGACTCGTGTCCACAAGGAACTCGATTTCAACCACCGAACCAACCTTTAACACTCAATTTAGACTAGAGTCTAGTAGAATGGGCTTTCACTAAAAGTTAACTATATTCAATCTAAAGTTACTGCTTTTATCACAATCAATGGTGACAAGGGTCCTGGATTGTAATCTAGGTCGTGTGAATCCACCTATAAGACAACTGAAACGGAATAGTTACAAATTAAACGCGTCTACGCTTTCTGTCAAAGGTCATTAGACTGGTCAAGTTATCCTAGTTATCTATTTTCATGAAACTAGAGTCGCAAGACCACAAGATTGTGTAACCCTTAATTCCCAATTGAAACCTCAACTATTTTCATGTTAAGAAATTCAATCGCTCGCAAAACCACTCTAAGTAAAGGACTTAACTTTCGTTAATCTCCTAAACCCCAATTACGAACATGAATACAACCCTTTCAGGCAATTCATCGAACACCTGGCACGCTAAGCGAGAGTTCAATTATAACATGGGCATCAATTCACAAAAACCTAGGACATCAATCCAAATCACATCAAAGGGGCTACGCCCAATCCAAGACACGGGATTTAGCCTCTAATCGTCATTCTAATCACAATTACAATCAAGAAAACGAACATGCTCAAAGGTATTCAACTTTGAATTAAAACGCAAAGGAAAAAGGTAGAGGAATGTACTCTGTGCAATTTGCAGCAACAATCTACCAAAAGCATAAAGAAATCTTGATCCACTGTCTTGAATTTCACAACAATCAAAACCAAGAACTATAAACCCTAATCGCCGTTTTTTAGAGAGGAAAAAAGCAGAAAAAAGCATGAATGCCAATTATAATGCCAAATCGCGACTATACGGGGAAAACTAATGTGGCACGGTCGTGCCACTGGGCACGGCCCCACTGTGCCACATTTCTGGCTTGCGTTTCCTCGTTCCTCTGGGTGGCACGGTCAGTCTGCATGGCATGGTGCCTCCGTGCCACTCTCTCTTGGCTTGAAATCCTACTTTTTAGCTCCTATTTGGCGCGGCGCTAGCTTCTTTTTCTCATTTTTTTCAGTCTAACCCCTGAAAACACAAAAGCACACTTTAAGTAGATTTGAGGTAAAGAATGACTAATCAACCTCTAAACTCTCGAAATTTTACTAGAAATCGCCAAGATGAGAGGTAAAAATCATGCCTAAAAGTGTGTAAAATAGAGGTTTATCAATAGTAAAAGGCAAGGAGGGTCAGACATGTGAAGGAAATACAAATGTTAAGACAGGAGAGCCGACTAAGGTGATACATTACTTCCCTCTAATCCCTCAATTAAGGAGGATTTACATGTCGCCTAAGTCAGCCGAACAAATGAGATGGCACGATAGGGATCATGTGAAGGATGGAAAGTTGAGACATCCAGCTGATGCAACAGCATAGAGAGAATTTGATGCCTTATATTCTGACTTTGCTTCTGATCCCCATAATGTTAGACTTGCCCTTGCAAGCGATGACTTTAATCCATATCATCTAATGAATACAACCTATAGCACATGGCCTGTAGTATTAATCCCTTATAATCTACCTCCGTGGCTATGCATGAAGTCATCATCATTTATTCTTTCACTGATTATTCCTGGAAAATCAAGTCCTGAAATTAATATTGATGTATACTTGCAACCATTAATACATGAGTTGAAATTGTTGTGGGATGAGGTTGTTGTTTTTGATACTTATAGCAATGAATACTTCAATATGCGAGCAGTTTTGAGATGCACCATTAATGATTTTCCTGCTTACGCTATCTTATCTGGTTGGAGTACCAAGGGCTATAAAGCATGTCCTTCATGTGCTGATTCCACACATTCATATATGTTTATTGGTAAAATATGTTATCTAGGCCATCGAAGATGGCTACCTCACAATCATCCTTATCGTTCCCAGAGCCATTTATTTGATGGGACGGAGGAATTTAGGGATGCTCCAGTTATAGTAGATGGGATTGAAATTTCAGCACAACAAGATGGAGTTGGTTGTGTGTATCGGAAGGCAAAAAAGGCTATGAAAAAGAAGAGAGGAAGATGACAAGCAGGTACATCTACTTGTCAAATTGTGGATGACTGTGATAAGAACTATAATGATGATGCTGCTGATGATGTCCTCTGGATTAAAAGAAGCATATTTTTTAAGTTACCCTACTGGAAGGTTAATCGATTGAGACATAATTTAGATGTCATGCACATTGAGAAGAATGTGTGTGATAATTTATTGGGAACTCTTTTGAATGTGGATAAGAAAACTAAAGATGATGCAAATGTAAGAAAAGCTCTTGAAGAGATGGGGATAAAGCCTCACCTTTAGCTTTAACCTCGTCGTGGTTAAGATCCAATTATGCCTCCAGATCTATATTCTATGTCTTTGGATGAGAAGGAAAGATTTTTGAAAGTTCTACAAAAGCTTAGAGTTCCAGACGGATATGGGTCTAACACCTCCATATGTGTTAATATGAAACAACGAAAATTCTTAAATCTTAAGAGTCATGAAAATCATGTGTTAATGCAAGATATCCTTCTTGTAGCTTTAAGAGCATCACATGCCACGGAAGTCATAGACCTACTTTCTAACCTGTGTGCTTTAAGCAATATAAGCATGGTTTGAAGAGAGACTACTTCAAACCTGAAGAGAAAACAAAAGAGGATATGTATGATATTATCCCTAAAGGGCACTCTCGCGATGGGTGGATGCGATTGGTTGACTATTGGTGTTCAAAAGAACATCGGGTATATGTATCTAACTGCAATTACACTCATAGAATTGCTTATACTTTGAACCTATTGTTTTAGATGCACTTTATTGTCCCTAAAGGGTCATCTCATATAATTGTTAAATTTGTGATCCATGCCTGGAATTTCTGCTGCTAGTTTTCGCTGCACTATGGTTTGAGGATGCTTGTGATTGTGTTCCAACACGGTTTCTGCCAGTCAGTGATATGTTTTCAGAAGATTGTGTTGGCAGCTTTTTGTGACTGTTGATACTATTATGGCAGATTAAATTTGTTCTTACTGCCATCATGTGAGTATTAGCCGTTACAGAGACAAAATTTGTGATCCACCTGATTTGTTCTTACTGCCAATTTGTTCTTACTGCTGCTACCTTGTTCCTACTACTATCATGTATGACTGCTGCTTTTTGTGATCATTGTTAAATTTGTGATCCATCCCATTTGTTAGAGAGACAAAAGCTCTTTTTTTAAAAGGAGTGAGGGTGGGAGGGGAATGTTTTTTTATATAAGGAGCACCTCAAATTAGTTAAAATGAGGAGTATTTGGCGTGTAAATGTGCAGGAACAGAGTGCAGGAACAGAGTTATGTTGGGTTCTAGATATGTTGGGTTTGACTATGGATGTCTAATACGATTATGTTCGTCTAAGTGGGTCTAACTTCTCTTTTTTTTAATAATTTATGTTCTTTATCTAGGATAAAATATTGATTGCACACCCAAGCTAAAATTATAAAATCCGACATGATGGTCTGGGATGACATGGAAAGTTTATCTAACTTGTTACCTGAATTGGGACTTGAGATGCCTAAACTGCTCTTGTGGATTTTGCAAAATCTAACTTGCATCCATCTTTCGTGCAGGGATTAAACATAACACCTTTTTTTTAATCTACAGACTTTGGCTAAAATTGGTAGAGATGCACGAGTTTCACAAACGCATTGTCATACAACTGGTTCTACTAGTTACGCAGAAAAGCGAGCTGACTTTGTATGTTTTTGTCCTTTTTTCCTTTCACAATTTATATCCTATCGCTACTCCATATTTGGGCAATTGTTGTCCAATTGTCAAAATTTCCTCTCGATCTGGCTATGTTAGAATAGATTTGTAATTACAGGTTGAAACCCATGGAAGAGAGCCAACACATTTGGAGTTCTTTAAAGAGACACATAGCAAAGAAGGTGGGGGCTTCGTAGCTAATACGGCCACTGAAAGTTTTCTGGTATATGTTCTTATTCTGCTACTTGTCTTTTTAGGTTTTCTGTTTTTTTTATCTACTAATAATATTTAGGTTATTTCCTCTTCAATCATGGTAGAATGAGGCAAGTACAAAAGTTGAAGAGCGACTTCTTAGCTCTTCCCCCTCAAAAACTCAGGTGGAAATTGAAAATGAAGTGTTTGATGAGATTATGTATGAAGAAGAAAATTCCAAGCGACCGATCGGGTTTGGCTTTAATGTGGACCGAAGTGATGTCTTTGGTGTAAACAGCGTCCTTAGGAAAAGAGGTTACATCTTCCCTGATAACAATGTGGAACTCAAGCGTGTCAAAGAGGAACTAGCATCACAGAAGGCCATGTTCTTACTTATGTTGAAGGCGATGTGTAATGGAAAAATCACAGATGAATTTTTAGATTGTACTGAGGCGGCCTTATGTATGGCTGGTGATCAGGTTAGTCTTTCAAATGCTAATATTCTAAATTTAATTTTTTCTTTCATTGGGAGAGGGTGCAAGTGTTTTTGGTATTTTTGGATGCTGTTTTCGTATGAACTTCGGTATTTTTGGATGCTGAGTTCTCTGCCTCACCCCTCTGTATTTGCATGCTAAGTTCTCTGAACTACCTTTTCCAGCCATGCAGCCCCTCTTTGCACCCTTTCTCTGCCTCACCCCTCTGTATTTGCATTGCTTAAACCCACTGCCTCACCCCTTTGTATTTGCATGCTGTTTTTGTATGAACAGTGTAAAAGCACGATGCTAGATGAGTTCATAACATTAGTTATTCTTTTGCATGGAATTCCTTGAACTTCCAAAATCTGGTTTTGAAAATTCTGCAAGGTTAAGTTGAAAATTCTACAGGGTTATTCATTTGTTTATTTTTTCTGGGTTACGAATTTAGGATCTTACTTGCATAGGTAATTGGAATATTTTTTAAAAGTGCAATTAGCAATGGCAGATCTAGCTTGTCAACCTTGTTTGTTGTACGATTTGGTTTATTCTCCTCATCATGTAGTCTGACTTGGTTGGTTACCGGGGATTGAAGTTTTTGATTTTTAATAATCTGGGCATCGCGGGTATTTGGAGGATATTGTCTTCAAGTTCAATTCATCATACGTTGATGTTGTACTAGGTTTTTAATAATCTAGGGTTTTCAATTATATTCATAATACTTTGATGTTGTACTGGGTTTGGTTTTTAATAATATAGGGTTTTCAATTCATCATATTTTTGAAAATGGCCATGATTGAGTTAATTAAGCCACTTATCTTTGACTTACAATTAGTTTGAAATTGTGTTCTCTTGCCTTTGTTTGCCATGTTCGTTACAAATTTGTTTCGTATTTTGGATGGCTATGATAAGGTTTCGATCTTAATATATGTATTTTTGCTTACATTTCTTCCAGGTTCAACAAGAATCAAGTGGGAATGACCTTAGCAATGAATCGAGGCACACTGGACCTTCAACCTCAACCTCACAAGTTAATTAGGTAGATGAGGTGGTCTTGCTCATCATCAAGACTTTCGATGACTCCCTCAGCAGATTGGCAAATTAATTTACAACTCCTGCATCAATCATGCCAAATTTAATACTTCAAACTTTTGGTTGTTTTGATTGCATTGGATATCACTTCGCTTTTTGAAGGAGCAATGCGTAACTTGAATTTTAGTAATTTAATTAGTAGTATTGGCTAATTAATTCCGTCATATATAGGACTTTAATTTCCTACAACGGTGTTTGTCAAATTTGGTACTTAATAGTAATTGACTACCTATTGTATCAGCCAATTAGCTAGGTGACTTTTGAAATGAAGAAATTATGTACCTATTTTCCTGTTATGCCAATGCAATTCAAGTATATTGACGCACCACAATTACTAATAGTTAAACTGTTGTGGTTATCTTACATGCATATATTTATATATATAAATGTATATAAGATTTGTGTTTTTTTACATATATACACACTATGTTACTTAAACACACTCTCTCTCTCTCTCTCTCTCTCTCTCTCTCTCTCTCTCTCTCTATATATATATAGTACTGAACTCAAAGGGCTCATTAATAAAAATAATATATGTATATATATCACGACCCTTTTGTGGGTTACCATAAATTCCGCCAAATGTTTTGCCGCTCCCGCTTAAAATAAAAACTGGACAGCGGAAGTAGTTGAAAAGTTGCATCTATCGTCCGCAAAAAGGGTCGAGATTTTTGTAGTTTTCGACCACAAAAAGGGTCGAGAAATCTTGGCCCTGAAATTCTCGATCCTTTCTGGAAGCATCGACCGAAAATATGTCGACCCTTTATTGCATCCAGATCAAGGCAAATAATTGTCGAGATACACCCTTTTTTCTAGTAGTGATAGATATGGGTATTGGTATAGGTCCCACCCACCGCATGCCCCATAGTTGTACTATCAATAGCTAACCCATACCCACCCCCATATCTGCCCCATATAATACCCGCACCCATTTATTTAAAGTTCTAGTTTGTTACATGGGTTTGGATATTTCGCTAGTCGCTTTGAGTTGTGTGTTTAAGACTTTGGTGGAACATTTTATTAGAAACTATAATTGTCAAGTGGTAATTCGTTGCTTGAATTTAGAAACTTTTAGTTGTATTTGGTGGGATATGATATGTTATTGGAAGCTTGGTGCTGATGTGACATGTTGACTATTTGATATTGAATATAGGTATAAAATGGATATAATTCTTTTAGATATTTATGCATGCAAATAAAACATGCATACCTAGTGTGCCCATTGGATATCAGTATGGGCATGGGTATTAATTTTGAAAATGGATGTGGGTGAGGGTACGACTAAACATATCCCATACCCATCTCATTCTCAACCCTAGGCTCAAAGAGTGTCGTGGCTAAACGTAGGAAAGCAAGTGGCTCACATGTCTAAATGTCTGTTGATTAGGGGGGAAAATTATGCGGATCGGCTTTAGAAACTTTCAAATAGGAAACTGCATTGGTCCATTACATAATGTGGGGATTATTAGCAAACAGAAATAATTGTGCTTGGAGCTGCATGTGCCGATCACCACTTCACACATTACCACAATCAAGGGAGGGAATGGAACAACACATTGAACCTAATAGGATGCAAAAAGCAACATAGATCAGATGTACTACAACTACAACTGGGACATCCAAGCAAAGCATGGTATCAAGTGGAGAACATAGATGCAGCAATATTTGTAAGTAGGCTACATATAAGTTTGGTGTTATGCCAAAGTCCATAGCAATTGCACGACAGTAATAATTAGATCCAAGATCTAAGATGCGTAATGTCTATCAAGATGTGGCGGAAACTTGGGCGTCAAAGAAAGTTATAATTTGGTGCATTGTAGGGATATATATAGGAAACGCAATTCCTAACAGATTGTGAGAGGCTCACATTGATGGCAACTTAAGCAAGGTGAATTTGGCTATCTTACTTTTCTCTATTACTCGAAGACTTTAATGGTTTGAATGGTAGATTTGAAGGTCGTAATGTTAGTCATGCTCATAGGGTTTGTACTTTTAATCATGTTTGAAGGGAATGTGTACTTGGTTTGTGTGGGAGCTGAGCCATAGCCCTACAAATGCCATTGTTTATGTACTTGTGAAGAATAATTTGAAAGAATAAATGTTGGATATTTTGCCCCAAGAAAAGTATTTATTTTTTCGTAATTTGACTCATTGACATATTTATTTTCAAGCATCTTCATATGGTTTAATCAGAATCTACTTAAGTATACACTCAGGCACAACTACATTGATGTTGAATGAAAAGTATGACCACTGCACTAGCTTTCATGCAATAAATATGCAATGAAATCTCCCTACTTTCCAGATTTCATTTTAACCCAGAGATCATTTTGATGATTTGTGCCTCTTTTTTCAACATTTGTCTAGTTGAAGAGCAGTAAATTTCTATCGAATTGTTTGTTTGTGGTAATTTTTGTTGATTTTGTTAACTTTGATTCAATTAGTGATTTTCAGGTCATTTACTTCAAGTTTTGTGCAGTTTATTTACTCTAAAGTGATGTCACAAAATTTGTTTTTATTTATTGTTTTTGTTTTTTGTTTAAATTTTTCTTTTTTTTAAGGGAGCAACGATGGTAACTCCTTAACTTACAGGTTGCTTTACTGGAAGGATGTTAGTAGGTGTATGTGTTGGTTTAATGGCTTCTTAAACTTTGTAATTGATATTGCTATTAATATTCTAATCTTTAAAAATATGCATAAATTTATTCCAAAATTTTACGATATTGGTGCAATACATGGGTAGTTCGAAAAGTCTTTATAGAATAGATAGGATCCACTGTTATACACTTCTTGGTAAACGCATTAAGATATCACATCCAAGTCTTTGATATGCTTAGCATCTTTTGTCAAAAGTACAAGTACATCTCGTTTTTTAAAAAATTCAATTCTATTTATTATGCAATCCTTTTGATTATTACACTGAATACTTTGATTATCCTTCATCTAAGTGGAGTTGTAATACATTTTAATTTAAAAATATTACAATTGAACACTACCAAATACTATATATCTATTTAGACAAAGAGTTTTGGGGCAAAGATGGAATCTTAACTAGCAAAACGCAAATCCACAATACAATCAACCCCGCAAAACCCTTGTCAACTAAAAGCTAGCACAATGAAAACCATCCAAAAAAAATTGTTAGCAACAATTGATTATGACAACCAACTATTTTTAATAAATTAGAGAAGTTCAATCTTCCACTGAGTTGCTCCAATGAATCAACAACAAAAATAAAAGAGACAGAATCACAATTACTTTAGAAAAAATCACTTATTTCTTGACATTGTCATAGAAATGGCCTTCTAAGTGGGAAAAAAGAATTGCTAGATCATACATACAAATGTTAAATATGGTTAATTACACAAAAATGTACCTTATAAGCATAATAGCTACATCAGTTGGCAACAAAAAATTTAAAGAATAACACAAGTGGTGTTACATGGTATTTACCTCTCGCAAGTTGCATATACTAATGATTTAATCTAGTTGGGGGCAACAGATTATCAACAAAGTTGTTGACTTTCCCCACATCAACAAAAAATAATGCATCCTCCCAACATTTGTATCACCACATGTAATTAAAGTGTTGAGAGAAAAATGATAAGATTTAGTAGTTGTTTGGATTCCGTATTTAACAAGTGTGGGTAAATTACAAACTTATTCTAATATTTATTAAGTGTGGGGAATTTAAAATAGCATTTATAATTATTTTTTATTATTCTAATGAGACAAATTGTATAAAATATTTCAATAATTATAACTAAATATTAATCAATTAAGGAAAATAAAGCTTCCAATTTATTATTACCGCGCCTTACCTCACCCTCCGGCCCCTGATCTCCCGTCAAAAACCAGCAAACTAAATTGTTGAATCCCTAGAACCACCATAGAAGCAAGCAATCCCTTGAATACGCATGAAATCCTCAAAAACCAGCAAATCCTCAACAATTTGCCTTGAATAAGCATCAAAGCGAATCAAGGCGAATCAATTCGATCTGGGCAGTGCATTGGCTGAGAAGCAGGACACGACAGTGAGGTGGAGAAGTTGGGGGAGGGACGAAACCGCAACAGTAGATGGCATACGTTGAAGAATTGGGCATCGAATCCTCAACAATTTGCCTTGAATAAGCATCAAAGCGAATCAATTCGATCAATCTGGGTAGTGCATTGAAGAATCTGGGCAGCAAATTGCATCTGGGCATCGAGTTGAATCTGTCAATCAGTAGCAACGTAAGCCGGCTTCAACTATCAATCCCGTGCGTACTTCCATATTTGGTTTTGTTATTAAAGTTCTATCTTAATTTGATTTTGTAAGTTCTAGAGTATGAATTTCTTGATTGTAAGTTCCAGAGTATGGCTGCCTTCTCTAACACTGTCATCCTCTTACCCATCAGCTAATTGTGCCTATAGTTTTGTGCTCATAATAGTGTTGGATGACATGTTTTGAGGGGTCACTATTTAGGAATATAAGTATTCCTCAATCTTCAAACTCATATGAACATGATTTTCTCAAGGTTATTGTGCATATGGCTGAGGATTATGGACTTGCTAATGAAACTGAGCTCATTTAGCTTCTTACTAGGGACATCTGATTACCCATGGGGCAACATCTGAAGGTCATGCTGATACCCATTTATGGGTGTCAACTTTAGAGTGTCTAGAATAAGTGGCATTGTCATACTTGGCAAGGTCTATAACTTATGTGTTGTTAGTCTTTAAAAGGAGTGTTCATAGTCCTGTTGTAGCCTGCCTTCCTCCCTAGTTCTCTTTACCTTTTTTCTTTTCATGCCTTACCTTTATATGGTTATAAAGTGCTAAATTCCTGTGTAATCCTAACAAATACACCCAATCCACTCTCCTTGCTTAACACATTGGCCTTAGATATCACTTATGCACTTCCAAAACAGGGCTGCTTTTGAAAATTTATGCATTTTCTTACACTGCATCCAAAAGCACTTTGCATGAACTATGGTGTGTCTGGTTTTCTGAAAATGAATGGAGAAGCAACCTTATAAAAAATGCCTTAAGAAGTGAACTGATTTGCGCAAGCCTCCTTTTTTCTAACATTATTAGTCCCTTTTTTCTGAGTGCAAAGAGACTGGAAGCAACAATACCAGGTTTCATAGATACTAAGAGAACTAGCAAGCATATGAACTTATCATGGTATGTGAACATGGCGCATGTGCACTTCATATGAACTCTATGTGTGTGTCTGGTTTTCTGAAAATGAATGGAGAAGTAACCTCATAAAAAATGCCTTAAGGAATGAACTGATTTGAGCAAGCCTCCTTTTTTAACTTTTGGAAACTAAAGGAAATATGGAGCATATGTGCACTTTGTATGAAAATAACTTAAGCATCTTTTATTGAGAATTGTTCTCTCATAATGTCGCAAAACTCCTACAAAGAATATGTATTTATGGTAGTTTAAGATTTTAAGTGTGCATATGTTTTGAGTTTGACACCACGCACAAGGTATGACTAAACTGCTTCTCGATAGAGGATCTTCTATTGATTGATAATTTGGATTGGTAAGTTTCTACTCTTTGCTGAAATTTTATTGTTTGTTCCATCTAATTAGAGTAATCGTTGCTCAGAATTAGTTGAAGGATAGGATTTTTGCTTCCCTGTTATTGTCTAACATTTATAATTAGAAGTTGCTGATTCTGATTGTTTTTCTGGGCCTTTTTGTGGCTGTTTTAGGTGAGGAATTATTGTTATTTTTTGCTTTTCTGTCATTGTCTGGAAATATTTTGCTAGTAGTAGACAACTGGAGTTAAATATAGTTTGTGATCTTTTACTCATTTGTGGTTTGTGCATTTATACACTTACTGTAATTTGCATAGAGTATGTCGTTAATTAATAAATATGTAAACAACATCTATGCTTGTGGATATTGGCTTTGTGAATTAAATGATTAAGTTGTTATGATACTGAACTGAGCTTGGGTTTGATATTAATCACAATCATGTGAATTGCGAAGTAATTGTGCTATTAGGTAGATTATGTTGAAACTGTTCATGTGAAGTGAAATGAATGCACTATTTGTGAACCTATTTCCTAGAAGACAGTTAAGTTCTAATCAGTTTGATTGACTTGATTATGGAGATGACAAAAATCATCTATTGTCTAAGAGATGCGCAGAAAATAATCTTTATTTGCGATTAAAAGATTAACGTTCTACACATCCAAGTCCCATGATCCACCCTAGATGGCAGCTTTATGAAAGGCACCAGGCTATGATATTGTATGGTTATAGCATTTACAAGATGTAGAATATGTAAGGGACTCCAATACTGTAGGCCAATTATATGATGGGTGGGTACTTCTAATATCTTGACAAAGAATAGACCAACAATCAGTGTGATTCTGAGGGTAGGTGAGTGTTGGATATTCCATAAAAGTTTTAGGGGTGAAATGAAGAATGTCAATAACATAGGTTGCAATAACATATTAAACCCAATGTACTCCTACATAGATTCCCATGAGGGAAGTACAATAAGTTAGCTTCAAATCCCATGGAAATATCACCTCTCTTCATCAGGTTAAGGAAATAATTCCTTTCATCTTTCCAAGAAAATGAAATAATGTATTAGACTAACACAATATCTTGATATTAATTCCTGCATACTTTTTGTTGATTACCGCCTCTTGAATTGAAGTCAGTTTGTTTCAAGGAAAAAAGTCACCAGGAATGCAGTATATCAAAGGCTTACTTGGAAGTGTGAACAACTACTTATCTAATCACTTTAGGCTTCAGATTTCATCATTTCAGAAATGCAAATGGCCAAAGTTAAAGGGATCGAGGAGGCAGTAACTATGATCCTAATAGTAAAAGTAGCCAATAACCAAAATGGTTTATTGATTGAACTCGATTGTAGTTTTATTGTTGTTGTATTATTGATTGAACTCGATTGTGGGCTTCAGATTTCATCATTTCAGAAAGTTATCTTGTCTTCATGCATATACTTGGTTATGGTTGTATTATTGATTGAACTCGATTTGTGGTTCTATTGTTGATTGAACTCAGTTGGGGTTCTATTGTTTGAATGAACTCACTTGGATTCTATTGTTTGTTGAATTCAATTGTAATGTATTATTGTTTGAACTCGATTGTGGTTCTATTGTTAGTTGAACTCACCTAAGTCCTATATATTGTTAGTTAAACTCGATTGTGGTTCTATTCTTGGTTCAACTCTGTTGTAGTTCTATAGTTGGTTGAACTCTGTTGTGCATCTTTAAACTTGATTCTGTCGAGTCTGCGTCTTAATTAATCTCTTTAGTTATCTTTTCTAATAATTCATTTTTTTGTGTGTTTCAATTGTCTAACAGGTTGCATTTATGGAGCTAACATCCCCCAGTGAAGAAAACGAGGATGGAGATTTTGTTATATATTCTTGGATGTTAGGCATATTTTCAAAGTATAGTTTTAAGTAGTATATATATAGAGTAATAAAATATTCAATCAGCTACCTACAACAAAAAAAATTAGTAAGATGGATTCAAAACAATGCAAGAATATTTAGTTTTGCATGCCTTAGTCTTTTTGCTGTGTCTACAATTAATTTTTTTAATCATGCACTAACGTGCAATTTATTTAATTGATATTTGATCTATTTTAATTTGTTGGTTTGTTAATTTTATTCATTTATGTAGGGTGATGTGCACTGGTAATTAGTATAAAACTTGTTAATTTAAAAAAGAACAATTGTATACAATTATTCTATTTTTAAATTAATGAGTTTTATATTAATGCCAGCTTATTTTTTAAAAAACTAAAACGACACTAGCAACACTTTTAAGTGTGGGGAAAATTATAACTTCTTACATCTTCCAGAGTAGGCATAGCGTAAAATGGCCACATATAAATTGTGGATAATTAGTACTTACACTGCATTTATAAGTGTGGGATATATAACTCTACCCGCATTTTCATTAAGTATGGAGAACACTTTCACATATTTAACTTCCCCATATTTAGCCTAAGTGTGGGCAACAGCTATTTCTACACTTATAAGTATGGTTATTAACAAAATTAAATGTGAAGAAAGTGTGGCAGAGAAAATAAGGAAATTGTATCTTTAGACCCTATATCCATGGAAAATAAGAGTAGTAGAATTTACCCACTCTTGTAAGAGTGGAAGTATTTTATGAGATTATATCCACGCCTGTTAAGTGTGGCGGTAGTCCATACGTGAAGGTTCTACTCGCACGCACATAGTAAGCATGGTGACATTTTTTATTTCTTAAAATAAAATTATATTAAAATTATTATTCTCTGTTTTTTGGCTATCATGTGAGGTTTGCATTTTTTATTCTTCCCTTCACCGCCATAGAGATTCAATTCATGGCAGTGTCTCAAATTGAGCCTCTTGTGAGACCTATTTCGAGCAAATAAGGGCTTCAGCGAGGCTTGTTGGTGATTAATAGTTCTTCGTAAGGGCAGACTTAGGTGAATTCTGGGCAATTTTGCAATAGTAGTCAAGGTGAATTGTGGGCAACCGTCTTGAGGTGTTCATTCTTGGCACAAATACTGTCAGCAGCATCTCAATGGGCCTCTCGTTGCTCTAATGTCGGTGCCAACGCTAGTTCCAGTGATATAGCCAGTGGCGTCTGTCACGGTTTTTGGCTCATCATTTTCTCAATTTCCTAGGGCTCTGGCAACATTGCTTCTCTTTCATCTTATGAGGACAATTTGTCCTATTTTTGGCACTATAACCATCAATTCGAGTCTTGTTCATCTTACGCAGGTAATGCCTCCATTCTATTTCCTAGTTTTTTGCACTTAGGTTCACTGGTAGATTAGATAATGAATTTTTGTTATTCGATTCTGGATCCTGCTATTTTTGGTTTTTGATAATTTCCTTATCCGTGTCTTTTTAGGTTAGTAGCTGATGTTCTAGCATATACTGATGTCTCTATTCCTGATCTGTGCGTTATGCTGAGTATTTCCTGATTTTGCTTTTGAGCTGCTACTAACATACATATGATTTGTATATATGATTAGTCATACAGATGCTTTGCAATGGCATCTAACCTTGCTTTTGTTCAATCTATTACTCCAAGTCTAAGTTCCTTGGAAAATGGCCTGATTATTTGTTCTTTTTGGCTTAAATTTAATGGGAGTTCATAATTATTACTCAGCCTATTGTTTTTGGCATGACTGATTTTTGAGACCGCAAGAATAGAGAAGAAGAAAAAGGGGTAGCACTTCTTATGTAATCTATTCACAATATTTAGAAAGATATGTGCAAGTTTTGAGTGCATTTCAATTTCAGATTTAAAGATTGCTTCCGTCGTTTGGGGTTAACATAAGATTTGTTCCAAAGGGATATGTCACCAGTATGAGTTGGAGGGTATATTACTAGATTGTTTAGTATACTAGATTATCATTTTTGTCACCTTGTAATAGTTAACATGATGGATATAAAACTCTTAAAAGCCAACTAGGAAGATAGTTATATAGGGAACAATGAGTTTACTATAAGTAGGGATAAATGCGCCAAGATTAGGGGGCTCTTAAAAATATATTTCATGGTTGTTTTTAGTATTTTTGATCATTATATTTTTGACCCTAAGAGAGAAACAAGGTTCTTTTGGTTCATTTAACAAAAAAAGAGTCGGACACCAAGAATGGGTAAAGATCATTGGGTTCTTTTGAGGCTTTTTTCACTAAGAAAATACTGACTCATTGAAAGAGAGTTTTTATTTGATAGTTATAATTTTTATTTTGCTGCAAAACATTACGAAGTAGAGGTCATTTTATAGATAAAGGAATGAAGAGTGGAATTGGCTTGATCAACTTGCAGTTAAAAGTGAGCTAGAACTATCCATTTCCTATTGGTGACAATTTTGTTCCTTTTTCATAGGCTATTTTTGGCCTTCATAGATGAAATTATCTATTTCAATTGTCTATTATTGTATGTCAAAATGCTCCGGCTTAGGTCTACGTCATTAGTCATCATAAGTTTGGGGATTTAGATTTCAGAATGAATTTCGAAACTCCTAATGTGCTAAATGAAGATGGAATATTATTTTAAAATTGAAGGGTCGCCTGTTTCTTGATTACTGGTTCGTGCTTAGTTTTGTTGGACCATCTTTGGCAAAGAATAAGAAGTTTATGCTTTGGTTTCATTGTAAATTTTGGTCTTTGTAGCTTTGTTACAATTAGAATAATGTTACAATTACGACTCCCATCAAGTATTCGATCAATTGTCTAAGTCAAGTCTGCTTTATTATTAGGGAAATGCACTTCTTTTTTAAAGTCTTTACCATATTATTAGAGGTACAAAAAAAGGTATGCATTGTTAAAGAGGATGATATGAATTAGCGGATGTGATTATTAGAATTTGATGATTTATCTAGTGGTGGGTGTGAGCTAGTTTCCGTTATCGCTTTGATCAACAACCCCCTAAGAAAATCGGGTATCTTACTGCCATGAATATAGCTTTAAGGACTGTTAGAACTAATCTAAGGACATATTTTCATGGTCTTAGGCTTGTACACCTGATTGGATAAAGTAACTAGGACACTAGTGCATATTTAGGCTTACTGGAATTAAGCTGAATAGCTTCAAACCATAAGAACAGAACTTGTTTGGGTTGGTTCTTCATTTAGAATTATCATGACCCATGTATATTTGATCTTTTTGCATTTTGAATATCCTTAAATTAATGTTTTTAGATAGCTCTATTGTGAATCCAACTATTTAATTTCGAAAACCTCTTTTTTTGTAACTCAGGAAGTTTGGTTTAGTAGAAGTACTCATCACATGTTTATAAGCATAAATGAGTGAGATAAAAATAGCAATCCGTTGCTGCTGAATGATTACATTTCATATGCTTTTGTTTAATTTCATCCGCTGTCGTCTTTGTCTCTGTTTTTCTATACTTGAATTCAATTACTAGTATTCAATATTCTAAAGGAGTTCTCAATTGGACAAGTAGAACTAGCAAGGAAATTCTTGGTGTACTCTTCCTACTGCAAACCTTGTTGAGGAAGCTAAGCAATTTATGTGACTCTGTCACTTATAGATCACTACGGTTACGGAAGCTAAACGATTGTGATCAACCTTAAAAGTGACTAATGCTATTCTTTTGCTAACCTGTATCTAAGAATTGCAAATGACTCCTTTGATTGTGATTCTGAAGTCTTAGCTATTGTAATCTCTTAACAGGAGAAGGTCAAGATGGGGACAATGGAGAGCTTGAAATTCTTTGTATCTTAGAGGTACAATAGGGATTTTGCCACAGCGGTGGTTGCATATGGTATTAGTATTAACCTTGTTGAAGTCACATTGGAAATTGAAGCTGAAAGCTCGGGTAACACATAATCTTTATGATCCTACTTATTTGTTGATCATCAATAGTTGAGGCTAAACATCTCAATGATGCAGTTCCCAAGCCCGAATGATTACTCTTCTTTCATGGGTGACTTCTCAACAGCAACTGGCATAGCAACCTTCACAATGATGCTAGTCAGCCAGTTCACATTCTAGAAGTTTGGATGAGGAGTTGCAGTTGCTATTACACCAACAGTTCCTCTCCTTATCCTTGCAAAGAAATGGCATACATTCCACTCGATGAGAAAACTAAGTTTTGTGCTGTTGGAATATATAACTTATGAGCCTCCTTTTTCTAGCAAAATTTTCTACTCTTGACACCACATTGATTGTAAAATTTATGAAAAGAGAGCTGAAAGAAATAGTCATTGCATCCAGATCACCCAAGGGAAAGGGAAAGAAAACAAAAAGAAAGGCAAAACGAGTTTTATAACCCATTTGGATTGATTTTCAAGGGGAAAGAGAGGTGGCATGGTGGGGATTGGGGAAAATAAATAGAAGAGTACTTGATTTCATAACATTCACTTAAGTGCTTTAGTTTCAAGACATTTGGAGAGATCTGTGCATTCCTAGGAGTTAGGAAATGATCATTTCAAGTTGGCTGAGCATAGGTTGATAGAATGCTTTGGTCAGTTCGTTGGTTTGGACTTGGTTGAAATCAAGCTCTGGTCAAAAGTTGGTCGCTTTATTTGATTTTGGTTTAATGTTATCCAAGTTAGGTAATTGGATATTGGCTTAGTTTTGCCATGGCCAAAATATCTCACCCTGCATTCATCCATTCTGACAATAAGTACAACAACAACAACTCCCAGTGTGGGTCTCGCTTTCACGGGATCTGGGGAGATCAAATTGTAGGCAACCTTACCTCTACCGGTAATCCTGCCCGTAGAGAGACTGATTCTAAGAGACCCACAAAAATCAGATTTTGTGAAAAGATTTTATAGAAGAAGGATTTTGTAAAGTCCTTTTATAGAAAACATTTTGTGAAAATCTTTTTGTGAAAAATATTTTATAGAGAAAAACTAAGGATAAGTCACAGGAAAAAAAAATGCAACTATAAGTGCACTAAGACAGAGGGAGATACTGTGCCTTAACAAACTGAGATAGGCAAACAATGTCTCTTTCCAAATGCATGAACTACCTGCATGCAAATAGAAAAGAAAAAAAAATCACTCTAATGCAACCGAGTGACCAACCACGAGGCTAACTCTCTGCGATCTAAGACCTTAATCCTATCCCGCCATAGTCTCCTATCTTAAGCCATGTCCTCCGTTAACCCTACAACTTTTAAGTCCTCTTTAATCACCTCGTCTAAACTCTTCTTTGTTCGTTCCTTCCCTCTTTTACCCCTAGGGATGGTAATACTCTCACCTCTTCTCACTGGAGCGTCCGCACTCCTTCTTTTCACATGGTCAAACCATCTAAGTCTTATCTCTCAGCTTCTCCTCGATGGGGGCTACTTTAACTAAGTCTCTAATCACTCCATTACTAATTCTATCAATTCTCGTATAACTACACATCCATCTAATCATCCTCATCTCTACTACCATTAACCTTTGAACCTAAGTCTTCTTTATAGATCAACAGTCCGATCCATATAATATAGTAGGTCTAACTAACATACGATAAATTTTACCTTTTAGTCCTATAGGCATTCTCTTATCACACATCACACCTGAAGCATACTTCTATTTTTACCAACCCACTTTTATGCGATGACTAATATCTTCGTCAATGTCCCCTTCCTGATGAATGATTGAGCCTAGATATTTAAACTTCTCAACCTTTGAATATCTGCATCTCCTCAATGGTGACTTCTCCCCTTGCATCTTTCCTTCCATTGAAATAGCAATGAAGGTATTCAGTCTTCGATTTATTAATTTTAAAGCCTCTAGACTCTAGTGTATGCCTCTATCACTCCAGTTTTCCATTAACTCCCTCACTGGTCTCATCAACAAGAACAATGTTATCTGCGAATAACATGCACCAGGGTAACTCATCTTGAATCCCTTTTGTAATTTCATCTATGACTAGAGTCAATAGAAAAGGGCTTAAATCGGATCCCTGATGCAGGCCCATACCAACGTAGAAGTCGTTGGTAACCCCTCCTGGCATCCTAACACTCGTCCTACCTCCCTCATACATATCCTTAATAAGTCGACTATACACCGGAGACACTTCTTTCTTTTCCAAGCATCTCCATAATACCTCATGCGGGATTCTATCATATGCCTTTTCCAGGTTAATGAATACCATATGAAGATCTACCTTTCTATCTCTGTACAAACCCATGAGTCTTCTAAGGAGGTAAATCACCTCTGTGGTCAACCTGCCAAGCACAAAACCAAATTGGTTCTCTGTTATCGAGATATCCTTCCTTAACATTTTGTCAATCACCCTCTTTCACAACTTCATGGTATGACTTAGCAACTTAATACCCCTATAATGATTACAATCCTGAACATCACCTTTGTTCTTATACAATGGGATAACTATACTAAACCTCCATTCTCTTGATATCTTAGCAGTCTTAAAAATAACATATTGAAAAGCTCTGCTAGCCACTTCAATCCCTCTTTATCCAAACACTTCCACACTTCCACCGGAATCCGGTCTGATTCCTCTACCTTTCCATTTGTCATCTTCCTCAGGGACTCTTTAATCTCGTCCTTGTTGATAGGTTCACAAAAACGAGGATCAAGTTGGCTCTCACAACTCTCTCTACTCCTACTTCGAAAATCTTCCATCATTTCACCATTTAGGAATTTAAAAAAGTACATCTGTCATCTCTGCTTGATTTCTGCATCCTCACATAGCACCCTACCATTTTCATTTTTGATGCACCTCACGAGACCCAAATTCCTTGTTCTTCTTTCTCTAGCCCTCGCTAGTTTAAAGACTTCCTTCTCACCTTCCTTGGTCTTTAGTTTTTGATATAACCTATCACAAGCCAAGCTCTTTGCTACAGCAACAGCTTTCTCGGCGACCTTTTTTGCTGTCTTATATCTAATCTACTAATCTCTTTCTCTTCATCCATTCTGCTGTTTGTGAAAGTAGTATATGCTTCTTTTTTCTCCTTGACTTTCTCTTTTACCTCCTCGTTCCACTAGCAGGCTCCCTTCATTTTATTGTCACCTCTTCTAGATGTACCAAGAATTTCCTTAGCCGACCTTCGAATATATTTTGCCATTGTCTCCTACATTGTATCTGCATCCTCTGCCTTCTTCCAAACCCCTTCTTCAGAAATCATCCCTGTTAACTTCATAGCGTTCTCCCTAGTAAGATTCCACCACTTAACTTTAGGCTTCCTAGCACTCCTCCTCTTCGATTTTGAATATTTGAGCCCCACATCTAACACTAGCAATCTATGCTGAGTTTCTAAATACTCACTTGATATCACCTTACAATCCTTACAAAATCTTCTACTATCTGGCCTAATTAGAAAGTAATCAATTTGAATCTTTATTGGACCACTCCTAAACGTCACCAAGTGGTCCTCCTTTAGTCAATATTATTACATAATGAAATATCTGGAGCTATAATGTATTAAGAATAATGAAAAACTCTAGCTATAATGTTCAAAAAATTATGTAAGGAAATCGAAACTAAATTTGTCGGAGCTAAACTTGATTTTGAAGAAAAATCTAGAGAATGGTATAGAAAGATTAATAACATAGTCGTGTGAAATGAAATATCTGGAGAATTATATTATTGAATTTAGTCAATATTATTACAAAATTAGGCATAATGAAATCAATCTTGTTATGTTTTACGACAGATTATCATATCTGATCAATTCTATAATCAATAAAAAATAAAGTCCATGGCTTGAAAAAGCAAATGTCTTTGATACCCTTGGCAAAAGAATCTCTTATTTAAGAAAATGAGTAAATTATCAATGTTTTAATTTCCAAAAGTACAAGAAAATGAAGAAATAATTTCTAACCTATTGGGATCATCCTCATCAATGAGGAAATGAACCTCAGAGGAGAAGAGAGAAAGACAATTTTCTGAGAAAAGGGCTTAACTAAGCAAAAGGGAGAAAAATACAAAAGAAAATATTATAACAAGCCAAGTCGTAAAAGGTTTAGATTTTCTAGAAAAGCTACTTACTATCCTATAGGAAATAGAAAAGCTACTTACTATCCTATAGGAAATAAGAATTGTAAATATTGGGCATATAGAGAAGTAGGACACTATGCAAACGAATCTAAAATAGAAGGAACTACAAATGTATTGAAACATTGAGTAGTTTAGACTATCTTGAGCTTTGCCAGGAAAAAGTACTAGATTTAGCCCTAAAAAACAATAAAGGAATTGGTGGAAGATGAATACGAAGAGAATGACTATGAAGAAACTAGTCCTATTATGGAAAATAGCTCAATTAGTCTTGTCAACCTTTAAGGAGAAGAATTTATTATAGATAATGAGAGTGAAGATGTCAAGGGACATTAAGTCCTTCCTATAATTAAGAAATACATGATCTATAAAAAATCCATCATTCCCTTAAAAAGTAAGTATGTATGTGAAATGGTGGAAGGGGATTTAGAGATGCAAACTTTGAGTATGATGAAGAGAAGTTAATCTCATTAATTGGGAAAGCATACTTAAGCATAACAAGGATAGAAAATATAGGGTTCCGTATTGGAAGTGTTCAAATCCAAATGATATCATTATAGTATTATGGCAATGATATTGATCTATATGATTTGCTCTATGATATTAGACATTCCAATTTTAATAATCAAATTATCACAGAAATCAAGACCAACCTATGTAATAGTTCAGTGAGATTCAATTGCTGACCTGGATATTATGTGAGCCTAAAAGATAAATTTATCAAAAACTTCATATCCCTTCAGATAAAGACGGTTGTGATAGGCATGAAGAGATGAGGTCACTCGCTAAAGATATTTTGGAAAATGATTTGCAAATTATATCATATCATAGATCTAATGACTAAGGTAACAATAGAGTTAGAAAAATTTGAAAGTCCTACTACTATGCAAAAAATTCAAAAGATAAAATTAAATCTGCAGGAGATAAAAATTGACGCGTCTTGGATATCTAACTTTGCCAATCCTACAAAAATCAATAAGAAGAATGTTATAAAAATCGATGAAAATGGAAAAATTAACATTAAAATCCAATTATTAAGAAGCCTGAGTGAAAGATCGGACTGGTTAGAAAGATCTTCAACACCTAAAGAAGAGCTTAAAGACGATAATACAATTAGTATAACCAATAAAATGAGTAGAATGAGTTCTAAACCTGCAAGACATAGTGTAGATCAAAGTATGACTTTAGCTATAAAAGTCATTAGGAACAAAACAAGGACCATTAGTAAGTCAATTTATGGGGATGAATTAGTCAAAACATGACTATGAAGATATCTTATGAAGCCACTAGTACTAATCTTAATAGTATTTATATCTTAATAAATGTATGTTTAAAGGGATATAATAGGTTTGGATTGTGTGCCTACATCAATAGTGGTTGTTCTGTCTGTTTTGAAAAAAGATCTCTATTTCTAGAATTCATCTAAGGGGAAAAAAAAAAAGCAAAGAATCCTTTACAAGTAAGAATAGTTGAGAATAGCATAATGAGCCATAAGGAAGCCATAGAAGGATTATCCATAGAAATTAGAGGAGTCCAATGCATTGTACTAGTTTTATGAGCTACTTATTAACCCTCCTATGATATGATGATTGGAAATAATTTTAAAAGGCTATATTATCCATGCAAATTGACCATAAGCCAAATCTTATTCACAATAAATCGTCATTCCATTTCTATTGATAAATTAAATAAAGTATACACTAATAAGAAGATTGAGTTTCAAGCAGCCAACGTGTTGAAAAGGTAATCACCTCACAACATAAAGTAGCACTAAGAATCTTACTACAAGAATTATCTATTAAAGAACAGATTGTTGAACAACAAGAACAAGTATGCAAAGAACTCTACTTTGATAATCATCTTAAATTTTGGGGTAAAAATAAGATAATTGCAAAGATTACTTTGTTAAATCCTAACAATATTATGCGAGTTAAATAAATACTGCATACACATCAGGATATACGAGAATTTGGTAAGCAAATCAAAGAACTTTTGGATAAAGGATTAATCAAAAATAGTAAAAGTCCTCACACTAGTCTCGCTTTTATGGTAAGAAATCATGCTGAAAAAAAAAGAAAAAGGTATAATGATAATCAACTACAAAAAGTTTAATGACAATACTTTCTTTGATACTTATTGTATTCCTAACAACATAACTTTTTTAATAGAATTGAAGGAGCCTCTTAGCTCTCAAAAATGGACTATAGAAACAAATACTAGAAGATAAAAATGGATGAGGAAAATATTCCTTTGACTACTGCTAATGCCCATTAAGGACATTATGAGTAGATAGTAATGTCTTTTGGTCTTAAAAATGCACCTCAAAGATTCCAATATAGAATGGATAATATCTTAATAGATCTTATCACTGTTGTCTAGTTTACTTTGATGACATCCTTATCTTTTCCACAATCATAAAACAGCATAAAGACGATGTTCTAGTTGTTACCCGAAGATGTATTGATCATGATATCATTCTTGGTAAGAATAAATACATTTATGCTGAATAGAAAATCGAGTTTCTAGGTCTAGAAATAAATAGCTAGATAAATCATCCTACAAAAGCATATTTTAGAAAAAAAGTAGAAAATTTTCTTGAAAAGATTGAACAAAGGAAGCAACTAGAAAGGTTTCTTGAATATCTTACCTATACTTCAAATTTCATTAAAGACTTAGCTAAATTGAGAAAATCATTATAATAGAAACTCAAGAAACAAGTAAGTTGGCATGGACTCCTAGTGAATCAAAGATTGTTTAAAACTTCAAAAAGATGTGTAAAAATTTTATTGTACTTAATTTGCCTAATAAAGAAAATGATTTAATTCTTGAGACAAATGCCATCAACCACCACTGGAGTGTAGTACTTAAAATCAAAGAAGGAGAAGAACTCTACAAATACCGTAGTGGAAGTTTTAATAAAGGAGCACGCAAATATCCGAGAAAAAGAAATCCTTGCAGTCATAAGAGGAATTGAAAAGTCCTTAATCTTTTTGGCCCCAAAACCTTCCCTTATTCAAACTGATTGCAAAGGAATACTAGTTTTGTGAAAAAGAGTTTATCAAATATGTAAGTGTAAGCAGGACTCCTGCGTTGATAATCATGGTTTAACCAGTTTCCTTTCTCTATTGAACACATACAGGGATCGATCAATTCTCTAGCAAATAGTTTGACTCATAAACTATAGTGATCATTAGAGTAGAACTCTTACCGAAGAAGGAGGAAATCCAAATGAAATGTCATCACAGATAGAATGAGCTCCTCCTTCTAGTAGAATCCTTATGAATATTTTGAAATTACATATAAAATGTAGATCACACTTTGGTTTGCTATCTTTCATCTATCTAATACTATAGAGATTCAATCTTTTAGAATTACAAATGAATTACGTAAGGTATTCTTATGATATTCAAGAAATAATAAGTTTCTATGATCAAGAAAAATGGTTCAATATGCAGCTTGCATCAACTACTATCATAATTATTCCTACAATATTTGACAGTCATCGAGTACAACGATTTTATTTCCTGATATATCTATAGTTGGTGGTATTAGATTTCTGGCAAATTCAACATCTCTAGATGGACCATCATGAAAGCCTGAGATTATAGAATAATAGCTTAGCTTATGAAAATCCTAAATCCAAAGTACATATTTTTCTCAAAACTAACTAAGTTTAAAAAATGTATGTTTAAAATGACCCACTAGATTCTACATCTCCTAATAGTCTAACAAAAATTCAGTACGATAGAAGTCTATATGTTGAGGTACATTGCGTAGTGATTGAGTATGAAAATGGAAAGGCCAAACTAGCCAATTATCTTATTCATTAATTGATCTAGAGGATCCTAATTATCAATGACAAGAATGATTTTCAGAATGACAAGAAATAGTTAGTGATTCTGCTTTAGCAATAGCCATTGGATTTAGAATATTTATCATCAAATGTGGGCATTGATTGAAGAAAGAAACATACTAATACATTATGGGAACATTATTTTCACTTATTGTAATGATTTCAGCAAATATATGAAGGTACAAGGAGCTACTTCAGAAGATATCTTTAATTATCTCTTTGATGATGGGGCTGCAAAATTCCTATCAAAAAAAGAAAAGTAATATCTGCATGAATTATTTGAAAAATGGGATCCATAGCATCGTCAACTTGATGAAGATTTTGATAGTTATCTGGATAATGATGAATCGGAAGATATTATTGGAGATGAGGGCATGAATCGCAATATGGATAACTAGTATTGTCAGCATTAAGTGCTATGAAAATTTGTTGCGCCATTATTATATTATTTTGTCAAGTTTCACGTCAGTAAAATAATATATATTGTAGACTGTAGCCATTAGGGTGTTTGATATATTCCCTTTCCTCTATAAATAGAGAATTTGAGTATTGTAAAAGGACACAACCATTTGAGCATGCTTGAGTAAAAGATAAGTCGGGTTTTTCCATTTCTCATGAGCAAGCATCTCTGATTATGTCAGTTGTTTAAATCCCTCTTCAATCTTTCAATTGTAATATTTTTACTTTCAAGCTTTCATTAAAAGAAATTTCCCAGTTAAGAACATTATTCAATATAATCTTATGTCTTAAATATTATAATTCTTTGATTAAAGTCTCACTATACTTAAAATATAAAAAATTTGATTAGTGACTATGGTTCGAGAAAAAAAAAATGAAAGAGATCTTTGTTATCTGATCTAAAGAAGGTGTGGTTCAGATTAGTAATATCTATAAATTGTAGGTTAGAAGAACACCAGACTCTGACATTGACTATGTTAAGGCAACAGTTAAAACTTTCTACGTAAGTTTTATTATTTTTGTTAAACAAGGTGGACCTATTATTATAAAGAATATCATATTTATGATATAAATTGTAGATTGTGATACCTAGTACTAATAAAGTCATTATAAGAAATTAAAACATTTAGAACAAACATATTTCTTTTAAAAACTCAAAAAGTAGCTCAATTACTAAAATAACTATTTTGGATCCAAGTTGTACTTTCTTAAAGTTTCAAGCCAAAAAGGTCCAAAAAGTCATTTTCCTCAAACCTTGAAAGGACCAACAAGTTCATTTTCTTATTTTGTGGGCCTAAAAATTCAGGCGCCATACTTAGAGGTATCGAAAAGTTAAATGGTCACAAAAACATGTCTATGATCTAGTTTATACAACTGGATATGAATCATTTGAGGTTTTTACCAAAATAGCTACAATACCATGGTCCATAAACAACTTGCATAAATAGATGACCCCAAAAAAAAAAAAACCAAAAAAGAGGGGCTACTTGTACATATGTGTAACACATTTTCAGATGTTATAAGGACCAACAACTTTGGAGGACATATCCTAGGTTGACATCCCCCATGAATGGTTTGACTTGTTTGGTAGATATTTATTTTTTATTTCGAAACTCGTTACTAATATTTTTTTCCTTTTTTTTAACAAATCTGAATATTGGCCAAGCAATGGAAACTGGACCAGGATTCTGATCCAGGTACTCGGCCAGACTCGTAGGCCAGAATCAGACCCAATTGCCTAGTCTGATCCTGGCAATAGTTACTGTCTAATCCAGGAGCAGGGCAGCCAACCTGATTCAATCGGGTTCCTGGACTAGCGCAGGGCCCATATCCTAGTTCAAACAGTAATACTGTCTCGAGTTAGAATCCTTCAGCCTAAAAATAAAATAAAAATAAAATAAACATAAAAAGATGAAAACAAAAAAATTAATTAGTAGTGTCATCAGTGTTTTGGAAAAAACTTAGAAACTGTGATCAACTTTTGACGCGAATTATTACCGATAGGGACAACTGATTTCATTTCAAAAAGATTTTTGAAAGCTCCTTGAGCAATCCCCAATGTTGTGACTATATTAATCCCTCAGTCTCAAACCGATGATCTAGATTTGGGGGTGAAACTACAAGTATGTGATGTGATGCATTATGGCACCTCTCATCATCACTAACGGCCTTTACTATTCACTATGGGAAATCAAACTATAATCAAACTCCTTAGCCACCTTTCCATAGTGATTAAGAGGATAATATGAATCGATTTAGAGAAATGAGACATAATCCTAGTCCCATTAAGGTTAACTAAATGACAGAATTAGTTGGGATAGGATTTTAATTAATTAAACATACTTTAGATAAAAAAAAAGACTTGAAGAGAGAGAAAATTAAGGAGTCTGGCCAGTTCACTATTGAGGGACGCGACCTAGTTCATGGTCGTCCAGTCCAAAAGCGGACCGGGTTTTCTAGGTCAAGCTGGGCTGCAATTTGTTTTGGCCGTAACTCTGTCATCCGGCCTTTATTTTGAGTGATTCTTTATTCTTTTTCTAAAATTCTGTTAAGTCTATTTTCTAATGGCACTAATTTCATAATTTTTGGATAAGTACAGTAGCACAAGCCTCAATATTTGACTTATATACTTTCTATTATTTATTGGGTTTTGGTGCATAATAGTTATTAGAAAGCTCACTTAAACACAATAATTTTATACTCTCTAAAGGCGATCTCAACTAGCCGCCAAACATGGTCAATTGGGCCTATTTGCACTTTTGGGTCTATTAGCCTTTTGTTTTTTTCTTCAGAATCAGATTAAGGATTACTCTACTGAGTCGCTAAATAAACAAATTGGGATATAATTTTTGTTATTGGGTAATTAAAAATAAGTTGTCATTTTTAGGTGCTAACACAAGTATATAAATTTATAGATTTGATCAGATATAAGATGAACCAAATAGGGTCATAGCTAAATTATTATATGATATGATTATCCTCTTTGAATCATTACTGCTATATAAAACAATCTTAACAATTGAAACAAAGGGTCTAACAAATGAAGAAAATTTTTTACGAAATATGAGACCGGAATGTTAAAGAATTATATGTTAAGAATGTACTCTTAATTTGCCCCACTCTGTATCAAGGATGTGCTAATGCCATAGTTTCAAGGAAATGCTACATGAATGACACCCAGACATACACAATTGTCATGATTTCCTCCTAGTTGGAACATCTACTATAGTTTCGAGGATAAAGCTTTTCAAGCTGGACGGATGTGACATCTAGTCAGTTAATTCTTATTCAATTAATCTAATTACAAATAAGTGACATGCTTATAATTTTAATTGCAGCCGTAATTGCGGTAAGATGAAAATATTATAATTACATGGAGACTTCTAAATAGAATAATTTGTGTGGGCAAAATTTATTAACTATACTTTTGTGTCTGAAAATGTAACTTGAAGTGCCCGACCGGTTCTCTGTTGATGGACCTGATCCGGTTCCTGGCCATTTAGACTACAAGTCCGCTGGGTTTTCTGGGCTAACTTGGTTGCAACTTTTTTTCGTCACAACTTTGATATCCAACCTGTGTCTTGAGTTTTTTTTTTTTTATTTTTTTAACCTGAAAGCCTATTGAGTTTATTTTGTAATGACACTAATTTCATAATTTTTGGATAATTTTGGAAGAATATATAAGAAAAATAATGAATATGTGTCATTTTTAGCGCAAGCTCCAATATTCAGCCTATCTCTTTTCCATTACTTATCGGATTTTGATGCATAATATGTTATTAGAAAGCTTATTCAATGAAGAGTATTGATACTTAAATTCAATAAGTTTATACTCTATAAAATGGAACTCAACTGGATATCAAACACTGTCAATTTGGCCTATTTGTGGTTTTTGCGCCCTGTTAGCCTTTTGTTTTTCTTTCTTTGTTTATCTTTCATAATTGGATTAATGATTGCTTTGTTGGGTCCCCAAGTCAATAAATTGGGTATAATTTTTATTACTATGCAATTAAAAATAAGATGTCATTTTTAGACCTAGACAAATATATATATATATTTGTAGATTTAATAGTCTACAGAGGGCAAATATGTAATTTTTGTATTCCCTGATTGGTACATATACAATGCCAATGCCAGGCTCCCCAATTGGGGCAGAACCATGACTTACTCTCACATGGTATCAGAGCCACAAACCGAAACCTGATTTTTTTTTTTTTGGTTACTTCCTCTCCAAGTAACAAAAATTTTTCTCTCGTGCCTCTTTCTCTCTCCTCGTCGGAACCCTACCGTCGAACTTTAGCCACCGCGCCTCCTCTGGTTGCCGAATCCATGTCGATCCCTGGTTCTCCAGCTACTCCACCACCTGTTTTCGGTGTTTTGATGTTTGGTCTGTCATCCCCTCTTTTTTCTTCCTCGGGTGCTGTTTCCTCTTCCTCTTTTCCTCCATTGCCATCAACGCCTGTTCCTACCCACGTTACCGGCATTTCTCAGCAGCCGTTGCACGAACTAGTTCACTCTTATGGAACGGCTCCTTCGACTATTTCCTGGTCTCTATCACTGTTGCCTCAAGTTGACCCTTCTGCCATCCCGACTACAGTCAGCTTGCCATCTCTTCGTTTCATACGCCCCTGTTGATAGGTTCTACTCAGTCCTTTGTTGCCTTGGCTCTGCCTACGTTTCCCTTGCCTATGCCTGAATCGCCTCTTCATCCCTAGATGCAATTTGGTGGCACTCTCCCTCCTCTTCATCAAGAATTTTATCACTATTTTTCTGGTTGCTACGGAGGACTATCTTTCTTGGCGAACTCAATTCATCGCCTTTCTTGTTACCCAACAACTTAGTGGTTTTTTTGATGGTACTATTGAAACCCCACTCACGTATGTTCTTGATTTCATGGTGTTCAACATCCTAATCCCACATATTCTGTTTGGCTTCGGTTCAATCAGCTTATACGGTCTTGGTTGTTTGCTACTATTTCTCCTAAATTACTGACTGAGGTGCATGATGTAATTCACTCCAAACAAATTTGGGATAGGCTTTATCAACGGTTTAATACCGCTAGTCTTGCTCATGCTATGGATCTTCGTAGAACTTTAACTAATCTTGCGAAAGATCCCAAACAATCTATGGAGGATTATCTGAGGTAAATTAAACATATTGCGAATTCATTGGCTTCTATTAGAACACCTATTTCTGATATTGATTTGGTTCAACTTACGCTGAATGGCTTGGATGAGGATTATCATACCTTAGTGACCACTCTTTCATGTGGCTCCAATTTAGTAACTTTTGATGATCTTTGTTCCAAGTTAATCCATTGTGAGTAGTGTCTTAAGTTTTTAAAGTCCAAGGACGTTCCTTCTATGCAACATCAAGCCTTGGCCACTTCTATTACGTCTACTGATTCTGGTGCATCTAACCAAAACAATCATCCGGGAAATGGAGGAGGTAAAGGGAAGGGGTGCAACAACAATAATCGGAAGGAAAATAAAAATCAAGGGGGTGGTAATTGCAGTTCCAATCAAGTTCAACATCATTCTGCTTCCAGAAGTATGCTCGCAGGAACTGCATCTAGTAATACTATTTTTTCATGGTCCAGTATTCAATGTGCATCTCTTTTTGGTACTAACATTGTTTCTGCAGGTAACCATTAATCTGAAGGGGCCTTAGGTTCTCACTCTGATACTGTATGCTTGATTTGTTTTGCCCCAGGGCATACAGCTGTTGGCTGCCCTCAACGTTATACCTCTTCTCAATCCTTTTCCGTTCCTACTTTCGCTACTTCCAATGCTATTGATGCCAATGAATAAGTCTGGTCTCCTGATTCTATTGCCGCTTCTCATATGACACCTAATGAAGGTAACTTACCTTCTAAATCTGTTTACACTGGCACTGGTTGTGTTAGGGTTGGGAATGGATCCCTACTTCCAATTAAACATGTTGGGTCTCGTTATGTTCCTACAGTTGCCAAGTCTCTTGTCCTCAGGAATGTTCTCCATGTACCTTATCTCAAATATAGTTTATTATCTGCCAAGCAACCTTGTCAAGATAACAATTACTTAGTTGCGTTTGACGCTTCTTCTGTTTATGTCAAGGACAAAACCTCGAGTAAGACCCTGCTGCAAGCTTCCTCAACCGGCAATGTCTATCCCTTAGCTGTTCCTGAGTCTTCCCCTTTGGCTTTTGCTGATCTTCTTAACAACCTCATGGCATCGTCATCTTGAACACTGTGGAGATAGGATTTTGTTTTCTCTTCGAAACAGAAATTTAATTTCTTTTCCGCATAAATTTCATGGTTTTTGTAATTCATATCGATTTGCAAAGTCCCATTGCTTACCTTTTAAATTAGTTAAACATCGATGTCAAAAACCTTTGGAATTGATACATTCTGATTTATGGCAGTCTCATGTTCTTTCTAATTTGGGTTATCGGTATTACATTTGCTTTGTGCATGATTTCTCTCGTTATACTTGGGTTATCCATTAAAGCGAAAAACAGAGGTTCTACCTGTTTTCTGTCCTTTTAAGAAACTAGTAGAAAATTTGTTTAATACCAAAATTAAAATGTTCCAAAAGTGATGGTGGGCGTGAATTTGATAATACCTTGCTTGACGCTCATTTTTTAGAAAATGGAATTTATTTCCGAAAATCTTGTCCTAGACACCTCAATGAGATTGCTCGTACTTTCCTTATTGAGGCTAATATGTCTGCTAGTTTTTGGATTGATGCAATTCAATCAGCTGTTTTTATGGCAAAGCGTCTTCCAACCCATAACTTACGTGGTTCTTCTCCCTTTGAAAAGTTGTTTCAGCGTTCTCCTGATCATAATTTTTTAAAAGCTTTTGGTTGTGCTTGTCACCTAAATTTTTTTGCCACATCTTCTAATAAATTGGCACCTAGATCTAAGCTTTGTTTTTTCCTTGGTTATACCCTCCATTATAGAGGACACAAATGTTTTGGTCCTCTCATGGGTCGTATTTATGTTGGTCTGCATGTTATTTTTCATGAACATCAATTTCCATATTTGGAATTGGTACAAAATCCTTCTTCCGTACATTCTCCAAGTCTGGACTGCCTTGTTGCACATTTCTGTTTCAGGCCAACTCCTACACAACATCATTCCTTTTTTCGCAGGCTAAGCGATGATTTTTGTTCCCCTGGGCCACTGCTTTG
This sequence comes from Carnegiea gigantea, assembly GCA_029747015.1. Taxonomy (NCBI): domain Eukaryota; kingdom Viridiplantae; phylum Streptophyta; class Magnoliopsida; order Caryophyllales; family Cactaceae; genus Carnegiea; species Carnegiea gigantea. Next base: position 78,099 of record JAKOGI010000830.1, on the reverse strand, counting down.
CTCACGCCCACCCGATGCATCTCTTGTATCGCCAAGTACCCCCAGGCCAGCCCACAACCTTCCCTAGCCCTGTATGCTCCTTGCCCATTCCAGTCCCATTCGCTTGTTATCCTATCCAGCCTGCCCGATCTGTCTGTCTCCTGGGCCCAACAGCCCTCTTTCTCCTCCTCTCAGCCTACTCCTAGGCCTGTTTCTGTGTCTCCTTGCCCTTCTCCACCCAACTCCCCCCTATCATCCTTCCTCCTCCGTCATCAACCCTTGCTTCTTCTAATCCCATCATTCACCCTTCTAATCATCATCCAATGATTACTAGGGCCAAAAGTGGTATTAGAAAACTTAAGGCTCTTTTGTCTCTTGACATAGACATTGTCGGTCTTGATCCCACATTTTTTAAATAAGTTTTAAAAGATTGTAAATGACAAGAGGCTATGACTGAGGAATATAATGCTTTGCTCACTAATGATACTTGGGAGTTGGTTTCCCCTCAATTGGGACACAATTTGGTCAGTTATAACTCAGCTTATCGAGTCAAATTTAATTCAGATGGGTCTGTAGGACGGTACAAGGCATGGTTGATTGCTTTAGGCAATCATCAACAAACTAACATTGATTATCATGAGACTTTTAGTCTAGTTGTCAAACCCCCCACTATTCGTGTTGTTTTATCCTTAGCCCTCATTTTTGGTTGGCCTATTTGGCAATTGGACATCAAGAATGTCTTTCTTCATGGCACTCTAACTAAGGAAGTTTACATGCGATAATTGCCTGGGTTTATTCATCCTCATTATCCTCGACATGTATGTAAACTCAAAAAGGTATTTATGGACTCAAACGGGCACCTCGAGCCTGGTTCCATAAATTCAGTTGTTTCCTGCTGTCTTAGGGTTTCATTTGTTCTCCCTCTGACACCTCTATGTTTGTCTACCATCATTGATTTACTTCTATTATTTTGCCCCTTTATGTCAATGATATCATTCTCACCGGTAGTTCCATATATGTCCTTCATAATTTATTTATGTTCTGTCTTATTAGTTTGCTATAAAGGACTTGGGTGACATGCATTATTTCTTAGGTGTTTAGCTGGTACGAACTCCACAGGCATATTTTTAACCTAGCAAAAATATGTTCATGATCTCATTCGTAAGTTTCATATGCACACTGCAAAACCTATTCGTATCCCTTCTCTTTCTAGAACTTCCTTGACCCTAACAGATGGAGAGTTGCTTGCCAACCCAACTGAGCACAGAAGTATAGTAGGTGCATTGTAATATTTGACTATGACGAGAACTGATATTACCTATGCTGTTCATGTAGTTTCCTAATTTGTGCATGCTCCCGTACTATTCACTTGCATGCTGTCAAGCGTATTTTTCGGTATTTACAGGGCACTTTGAGTTATGATTTGCAGCTTCACCCTGCAGCTTGTAGCCTATTCTAATGCAGATTGGATGGGTTGCAAGGATTCTTGTCATTCTACAACAGGTTATGCGGTGTTCTTCGACCCCAATCTTATTTTTTGGTGATCTAAGAAGCAACCCAATATTTCTAAGTCTTCAACTGAAGCGGAATATCGCAAGGTTGCCTACACCATTGCTGAAACCATCTGGATTAGGAAGCTGCTGCATGATCTCTGTATTCATCTCTCCACTCCCACCAGAGTATACTGTGATAACATTAATGGTTCTTATATGGCAGTCAACCTTGTGCAGCATGATCGCAGCAAACATATAGTGGTAGATTATCATTTTGTCCGTGAAAGCGTCGCTCATGGTGATCTAGTGTTCTGTTATATTCGTACTAAGTTTCAGTTAGCAGACATTTTTACGAAAGGATTGTCTCCTAATTTGTTTGATTTTTTCAGAGATAATCTATCAGTACGTTCCTCCCCAATATATTGAGGGGGCGTAACAGTGTATATAGGACAAATATGTAATTTTTGTATTTCCTGATTGGTATATATATACAATGCCAAGCTTAACAATTGAAATGGAGGTTCTAACAAAAGAGGAAAAAATTGTGTGAAATATTGGACCGAAAGGTTGAAGAATTGTATGTTAAAGACTGTACTCTTAAGTAGCCATTGCCATATATCTGTTGTGGAATCTTTGCAAATGTCTAAGAAATACAGCAGAAATGGGAACTTGAGCCTAGTCTGTATCAAGGACGCGCTAATGTCGTAGTTTCAAGGAAACGCTGTATGAATGACACCCACACATACACAATTACCATGATTTCCTCCTAGCTACAACATCCATTATACTTTCGGGGACTAAACTTTTTAAAGAGAGAGGATGTGACATTTAGTCAGTTAATTCTTATTGAACTAATCTAATTGCAGATAAATTTAATTGCAGCCGTAGTTGCGGTAAGATGAAAATATTATAGTTACATGGAGATTTTTAAATTGAATAATTTGTGTGGACAAAATTGATTAACGATACTTTCGGTGTTTGAAAATGTCTATTTATATACTAATAAAAATATATTTGGTGTTAGCGTGGGCTTCTAGATCCAAAATCCAACAAGAAATGTTAATTGGTAAGAAATTAAAGAAAATTTTGATTAGAATGAAATTGTTTATGAATAGCAAGTTGTTATGTAAGTGGCCAACATTTTAGTTCTTTGTTACAGAGGACAAATGATGAGCACGAATTGAATGCAGAAGGGCCCCCCCCCCCCAAAAAAAAGGAAATGCACCCTTGTGGTTTCTAGAAAAGATATTAGGGCAAAGTCCACTTTCTCCGTCCTCCACTTCTTACTACCTCACTACTACCCTTGTGCTTTCCAGCCACCTGCCTACCAACAACGAAGCCATGGCGCAGCCACACACAGAGGAATCCACCACCCTTGTCACCGTGCCACCACCCTTTCACATTAACTTGCTTTTGAGAATCTAAATTTTATTTCATCCATTCAAAGCAGATTGTATGGGTTAATTATTTTGGTAATCATCCTACCTAGGTAAGAGCAGAATGTCTTTTTTTTAAAAAAAAAAGACAGTCCGGTGCACAAGCACCCCGCGTTCACGCAGAGTCCGAGAAAGGGCCGCACTCCAAGGAGTGAATTCTAGGCAGCCTAACCTGAGTTGATTGGTTGAGACATTTGGAGTCATTAAATTCATTAAATGATTGAGACAATTTGATTGGTTGAATAATTGAGACATTTGGACTCATTACAAAAAAATGACTGCAACAAACGCCTAGCAACAAATAATTTTGCCTATCAGTAAAAGTTTGTTTTGCCAACAAGTTTATTTTTTGTTTGGTATAAGCTTCTTTTTATTTTTTTTGAGAAATATGGGTTGATAAATAAGTGAAATTGGCTGAGATTAGTAGAAGTAAGTTGAAGTGGGTTGAAGTTTATTGAAGTACGTTGAAGTTGAAAAAAGTCGGTATATTTTTTTCTGAATGATTGATAGAAGGTGGTTAATGTAAAAGAGTGAATGTTTTTTTATTTAGTTTTTGGCATAAGATTTCTCGAAATTTAAAAAGTAACTAAAATTTGGTAAATTTGTAGATTGCATTTATTTTAATAATTTAATAAGTGTCATTATAAATGTTAATATGTTAACAATTTTTAAATTCTTTATGATGTTTTACATCAAAAAATTTATTTATAACATTTTTTAATCTACCTATTGAGAGAATTTTTATACATATAACTTCTACATAATAGTTTATAAATTTCTACTTCAATACATTAGCACACAAAGAATACTACAGGCTATTTTGTTTTTGTTAAAAACATAATTAATTTTCATATGATAATTTACGAAGTGTAAAAAATTTTGAAGGAGATAGGTTGAAGTAAGTTGAAGTGGGTTGAAGTTGGTTGAATTGGGTTGAAGTTGGTTGAAGTTAGAATTTTTTTGTTAGAGTTGATTGAAGTAGGCTAAAGTGAATTAAAGTAGGTTGAAACTGGTAAAATGGGATTTACCAACGAAATTCTCTGATACCTAGATTCAAGAGACTCTTTATGTCATCCAAGACAACTGCCTTAATGAAATGGCATATGGAGGAACACAAATAGGATAGCAAATTAAGGCATCTAGCTGATACTCATGCATGGAATGATTTTGATAATAAGTACCCAAATTTTTCCCATGATCCACAAAATGTTTGGCCTTGCTTATTAAGGATTCAATCCATTTTCGAATATGAGTACTCAATGTTGCATATGGCTAGTTAAAGTAATGGCGTATAATTTGCCTCCATGGTTGCGAATGAAGCAATCCTACAACCTTCTTTTGTTGGTTATACTAGGTTCAAATGCACCAAATGATATTGATGCCTTTTTAGAACCTTTAGTTAATGAGCTAAAGGAATTATGGGAGCCAACTTTATGTGCCTCCAAAGATGAGACATTCGATTTGCATGGAGCCTTGATTCGTACAATCAGTGATTTTCCTGCATATGATAATTTGTTAGGTTGGAAAACTAAAGGGAAGTATGCTTGTCCCTATTGCAATCTTGACATTTGCTCCCTTTATGTGAAAGCAAGTAGAAAAATGTATATGCGCCACCATCACTTCTTGCTAGATGATCATAAATTTCATCATAATAAGACAGCATAATGGATAAATAAAAATGAGTCCTCCTCCTAAACTATTATCTGGGGCTCAATTGCTACATCAAATGAAGGCCTAAACATTACTTTTGGAAAGCATCTTGATACTAAGTAGAAATATAAAAGAAAGGGAGATAAGGTGACACCTTGGAGAAAGGAACTTATTTTTTTCCAACTTCCACATTGGGAACACTGCATGATCCATCACTACCTTGATGTTATGCATGTGGAAAAAAATGTTTCAAATGACATGCTACACTTTTAGGCATTAAGAACAAAACAAACTATACTCTCAAGTCATGCCTTGACTTGAAAGAGTTGAATATGAGGCATAGTCTACATTCTATAGAACACGACGACAAGACTCACTCCAATATGCCTTAAATTGAGCAAGAAGGAGAAAGATGAATTTATTAGCATACTAGCCTCAGTAAAAATGTTAGAAGGCTGTACAACAAATATGAGGAGGTGCATCATGGATGGTAAAATCTATGGCTTAAAAATACATCAACATCATATTATTGTGTAGTAATTATTTCCACTACTTGTGAGGATAATGCAAAACAAGAATGTCGGTGTTGTTTTGAATGGTTGAGTACATTTTTAAGGAGTTAATATTCTAATGCCACCCTAGAGGACTTTGAAAGTTTGCAAGATTGTGTTGTTTTTATACTTTGTCGTCTAGTGGGAATTCTTTTGCTTGCCTTTTTTGACATAATGGTTGACTTAGTTGTCCATTTGCCTTATCAAGTAGAAGTTGGGGTCCACTTATGTATCATTCGATGTAATTTGTAAAAAGGAGGAAATGTGTTTGCAATAAAAGTCGTTCAGAGGGGTTAATTACTAAAGCATATGTAGCATTGGAATATGTAGCATTTTACGCTAGATATTTATAGGATGTTGACACAAGCGGGAATAGCCTATTGAGGATCCATGATGGTGGCGATGAAGCACATTGCAGCCTATCTATATTCTCCCCAAACTAGCGTGCATTATCTAAATTAAAAGACATTCATCTTAATTGTTCTGTGATTGACCAAGTGCATACATATGTGCTTTTTAATTGTTGGACGAAGTTCAAGTGTATGCATAGTCAGTACACTTAAATTTTCTGTTTGTTATTACTTAACTCTTAAAATACATTCTTTTAAATGTTTATTTTTGGTATTAACATTTTAAAGAGCATTATCAGAGTTAGAAATGAATGCTAAAATATAAATGTGAATATTGATGAGATTCATAAAACAAGGTTTCAACATTAATTTAAACAGAATTGAAGTGTCTTACTAAATGCAATATGTTTATGTATATATTTGAAATTTAACTAAATTAGTCTTACACTATGTAATTCTTAGGTTTCTAGGCATCATCCTTCATATTGTAATGTTCTAGATGATATGAGATATTTAGCTAGTAAGCTAGACTATAGGATAAAACGAATGACTAGGATCACCTGTAATGGGTACAGATGGAATATTAAAAAGATTGGTATAAATAGTGTGACACAAAATTTCGGTGTTCTTGTGAAATTAATCATAGACATGGGAGACATGACTTGGTATGGCATTTGAACTAAGATAATTCAGTTGATATATCCTCAAGGAAAAAGTGTTGTGCTATTTTACTGTGATTAGGTGGATCCAATTTGTGGTGTCAAATGAGATGAATGTGGGTTTACCCTTGTTAATTTGAAAGCACATCAAAGAACAAATGAACATTTTGTCCTTGCATCTCAAGTAGTGTAAGTGTTCAATGTTCCATATTCTAAAGAGAAAAATTGGCATGTAGTAATTGCTACCAAGTGAAGAGATTTGTTTGAAATAGAGGGTGAAACTATGCAGAAAGTGGAACTCCTAGAAGAATACAACTCAGATACTATCTATGGAGATGGCATTGCTAGAGTCACATTAAGTGTGCCTTTAGTTAATGTAACTGGAGAAGGCACTGATGTGGAAGTGGAATTAGATCGTAATACTAGTGAAAGCAAAGAGAAAGATGAGATATTACCTGTTTTGACTCTTAAAAGTTGATTTTGCTAGTCATGCATGTACTAATAGCCATTTTAAATAGAGTGGAATAAAATTTTCAATAACTAACTTCATAATTTTTTTTTATCATAGGGCTTTTTGTAATATCATCATGATGTTGATAATATTTCTTATATAATGAAACAATACTAATATGGATTTGTATTAGCGTATTAGGTTCCACATGGCTTTTACCGAAAAATCCACAGGTAACAAGATGATGATGATGTTAAGAAGTTTACTAACTGTAAGTTTATATGTATGTATGTATGTATATTGGTTAGTTGAGTTTTGTATTTTTTAAATTTTAAAAAGTGTCATATTTGTGCTGATGTAGAGCTTTCCAACTTCAGATGGGAAGAATTCTAGTTTCAATTTAAGGTGTAGTCCCAGGTTGAAGCAAACAATGACACCACCTTTATCCGATCATGACATAACATTTATGTGCTCATCAGTTCACCGCTCTTCATTTTTTGATAAGATCACCTCTGACTAGGGTCAAACTAGTAAGTTTACAATGATGAAAATCCTACCAAGTAATTCATTAGACTTAGAGTAGAGTAGATTAGTAAAAGCAGAAACAATCTCTTTTTCTTTTTCCTCCTTAATTTTATGTTTAATTAGGAGAAAACAGAGGGATTAAAACTAAGTAAAGAGATGAACAAATGGCTATTGTTAGGTGGTTCATGTTGCTGAAAAAATTGGTAAGTTGTGAATGTTTTGGAGTCTTATGTTCATAATGACTATTCTCTAAGTAAAGCTTATGCCGGCCCCCCTGGATTACCTTTTCTTTTAGGGGAATGCTTGCAAAGACAAGATAGAGCTACTACTGGGAAGATTAATGCTTCCCATGAAGCAAAGTGCCTCGAAATGTTCTTAATTCAACATCCACGATAAGCAAGTGTTGCATGATTGTCACAATAACATTGATTTGCATAAGTCACACGTACATATTGGTCATTTGTTTTCCCTATGGCCCCAAGGTTTATGGACCAATTCAAGGCATAATCATCCCTCTTGGAATATCATGAATCAAAGCACCTTCAAATAAGCCTCGAACTTGTTGGTGCAGAGTATAATATCAATGGACATTACTGCCACTACATTTTATTTATATGCTTACATAATGTCAAGTTTTTATTTCCTTATTACTAATTGCTCACTTTTGGTCCCTAAATGAAAAGGTGTTCCATCGAAACTATTTCTACAGTGAACACTCCTGGCTCAAATAGTTTAAGTGCACAAGGAATGTTTAATTAGAAGAGCGCCCTCAACATCATATTGTAGAGGCCACTGGTATGTTGTAATATAAGGATTATGTTTTCTTTATCTCTTTACATTATTTTTAGTTTTGACAATTTTTTCCTAATTATTACACGGGAATGACGTAGTCCATGACAGATTCATTAACAAGCTGTGAACCTAATGCTGAGATATTATATTTAGCATAGCATATGCATGTTGAAATAATTAATAAGACTCTGTCATCTGCAAATGAAGGTGGCTACAATGCTACAAGTGGAAGGTGAATGCAAGCAACAAAGCAAAGGAATTGAAAAGGTCATGGGTGTTACAAGACGAAGGTATTAAAGAACCCAGTATTCGTGGATGTCAATAAAGCACTCTAATCGATTAGTAATTCCCCAAGGCAAATGTATTCTTTGATTGGTTGTCTTGCAAGAGATCCTAGAAGATTGCCACTTGATTGTCTTCACTAAAGGAAACTAGAACAAGAGAAAGATGATGCATTGTGGCAAGAAATGAGATATGTGAGAAAACTATCTGTGAGATGATAAAAGTACACATAATATGCTATCCTAACTTGTATGACAGTAATGGTTGGTCTCCTAACTCGTATCTTCCTTCAATTTCATTACAGTCATTTAGCTTTACCAAAGGATGCGAGGCTTATGAATGGTTAATGCAGAAAATGCATACCTGTTGGAGAAGTTACAAATATGAGTTGAAGATGGTGCATTGATGGAACAACTCATGATGATGCAATAAGTAGGAGGCCGGAACATATACCCCTTGAAGTTCGGGATAATTTAGTGCAGTTTTAGGAATCTAATGAAAAACAAGTGTTTACTCTAAATTATTTTGAAATACTAATTGTTAAAATTCTTTGAAAGAGCACCAAGTTATTTAATTTGGTCTCATATTAGGGAAGAAGTTAAAGAGGTATTAAAAATCGAGTCGATCCAAAGCTACCTCATTATACGAAACCTAAGAGTTTTGTATGTATACATGTAGTATACACTTGGTTACTTTGCTTATCTTACTTTGTATCATTAATGCCATTTAGGGAAAAGGTCATAAGCTAGATAGGCTTGCAATGTGGTTAAAGGTCCATGAACTGAAGAAGGGTTCAAGCTTGATGATGCTTCAGCCATGGCAAAGTTAGCAAATTGTTCTGGCATATCCACTTCTTTTAAGATTTTGTGTTCGTTTTTTTTTTCTCACTAAAAATATCTTATGGTGTGGATATGATATTTGTACGACGTTCGTCATATGGTTGTACATAGCTTGATATGAGGTAATTCAAATCAAGTTGTCTCAATTTGGAAATAGTGCATGTTATATTGCTGCTTGAGGTGAGATTTTTCACCAGATTATCGGAGAAGACAAAAATGGCCTTGTGAAGACCTTTGATATCGGCATCAAAGTTCCCCATTCTCGTTTCTAAAGATGTGCTTTTGAGCAAGAGTGAGTTAAAAGAATCAAATCCGAGCAGAAGCATAAGGAAACTAAGAAGAAAGTTCATAAATCGGAGAAAATGATGTTGATCCTTCTGAAGCACCAAGTTGGTTTTATTTCACTTTCATTTTCCTTATTTTCTCACTTCTTCCCTAATTTTTTTATTTGCTTCATTTCCTAATTGGCATTTTAAGGTTTACATGGGTGAGTTTCCACTTTTGATTGAATATACATGGACATTAATAGTTTAGAGGTTATGAGTGTGAGGTTGAATTGGTTATTAAACTTAACCTTTCTCCTCAGTAATATCGTGCGCTTCCTTCAATGTTGGTAATTTCCATTACATTGCTCGCTTACGTCGCATAGGGGAATAATGGTAGTGCTTTTTTCCTTGCTTCGGTGGTCCTAATCAATAGTGTTTTGGGTTGACGTAGCCTACATAATCTAAATACTTGTTGGCTTCGCAGTCTTGCTTTCTTTTGAGCCTATGTGCTTCAAATTAAGAAAAGACAGTTATTGAGTAGGGTGAATTTAAAACTAGTAGTTTCTATACAAGAACTGTAATGTTTAAATGAAATTGTTTATTGTTCTCTTGCTAAAGATCTGTGTTTTACTCATGGGTATATGACCTTTTACATATGATAAATTGACATTTAAGTTAATATTATGCAAAATAATTGATGAAGTTGCATTATGACAGTGGGCTAGAAGTTAATGGCCTATTTTCATTCTTAGAGAGCATTTATCATCTCTTGCTAAGGTCTCGTTTATTATGGTGAAGTGCGTATGTCTTCGTGGTTTTGGCTTTTTATGTAGTGACCACAATAAGCAAACAAAGTCTAGGTACCGTGTGTCATAATTTGTTAAGAACATAATTTCTTCGTGACAATTTCTGCAGGGTTTATCAAAGAATGTAATTTCTTTACTTGAAGATGAGATTGTAAGTAATGAAAATGCATGTGACCTAGAATTATCAGAGGATGATCTTGAAAATGAAGGAGAGTACAATCAAGGTGGGGAAGATGAAGGAGGACGAGAATATGAAGAACAATATCATATAGTATAGCATGTAATTAATTAGTTTACTTTAGTTAGGACTCTTTCTTAATATCGCTATGGAAGTAGTTCGCAATAATACTCTGCACTTTTAAGCATACCTTTGTGAAGAATGCATACAATGGTGGTACTTTGTAAATTCTTAAGTTAATTATATAATAGAAACCCACGCTATTATAGTAAACATTTTTTGCTTCATGAGAACTATTTAATTGTTTGGAAAATGTTGTGTGTAAAAATGATGACAAGTTTGCACATTGCAACTCCAAACATATTTCCATATCTAGGGTAGTTAGTGTTTTACCAACAGATGGTGTTACTGGGAAAATAATTTTTACCAATAGATTGAATAAGTGAGAAATACTTCTTACCAACAGATAAGGTTAGTGGGAAAGGTTTTTCACCAACAGATACTATTGGGGAAAAATTTTTTGCCAACAGATAAGTGTGTTGGACAAGAATAAGGCACAAACATAACAATTATTGACTTATATATATGTTGATATTAGAAAATAATTCCAATAATTGGATTTTATCTGTTGGTAAAACTTTTGGCATTACATTTTTTCATGAACACTTTACTGACAAACCATTATATGTTGGCAAAATGTTTTACAATGGAAAAGCAGCCTCCGCCAACAAATGTACCTCAATTGGTTCTACTAGATCAATTTGTGTGCAAATGAGTACGTGGGATGCCCCAGGTTAGAGGCGTAGTTACTTAATGTAATCATAACCTTGGTTAAATAAACTGTTGAGATGATTTTGTTATGTTGAACCCCAAAGAGAGTTGGATGGAAGAGCTAGCATATGAATTGGGCTTAATTTATTTAGAGGACTCATGAGTTAAATTTTGCCCATATATGGATAAAATGAACCACTAGTAGAATGAATTCGAGGATGCTCAATTTGAATGAGGCCTAGTTGAGCAGTATTGTATATTGTAATCTATTGTTAAAATGATAAATCTAAATTTATTTAATTAGCCCAACTCGAGTTAGTCAAATATTGACATGATTAGTTAAGATTTTGTGGCCACTGGCCACTATTATGTGTTTATTTGGGATTAACTATAAACATGAGGAGGAAATGAATAATGAAGGGTAATATGGAAGATTTGGTGAGTCTCATAATTGTAAGTACTATCTTGGAGTTAGGTATCTTGGAATTAAAGAATATTGTCAACTTATTGAAGGACAGAGATGAAATGGGCTCAAGTCTCAAATTTTGAGGGAATCATGGTGAGTAGTATGAGAGTAAACACATTTACAAGATGTAAGAGGAGATTATTGGAGCATTAAACTCTATTAATTGATTTGTTCCATTTATTAAAGGTTACAAAAAAGAAGAAGAAGAAAGGAAGAAAGAAAGAAAGAAGAAATCTAGAAGGGGGAAAAAAAAGGAAGAGAAAAGAATGGAATGAAAGAGCAACTAGAAGAATTTATTTTTCTTTATAAATGTTAGAAATTAATGATTAGGTAGTAGCTATGAAGTTCTATGATTTAAATATGTCTTAGTAATAGTTCATCTTGACTTATGGAAAATTCGCTAGGTACTCAGGATGAGTCAATCTTACAAGTAAGGATACATATCAAAACTTAGATAAAAAGATCATGGGTTGAAAGTATATCATGGCTTGTACCTTTATAAAGTAAGAGCTTTAATGAATTTATAAATCATACTTATCAATTTTCATGTGTATAACCATCTAAATGGCCCATTCATCAGATGTTTATATGTTATTGTTTTCATAAGTTCAAACCTTCATATTTAACACGGGAACGTCTTGAAAACATAGCCTGCTAGTGCTGCATTTCATCGTTCACCATTCAATGCCGACTAACAAGTGGTTCAATGGAACCTAGGAGTTGGGTAGAGATCTCTAAATTCAAGAACTTTTGACTTACTGATTTTCATTGTTCGGGTCCTACGTTTGGCTAATAACTTATTTTGCAAATTTGTGGAGCTAAATTTGATACTTACAATTTATAACCCTGATTTCAAGTGTATGCATACTCCCTAGATTACTCAACTCTAATTTTACTATATAAGGGTAAAGCACTGAGCTTCTGGCTCATTTTAAGTTGTTTGTCCAGTAAAATTTTTAAGGTGCGGTAAATCTCATATGAAGTCCAAGTGAAAATTTAAAGTGGATGACACGTTGGTTAGAAGAGGTGATGCATGACCATCTATCCCGACTCTATATCTGATGGTCCCCCCTTAGTCACTTGGCTCATGGCTCCTCTTGAACTAAGCCTCAACATTTAAATGGGTTTTGCTAGTGTTCTAGTTTAAAGCTTGATAATTTTGTTCATAAAAGTCTCAATAATGGTTGAAAGTGAAACTCTTAAATTTATTTACATATGTGTTCCCTTTTAATCACTTTCACATTGTTAGAACTAGTTTCCATTGAATTTTGTTTCCTTTGTCTGCTAGATTTTTTTTTTGTTAATTTAAATTTAAAAAAAAATAAACTCTGCTATTTTTCCCAGATAATGTGACGATTGCCTTTTTCCAAGTGGATATGCCTTGTTTTCATTTTAAAAACGACTGTAACGATTCTCCAATAATGAGTTGGTAATCAATCATTATTAATTTAACTAACTGATTACAAATTGGGGGTGTTACACCCCCCAATTACAATTTCACTCACTCATGCTCAAGGTCTCGGGTTCAACCTACGCTACTAAATTGCGCAACCCTCAAGCTTTTTGCAATTATTTTTGAAACTTTTCAGTTTGAATGCTTTTAAAAATTTGAAGGAATTTTTAAGCACTAAGAAAAATTTATTTATGGATTGATCCTTAGACATCCAAGTATTTTTGTTGCTTTAACCTCACGAGGTGAGGTAATTGTCATCACCATGTGGCAATGCATGTGATATTCAGCACGCGATCAGTCTAAAAATCCCCCTGGCTCCAATATAGTGCTTACAAAACCATCTAATTGCTTGACATCATATGTGTTTGCAAACCTAACAGACTGGAAATAGACCTATCTTAAGATAAGGACTCATGCTTTGATGCTTTAGGATAATCATGAATCATCTTCAAGTCATGTTCGAAAAGGGTAGGCTAGGAAGTTTAAGTCTAGCCTAATTGGCAAAATATCGAACGCCTTTTACGTTAATGGAGCTTCAAGCATGTTCTTGGACAGAACCCAAACGAGTTCTTTCTTGTGGGACACATTTTTTTTCACAAGTCATGTAGTTGTCTGAGTCTGGCCCATCTAAGGAGGATGGGTTGATCTTGGATCCAAAATCTCATGTTGTCACATTATTGCATTATTTAGGCAAGTCTAACCTAACTAAAAGCACTGTCAACTTTGGGCCTCGAAAGCATAGGCACGCTAGTGGTTTTGGTCATGTTCGTCTGGTTATGCATTATGTTGAAATCTAGTAGGATGTCCTTAGCTTTTGAATCCATGCATTATGCTACGTCTAGTTTATTCTATTTATTGTAGATATAATCTCATTTCATTATCTTAGGAAAGTGATATTGTCATAAGAAATAGCATCACAATAGGGGTTACCTTGGCCCTTTTTGGTGTGGTTATTGGTCTATCTTATCAGTTTATTTTATATTAAGCCTTAACTTCCTCATATTAAAAGAAACACCTTTTTTAGAGCCAGTCCTAAGCATTTTCCTTGAATAGAGAAGAGAATTGCCATCCGCAAACCATATGGTCATCCAAGCTCAAAATTAATGAAGAGTCTATGATGGAGGCAATGATGACAATGCTAACATGTGAGGCACGGATGGAGGCCAAAAAAAAAAAAAGAATGGAAGTGCCAGCTAATGCCATAGAAACTCTTTTGGTGGATCTAGTAAGAAATACAAAGGAGATAAGCCCTGTAACAATGAAATCCCTAAGAAAGATGATGAGAAAAAGTGTGGAGATAAAAGAAACCATCATGCGAGAAAATCTGTTCGCATGGTGAATTTAAAAGGAGTTCAGAAGGGCATCAACCACATCCTTTTTTGCTTGATATTCAACAAGTAATGAGGTGATACAATGTGGTTGACCTCAAAAAGATCCAAAGCTGGGAAGACCTCTCTAAGGAATTTATCAATCAGCATTTAGGCAATGTCGATCTACCTATGACTATGAGAGATTTGGAGGTGATCAACTAAGAGGAAAGCGATTATTCTCTTTGATTTCCTTATTTGTGGAGGAGGAAGGCCGCACTTATAGTGGACTGATATTTGGAAAAAAGGCCAGGTCCAGTTGTTCCTCAGGAACGTTCTCCTAGCATATCCCCAATAATTAAAGTTTACACCAGTCATTAACTTTATGACATTAAGGGAGGTTGGCATGCTTATAGGGGAAGAGTTAGTCAAGGAGCTGTCTACAAAAGCTACTAATTGGAGAGGCAATTATTGGAATAAGCGCAAGAAGAACAATTGTTCCATGAGCAGAGGGGCACAGCTGCATGCTTTAAACTACTGCATCTATTCCTATGAATCAAGTGTACTCAAGCAGTGGAATGCCTATTGTCTAAGAGAAAGATTCATCGCCCCGAAATCTAGCCAGAAACCAAGGCTATATGGAAGTCCAAGTGGTCTGACCGAAGCATGTTTAGTAAATATCATTGAGTTTAGGCCACAACACATAAAATTGCTGGACTTTTAAGAACAAACTAAAAAGCATGTTGATATATGAGCAACTTTCCCTACCGAAGGTTGCCAAAGGCTCAATGATGGTAGAAACCCACTCGCTTCTCATGATGATGTTCTTACTATTTTCAATTATCCATCAAAGAGATAGGGATCCATCCATATACTTACTAAATGTGGTCGAGCCCAAACCGAGAATTTGAGTGGCTTATGCTTATTTAAGGCGTTTGGGTTGTACAATAGTAATGAAGAAGGCGTCTGTGAACCCCAAGGAGGCTACTGCCCCGTTGAAGCTGCCAAAAAGATGACTTTTGGAGAGATGATGCTAGAAACGATGATAACTTATGGGGAGAGAAGGACCACACTACGGTCCACTACTTAACTAAAGTTGGCTGACATCAAGCAAGAGAGGCTCTAGACAGACTTAATAAAAGGATGGACAAAGAAATGACTAAGGAAGAAGATGATGTACACAAAAATAGTTAAAGAAGCTAAAATCCCACATAACCATTTAGCAACTTATAGTTACATCCCAGAAGCATATGCAACTTTGATAGAATCACTTAATAAGATTGAGGTGCCGCCTAAAACTCGTCCTGATAAAATGATGCCCTTAGTCACCACAGGCAATGGCATGGTAACCTTTGGAATAGAGGAGCTTCTACACTAAGGTTCCACGCATAACAATTATAAATACCTCATCGTAACTTGCATCCAGTAGTACGTACCTTTAACTATAGTCGAGAAGGAATCACTAGTAATGTGTCCCCCGAAAATTGCTGGACGACTAGGAATACACCAACTCTCAAGGCCAAATACCCATCTACGACCTACAATAAGATTGTCATGA
Source organism: Carnegiea gigantea (assembly GCA_029747015.1). NCBI lineage: Eukaryota > Viridiplantae > Streptophyta > Magnoliopsida > Caryophyllales > Cactaceae > Carnegiea > Carnegiea gigantea. The sequence continues at coordinate 62,287 of JAKOGI010000830.1, read as the reverse complement.
TCGAAGGTGATGACCTATAGGCCAGTATCACCAACAAAGGCCTGGTCTTAGAAATGCAGCACTATAAATTAGAGCTGGGTAATAGGTCAGGTCGGGTCGAGTTCATAATTCGTGTTGAACTTAAATGGGTTGAGAATTCCTCAATCTGAACCTAGCCTGTTTATTAAACGGGTTGAAAAACCTTGACCTGTACCCATTTAGTTTTTAAACGGGTTGACCCGCTTAACCCATTTAAGATAAACAGGTTGAGTTCAATCGTCTAATTACTCATTTACGCATTTAATATTTTCAACTAATACGTAATTACATAGTGTTAAAAATTAAATTTACACATCACATTAAATAATTACTCTCTAAAACTCTCTCGATTCATCGTAATTCACAAATTTTATATTTTTGTATTTTTAATTATATAATAAAAAGGTAAACGAATAAATGTCAAATGGGACAATGAGTTGACTTATCTAACCCATATAATTAAACGGGTTACATAGGTACTTCTTCGTGTCGAGAATCTCGACCTGAACCTAACCCATTTAAGTAAATGAGTTGAACGTATCAACCCATTTAATTAAACATGTTGAAACTTTATACCCAAACCCACTTAACTTCGTGTCGATTTCGGATCGGTAATCATGTCGGGTCAGCTTTTTCCAACTTTACTATGAATTAGAGTTGGGTAATATGTCATGTTGGGTTGGGTTCGTATTCGTATTCCTGTCGAGCTTAAATAGGTTGAGAATTCCTCAACCTGAACCTAACCCGTTTATTAAACGAGTTGCAAAATCTTGACCTATACCTATTTAATTTTTAAACGGGTTGCAAAATCTTGACCTATACCTATTTAATTTTTATACGGGTTGACCTGCTTAACCTATTTAAGATAAACAGGTCAAATTCAGTCGTTTAATTAACTATTTAAGCATTTAACATTTTCTACTCATATGTAATTACAGTGTTAAAACTTAAGTTTACATATCACATTAAATAATTACTCTTTAAAATTTCCCTAATTCGTGATAATTCACAATTTAAAAAATTTTTTATATTCTTAATTATCTAATAAAAAATAAATGGATAAATAACAAATGAAAAAATGAGTTGACTTATTTAACTCATTTAATTAAACGGATTAAATAGATACTTTTTCGTATCGAGAATCTCGACCTGAACCTAACTCATTTAATTAGAAGGGTTGAATGTGTCAACCCATTTAATTAAATGGGTCGAAAATTTATACCCAAATCCACTTAACTTTGTATTGGTTTCGGGTCGATAATCGTGTCGGGTCAACTTTTTCCAACTCTGCTATAAATACAATGAGGAGCTCTATGCTTTCGAGACCATAGCAGTTCTAGAAAAGAATAAAGCACCATTGGACTTTTGTTCTTACTCTAACCTTAATGCTAACTCCATGCTCAAGAGATGGGGATAGTTCCCAAGGCCCGAGTCAGAAAAAAATATAGGGGTGGACCACATTTCCTGCAACTTTAAAAGGAAATTACAAAGTTTGGCCAGGATATCAACCTGCCAAAAAGAGGTAGCAAAAGCTAAATAGGAAGAGAGGGCTAGAAAAGTTGCAAGTACATAAGGGTATCGAAAGCTCTACACTATAAGGTCATTCCCGATTACATTGAACATGCAATTCGTACACAAAGGGAACAACTTACCTTTATTCACCTTCTCCTGAACCTTATTTTATAAAGACAAAAGGCATTCTTATTCCCAGGCTAAAAGTTTTAATTAGTACTAACTACTAGAAGAAGATGCACTCAACCACATTAAGAAAGGCCAATCCATACTAGACTAGATTTAACTAGTGACAACAATATTTTTGGGATCTTGTTTGGGTAAGGATACGGGAAAAAGATGACTATTTTGCACCTGGCCATGTCACACAAGGAGTTTGATCCTACCAAGCTCATTACTGAGATAGAAAACAAAGGTTGCAAGCGAGTAGCTTGGGTGGCTAAGAAGAAAGAAAAGAGGCTCACTTTATTAGCTAGCACTAAGGGGAAATGTGAGAGTCTACTTTTGGAATTACGGTCGAGTTTAGCAGTTTTGAGTCTTCTATTCATTCTACTCTATATGTCTATAGTGGATGTACTCATCTCCAAATTCAATAAGATGAACTCTTTTGCTTATAACTCATTTCACTCCATCTCCCTTCAATGCTTTGCCTCTAATGACACTAAAAATAAATAAGAAATTCCAAAAGATTTACTCGAGTCACGTACGAATACGAAAAATAAAACTTTTACAATTGAAGACACAATCAAGATTAACTTGGGGACTCTTGAGGAGCCCGAATAAATAAAAATAAGGAAATATTTTCCTCTTGAAGAGCAATAGAATTTCACTTCACTCTTAAAGGGATTTATGGATGTCTTTGCCTAGTCTTACAAAGACATGCCAGGTATGAATCAAGATATAGCCAAACATAGGATGCCATTCTACCCTGAAGAATGAAATCAGAATGGGCGTTGAAGGTAAAGGAGGAGATTTTGAAATCATTCGGTACCAAGTTCATCAGGATAACTCAATATCTTCAACGGGTAGCCAACATTATGCTAGTTCCAAATAGGATGGAAGGGGAAGGATGTGTGTGGACTTCAGAGATCTTAACAAGGCTAGCCTAATGGATTACTTCCCCTTACTGCATAGAAATATCTTGGTTGCTAACACCACAGGCCATGCTCTCCTTTCATTTATTAATGGCTATATAGGTTACAACCAAGTCAAGACTACAGAAGAAGAGATGGAAAAGACAACCTTAATCAATCAAGGGGTGATATATTGCTATACGGTGATGCCATTTGGGTTGAAAAATGCAGAAGCAACCTATCAAAGGATGACCACTATTATACTTCATGGCATGAAGTGTAAAGAAACCAAGGTGTATATGGATAATGGGATCATAAAACCCACGAAGCTATGCATCCACAAAACTAAAATATAACACATGCCCAAATCCACGAAACTATGTGTCCAAAGTCACCTCAAGAAATCTACTAGGATAGGTCGTTAGCCTAAGATGAAACGAGATTGATCCACCAAAGGTCAAAACAATACAAGAAATGCAACTGCCCACAACAGAAAAGGAATGCGGGTATTCATGGGTTGTCTTCAATACATTAGTTATATCAAAGTTGACTGTGGTGTGTGAACTAGTACTCAAGAAATTGAAAAAGTGAGTATATCTAGAATAGAGAATGGGATAAGGATTGCTAGGTAGACTTTGAGAAAATTATGGCTTACATAGAAAATTCACCAATCCTAGCACCACCTTAGCTAGGAATTCCCTTAATATTGCACCTCATACCAATAGAAACAACAAAGCAACTAGGGTTATTTATTATTCAGTTTAGAACTGGACCATATCAAAGATCAGGATGGACTGATTCGAATGAATTCTGTCTATTCCTTGATGTGGATCTTTAAGTCTTAAAAATTAGACTCAAATACTTATAAGGGAACATGGTGCTATACACTGGTGAGTACATGAGTGTTGTGCCCCACGGAGAATAGAAGTAGCTTTAAGTTTACTTTTGCTAATTAAACCAAAGAATGACTCAAGAGCGTAGTTCAATAACCAAATTAAGAACTATAAAACTAGGGACATTATCAAGTCACGTAAGCAAGAGAGATATCAATTTGAGAAAATCTAGGACTTCGACTTCATCAATTGCCTCAATTTTGAATTACTAACTTAAGTGGGACTTCAGTCAATCTCTTAACAACCTAAGCTACAAGTACTAGGTAGTGAGTTAAAAAGATGGGTTATAGTTGCCATTTGACATAGCCCATATAGTGGTTAGTATGAATTATTAATTTTAGAAAAAAACTCACCTAATTTCTAGCATTAATTATTCAAAGTCAAAAACTATAATTTTGAGCACAATTACAAAATTTTACATTAGTTCGCAAGGTCCAGTATGTAAATCAGATTACAAATGAAACTTTTGCAATTGAAATTGACAAATAGTAATAATAATATATGAATGAAATAGGATCAAATAAAACTTAAGTTGCAGAATAAGAGATAAAAATAATCCCAAAAGAAATTAGTCAAATGTTATTAGTCAAGGATACATCTTAGTCGTAGATAAGCAATTTGGTCAGCCATGGTTAGAAAAAACCATTGAAATTAATATAGTCATACTATCAATTCATGGTATATTCCACTTGATGTAGCAAAACTTTGATCCTTGATTACACAACTTATGGAATTAAGTACAACCTCTCTAAATTTGACTCACATGTAAGATGAGAAAAGAAGAGAAGTATAGTCAAAAAAGCTTATTTTCTTTTTGACTCTTCAATCCAAATGATCTTGTCTTACAAAGACTCTGTACTCTTTAGTAAGAAATGGGAGATAGAAGATAAGATGGATGAGTGAGTGCCTGAGTGATGGAGGGGAGGACGAGTGATTTTATTATTAGGCCTTCGCCCCTTTTTATGGTATCCCATAGGACCCTTCATTGCTCCAAAAATTAATGCCAAAATAATTTTCATGGCAGTTTCCCTCAGTATTGAATTGCACATTTTGAGAATTAACCACATGGTCAGCCTTAGCATTTATTCTTCAATCTAATTCATGTGGAAAATCTTAGACAAATTTAATTTTGGAGCCCAGGCATGTGCGTTATGATCATTAGATGGGTAAGATGATGGGCACTAACTTCACTTGATGAATTGGGCCATCAACAAATAACTGCAACAGGCCCATGTGAGAAGAAGATTAGAAAGAGAGAGGCAGAGGAAGACAAAGAGTAAGAGTCACATAGCATTGGATTGTTCACTACTACTGCTACTCTAACTTGGGCCTGCCCACATCATACTTGAAGAGAGAGATTCAAGAGATGGGGTATAAAAAAAACAGACCTACTCGATTGCTCAGTAGGTCCACTTAACCTGGTGCAGTTGGGCACATAAAATGGAACTCAGTGAAAGACAAGCCATATGGTCTTCTTTCGTCAGATGGATCACCGAAAGAGATATAGAATGTGTGATAAGTCGTGCTAGACTCCAAGGATTTTTTTTGTCTGGGCTGAAGGGAACGGAATGGAATAGGTCCAAATGATGAGAAGAATGGGTTGCATTGAACTAGGCCAAGCCATTCCGATTAGAGAGAGAATAAGAGAGCTAAGGCAAGCCTAGCTAGATGTTAGTATGCTGAATTAGGTCTCATAATTGAAGCGTGGGCTTGAATATAAAATACTCCACTGAGTTGGACTTCAAGAAATTATGCTTAAAATTTTAGGCCATTCCATCTTAATTTGATCGCGTTTATGCTTAAATTTGTCTCTTACTTTTCACCTTCAAACACATAAATATGCACTATTCTTACTTTGAATATATATCAAACACATTAAAAATAGGTAAAAATGGTAGCAAAATTATATACAAAATATAACTTACCAACTCCCCCATGCTAAGAGTTTCTAATCCTCAAGCAAAGAAGGCATAAATCAAATAGTCTAACTATGAATGTCCACTTTAAATCAAATAAATCAATTTATGCCAATCCATAACTCATTATCAAACCTTTCCAATCTCAACTAGGCCAATAGACTAAGAATCAAGCAAATTAAGCTCATAATGCAACCATGTAGTAAAATCTAAGTGCAAGACTCCTACTTACATTACAAAAATTACAAGAGGATCTTTAAAATGAAGTCCCAATGCCAAATCAATTAACTTAATTTTTTAAAGTTTTTCATCGTTTGTTAATTTCACTCTATTCAATGTGTTTTTGGCATGAGTGAACAAAGATTGAATAAAGATAATACTCAAAGAATCACTCAGTACATATTTAAGTAATCAAAGATATGGATAAAGATAGAACCTAATGATTGGTATTGCAATCTATAGTTAATTAGATCAATTTGTTTTATGTATTATCCAAATTGATCTTTAAAAGGCCTATGAGGAACTCAATACTTATTGCATACTCATTTTGATTTTAAAAATGGGGATTTATTTCAAACTTAAAGTTGGTTACATGGTTACTTTAACATAGTAAAATTTTGGCCATCAACTAGTTGAAACTAAAAATAATCTCTAAGGGGCATATACATCCAAATACCAAGAGTATGACATGTATAATTAGAACATCCAATCAATACTCAAAACCAAGTTCCTTAAAATTTTCATTTTTGCCTCCCCCACCCCCCAAACATAACACTATCCTCTATGTAGAAAACAATAGTACGGAGAAAGATGGAGAAATAAGTAATACAATCTGATAGCATGTGGAAAGCATTTGCACACAAGACCAATAAGCTAACCCCAAAGGTACCTTCAAAACCATCACTAGCTATAATAACTAAAAACCAAGTGAAGCATCATACTCCAAGACACTAAAGGGCGTTGAACAAAAGAAAAATAAAAAAAGACTCAAACTCGCTTAAGATAATTGGCTATGTCTTCAGCTAGACAAGGTCCCATCCATTAATCATAGTAAATTGGGTCTACAACATTGATGGGCTCAATCAAACTAAGCTTAATCTCATTAGACACAATTGGTTTTAAACATTAACCATTGACAGCAAGAACATGACTGTCTTAGGGAACCAAAATTTGAACTGTCCTATATGGAAACATTTGTTAGGCAATAAAAAGACCACTCCATTTAGATACCAACTTGCTAGGAAGCAGCTTAAGCCTAGATTTAAAAGCCAAACCTTCTTGTGAGCAAGAAATTATTTTATCACGAAACATTTATAAATCTTAGCATTTTCATAGGCTTCATTATGTAATGCATCAAACTCATTTAATTGAAGCCTAAGTTAAGAACAGCTTGTTTTATATCAAAATGAAAAGCTTTAATATACCAAAGAGCCTGATGTTCTATCTCAAGTGGTAAGTAACAGGGCTTAGTAAGAAGAAGTTGATAGGGAAACATTCTGTGGGAGTCTCATGTGCAGTATATACGCCTAAGAGCATCATGTAATCTCAAAGAACAATTATTCAAATCAAGTCAAATAGTTTTTCTCAAATATGGACTTGATCTCACGATTAGAGTCCTCAAGCAGTTTGATGGTGATAGAAGTAGCTACTTTATGAGTCACAAAATACTTTCTCTAAGCAAAGCCTTAAAAGCCCGGTGACAAAAATGACTAACACCATCACTAATAAGAGATGTAGGTATTCCATATTGACAGGAAATATACTCTTTCATAACTAAACCACAACCTTGTGGTCATTGGTTCTAGTAGCTAGAGCCTCCACTACTTTGATACATAATCAATGAGAACAAACACGCAAACAAAGCTAAAAGTGGGGAGAAAGAGACCCATGAAATCAAAGCCCCTGACATCAAATATCTCAACAATCAATATACGGGAAAGGCCATCATATTGGAACGAGACATGGCACCCATACGCTTACAACACTCACAAGTAATACAAAAAATGCTAAGCATCTCTAAATAGAGTGATCCAATAAAACCTACTTTGTAGGATCTTAGCAACTGTCCTATGACTTGTAAAATTACCATCATGAGCATAAGAGTGACATAAGGTCATGATAATATGGGCTTCGCTCTCAGGGGCACCTACAAGCCAATTGTTTAGCATAAAGCTTAAAAAGATAAGCTTCTTGCCAATAGCAATGCCTCATGGGAAGAATTATCTTTCTCTTCCTTTAGAATAGTGAGGTGGGTTCCTTTTGGTGGTGCGATAATTGACAATATTTGAATGAAGGGAAAGCAACATCCCATTAGGAAAATGGTTAGAAAATCTAACTAATCAACAGTATACTCAGTAAAGATCCTATGCAACTGAAATTTTAGAACCTTTCCTCTCTTTAATTTCTATGGCAAGTTCTTGGAGCAGCAAAATTTGTCTATTGAGTCTAGGTCTATTGGCATTCTTGCTAACAAAGGTATCAATGAAGTATGATTAGTAAACACAATCACTTTTGAACTCATAAAGTACGAACGAAATTTATAAAGAGCAACAGTCAACAACTCTTTTTTAATAGTAGAATAATTTCTTAAGCATCAGTTAGAGTTTTGCTAACATAATAATGAAATGATGCATTCTGCTCACCATTTGACCAAAGACAATCCCAACAACAAAATCAAATGCGTCATATATAATCTCAAAAGGAAGAGAAAAAATCAAGGGGTTGCACAATAGGATCTAACACCTTGAATATTTTCAAAAGCCTCCACACAAGACTCATCAAACATAGAAGGAGTATACTTAGAAAGAAGTTTAGTAAGAAGTTGACCCACTTTGCTAAAATCCTTAATAAATCTCCAATAGAAACTAGCATGACCAAAGAAAGATCTCACCTGTTTCATAGAAATAGGGACTAGCAGATTAGAAATCAGATCAACCTTGGGTATATCAACCTCAATTCGCTTTTTAGACACTTTACGACGAAACACAATCCCTTCTTAGACCATTAAGTGACTCTTTTCCCAACTCTAGAGAGATTCACGTTTTCACATCTTTTCCACACAGTGTACAAAATTAGTAAGACAATCATCAAAAGAAGAATATAAAATAGAGAAATTATCCATAAACACTTCCATGAAATTATCAATATATTTAGAAAATATGGCCCTCACGCATCTTTGAAATGTGAAAGGTGATTATATAACTCGAAAGGTATCCTTCGATATGTGAGTGTACTCAAAGGGCATGTAAAAGGGGTTTCTCTTGGACTTTAGGGTATATATGTATTTAGTTGTGACCAGAATACTCATCTAGAAAGTAATAGAAACTTTTTTCAATAATTTTTTCAAAATTTGATCAATGAAAGGGAGGAAAAAATTGGTCCTCTCTAAATTTAACTTTCTATAATCAATACACTCCTTCAACCTAATGGCCTGTCTGGCAGGAACTAGGTCACCATCATTATTCTTAACTACAACTAGGCCATATTTCTTAGAGACCACTTAGACTTGACTGACCTATTGACTATAAAAAATATAGTAGATAATGCTTGCATATGAAAGCTTAACTACCTCTTCCTAGGTCACTTCTTGCCTATGAGGGTTTAGTCTATGCTGCATTTGTCTAATAGGTTTAGCATTATCCTCTAAGTGAATTCTAAGCATGCAAATAGTTGGACATGTCCCCTTTAAATTAGCAACCTACCACCCAAAAACACCCTTATAATCAGACAAGACACGAATCGAATCTTTCTCTTAATAATAAGACAAGCGAGAAGATATGATAATAGGTAGAGTCTCGTTAGGGCCTAGAAACACATGCTTGAGTGAGTTTAGGAGAGCTTTCAACTCAACTTTAGGTGGACAGACAATAGTAGGTGGCATAGGAGAACCAACCAAAGGTAGAGGAGGCTCATAAGTGGACACCAAGAGGAAGGCTCAAGATGAGCAGTGGCTTCAATAGTAGAATTAATTTCGTCTATTATACCACTTAAGTCAAATAACGCTAAATCCCCATGGAAAGATAGGTTCCTAAGGGATCTTTGCTCAGAATAGTAGGTAAGGCTTTTTTAATCATTTCATCAGTCGCATCAACAAACAAACATTTAGATTCATCTTCGAATATAAGTTGAGAAAAAGCTTTAACAGTGTTAAGCCTAAACCTTCATGACTAAGATATCCATCGCTCCCAACCTATAGTTAAAGGTGGCATTAAATGTGGCTGGTTAGGATCATCCTTAAATCGCAGGAATATGCTTAGAGGCATGACTAAGATCCAGGTCCAGCACAACAAAGTCATCAGGAAAGAAACATTTATCAACTTGAACTAAGATATTATCTATCTGCCCCTTAAAAATCCTAACTAATCTATCAGCAAGTTGAAGGGTACAGTCAGAAGATTTCAATTCATCCAATCCCAACTTCAAGCAAACCAAATATAATATAAAATTAACAATAAAATGCAAATCCAAGAGTGCCCTTTCAATTCTATGGTCACTAGCCAACAAGAATAGTATAAACACTAGGATCTTTGAACTTAGGTAGAGTCCCAAATTTGAAAATTGATCTCATTTTTTCACTTAAAGAACCTTTTTAGACTAATCATCTTTAGATTAGGACATAAGTCATTAAGAAACTGAGCATAAGCATGTATATGTTTTATTGCTTCAAAAAGGGGATGATTACCCTAACTTGCTTAAAGGTCTTTAGATTGTCCTCTCTGTACTTGTCTCTCCTAAAAGGGGAGGATGCATCCAAGGTATGACGGTATGGAATCCTTAGCATATATATGACAATGGAGTTAGACATGACAAAGGGAGGGGATGAGTCATTCTTTATCTCAGTTTCTGGGTCATTCTTAATGGTTTTTGGTCTTTCCTTGTTTTTCATGTTTCTTTTTCTCTTTCACTTCATAATCTACTTATTTTTCAATTCAAAGAACTATGACAACTTTTAATTGTTTAAATTGGCCTTCAGTATTCCAAATGGGATGGCTTGAAAGTTTTTGTTCTTCTCTATTACTGTAGATATTATTAGTTAACTAAGTTGAGTTTCTAACTTAGCTATAGATTGTGGGTTGGAATCTGCAACTTACTTTTTAGACTCAATGTTTTGGACCTTAGAGTCAATAGTTTGAACAACAAAAGTCAAAGTGCTAGAGTAGAAATTAGCTAGTCTAGATCAGAACTCCCAATTAGTGCTTAATAAGGAACAAGAAAAGCATATCTTTGGTTTTGAAAACTAGAAGAGGGAGGTTAACTAGACTAGAATTGAGAATTCTCAACATTTTAAGGCCCCTAAGAAAAGTTAGGATGATTCTTCTAACCATGTTATAGGCATTACACCAAGGACTATTGCTTGGGGGAAATTCTTAGGTGGTATTTACTTGTTCAATCACAGAATTAGACTTACTAACACAATGATAATTAATAGAAGCATGAAGGGGGATAGCACAAATCAAGCACATATCTTGCATAGAAGGGCCTTAGATACTTTATTCGTGCACAATAATTGATTAAATTTATTAGATAAAGCATTAACTTTACTAGAAATATCTGTTGAACATGAATCCTTATAAATGACCCTGTTACTTTCTAATTGTCTAGGCAAATTAGAATGTAAGGAAGTAGCATGCAAATGTAAAGTTTTATTCAAATGTTCAAACAATTCCTAAACTTTTTCAAGTGTCATATGCGAAACGTTACCACTATAAGATGCATCAACCATCTGCATACTATGCTAATCCAAACCAAAATATGAACTTTGGATGAGTTGCTGCAGAGGGACCTCATGGCGAGGACAACTTTGTAACAACTCTTAAAATATTTCCTAGCTAGTGGTATCCCCTTCTCTGAGCCTTATACTAACCTACAGTTAATGGTGGCATTAACTATGACTAGTTAGGATCACCCTAAAATAGTATGGTAACCCTTCTCTGAGACTTGTACAAACCAATGGGATTACAATGAAATTAACCAATGAATCCTAGCTAGTGGTACAATTAGAAGGGAAGTACAAGAATATAAGCTTAGCTGGAATTGGCTGCAATTGCACTAGATTATTGGCGTTATCCATCACGCCATATGGATGAGTTTGGGGATATCTTCTGGGAGAGGTGTCTAGAAGAGTGTACCAGCTTCCTAACAAATCTTAGCCTCTAAATCATCCATTTTCTAGCCCAATAAATTTTCTAATTAAAATCATACAATTTCAAACCTGCACTAATACTTGCTAGGTTGAAGGCCTATATCATCCTCGATACTTGGAATTTGAAACCTTTTTGCAGCTTGGTGGAACATAAACATCTGGCACTATCTATACATAGGTAGTTTGCCAAAATTAGACCCCATTTGCCCATTCAAAATAGAGCTAGAAGTTAGGGAAGATATTCTGGCTAGAATGTAAAAATAAGCTAAATGACGAACAAAGTCGCTAAACTCTTTATTTAGGGTACTAATTGCCTAATCATCTTATCCCAAGTCAACATTGACCATAGAGGATCAAGTCCTTGACCCCTACTTCTAAGAGTCAACATTATTCCCCCTTGATTCAAAGCCCCTACTTGAAGGAGTAGAACAATCCTTTGGGTTTGCCTCACATCATCTCCTAAGAAGGACCACACATTCCTATCTCTTTCAAGCTAAATTTTGAGGTGACTAATAATGCATCTGAACTCGAGGTTTGTATAATTGGGCTACAAGTATCAATTGAAATTGGGGTGAAGAGTATTCAGGTGTATGGAAGTTCTAACAATAATCATAAATTAGCTCTCATGAAAATGGAAGGTGAGAAGTGAGGCCCTAGTAACTTAATGACCAGTCCAACCTGGTCAAGCATACAAAACACTTTACTCATGTCACCTATATTTATCTCCTAATAGAGGATAACCAATTTGTTGAAGCCTTAGCTAAGATCACCTCAATGGTCAAGCCATACTGGGCTCAATTATTAGTATTCCTAACAATATTTAAGACTCCCTCAATATCAGTAACAATGTCATTGACTGTTTTAATGTTACAGCTCAAGGACATTGAGTGTTTTGAGTGAAAGACAAAAGCTTAATTTGAATACATTAAATTACACTAACCAATCTTGACTATCCAAGAATTGAGTATCAAAGTCAGAATCTCTGACTTTGGGCATGACAGATTCATTTTTGGTAAAAACAATTTGTATGATATATTGGTTTAATCTTTGAGATATATCACTATTAATATATTTAAAAATAATCCTTTATTTATATCTGAATTGATTATGTCTTATCATACAATATATCCTCGCTTATTATCTGAGGTCTTATAAAGATTTTATTTGATTCAGTTTTGGACAATTGTAATAAATCCATCTTGAATTCATTTATAAAGTATTTCGATTCATTATAGCAAGAACTTTGGGGATCAAATCAAGCCCTTCACTTAGCAACCAAGATCCATCAATTACGACAATCGAGCATCTGATTTGGAAATACCAAGGTTCCAAACATGCAATATATCCTCGCTTATCATCTGAGGTCTCATAAAGATTTTATTTGATTCAGTTTTGGACAGTTGTAATAAATCCATCTTGAATTCATTTATAAAGTATTTCGATTGATTATAGCAAGAAATTTGGGATCAAATTAAGCCCTTCACTTAGCAATCAAGATCCATTAATTACGACAATCGAGCATCTGATTTGGAAATACAAGGTTCCAAACAGTGACATTAGATTCTGGACATAATACATTGAAGATTTGGGACAAATACTCCAACGGTCAAAAATATTTCCAATCTATGGAAGGTGCAGTTGAAGCATATTCATTACAAAAATTTATAATGAACTTACATACATTATCAGGTTGTAAATAAATCTTATTATTTGTGCTTGCAGCTTCGCTATAAGGTGTAGGACTTTTCTATCTCCTCCTGCCCTTTCATTTTGGACCCCTTCATTTTGGACTGAGTGGCTTGGTATTCTAAGTTGACCAACAATCTGATTTCTATTGTAATGTGGGCTAATAGTGCCAAGCTGTTGATAAACTAATGGAGTAGCAAAAGTGCCGCCAATGTAAGGGTTATTGGGTTGGATAGGTGTATTCCCACATGTACTTTGCATGAAATGCATCGCGTGTGCTAGTCCATACCCATACCAAAAAAAAGAGACTGCATATACGGTTGCTCGTTGATGCTACCAAAATAATTTCCGAATGGCTGGCTTGGGTCAAGGAAACCTCCAAACATTCCACTGAAGGTGTTAGCTTCATTGTTTTCAGCTGGATCATTCTGTGGGGTCGATTGTGGTGCTCCTCTAACCGCACCACTCCTAACAGTTCGACCTCAACCACGTCTACCATTTACTCCAGACATCTAATAAATAACCATAACATAGACACAAAATACAGCGGCGCAAACATTGATAGTATTATCATTAGGAAATTATAGTAAACAAATATGCTTTCAACAACTTAATTAGAATAAATTTGTCACACACATATAATTGTTTTTCCTAACTTGCAATTACAAATAAAGTACACACACATGCATAAACATCCATCCAACTAAAAGATTAAATCAACCATTTTGGGACACATCGTCATCATTGTCATCATCACTTTGCAATGTCATATCTCCTTCATCATCATTATCAGTGTCTTCACCTTCATCCTCCAATTCACCTTCATCGTCCTCTTCATAGTCATCATCATCATCTTCACCATCCTCATCATGATCATCACCCCAATCATGTCCATGAACATCATCAGCTTGTGTAGTTTCATCAACTAATATTGTGGCTGTTACATCATCTATATTCATGCTTGTCATTCCTAACTATTGATAGGCAAGCTCTAAATTATCCTTATTTTTAGGGGCATCACAAGGTTTGTTCAGCATAGCTACCCACCAATTCGCTTTTCCTGGTATCCCCTCAGAGTACTTAAGGTATACTACTTGGCTTGCAATATCAGCAAACATAAATAGGTCAAACTTTCTGTAACATCGGTTATTATTAACGTTAGGATAAGGGGTAAATTTAGGATAACGCAGCCCTCAAGGAGTATCCGTGTCAAACCACTCACAATTAAAAAGTACACATTTTTTAATTGGTTCACCCATGAATTCAACATGAATAATTTCATAAAATATGCCATAATAATCCCGTGATGCTTCATCACCTTCGCCTACTCCTTTAACACACACGCCACAGTTATATGCGGCTTTACCTTCATTCCAAGCCTTGCTATGAAACTGAAAACCATTCACTTTATACCCAAAAAAACATTCCACTACCATAATGGGTCCATAAGATGAGTTCACCAAAAAATTTTACCTCTCATCATCAAACACCTGCTAAGCATTGACCTATGAGGAAAAAAACACATCATTCTTTTTAAAGTAAAAAAACATTTTGTAAGAATTGAAGATTAATTCTGAAAAATTATTTACATTGTACTCAAACCACTGCAAAATTTGACTCAATAAATAAGTCAACTTCTACATCACTTGCCTTTGGATTATGACCGCAGACTTGGTGTCTGAACCAACTATACTTAAATATTAAAATTATTTAATTACTCAACTATTTAAGTATATAAATGAAACTTTCAATAAATGATAAACTTACTCTAAATATGGTTTCACTTTATCACAATTCAGTAAGATGTGAAGGCAAGCGACATGGTACTCCGACTCAATAAGATATCTTTTCCCTCAGTTTCCAAATAGAGTACGCTTACGATTGAACACTGAAAGAGTTGGCATTTGTGGTTCAGATTGTCTCATACTCTCATTACGCCCAATTCTTGGGCAATGCAAGCTTGACTGAAAATAAAACTCGACAAAATGTATAATCTCAAATGTTAAGTATGCCTGAACCATGGATGCCTCTGCACGAGCCTTTTTCTTTACCGTAGGCTTTATCCAACCAAAATACTTCTCAAAAGGATACATCCATCGATATTGAACAGGACCACTCAACAAAGTTTCTTCTGCTAAATGAATGGGAAAAATGTTCCATGACATTCCAAATTCCATGAGGGAAAACTATCTCCAATTTACAAAGAATTAGAGCAATGTTCTTATTCATCTCCTCAAGCGTGCTAACATGTAATTACTGGAGCATAGGTTTCTGAAGAATTCACTCAACTCGATCAAGGGTCCCAAAACATGTTTTAGAAGAGCAGCAAAGGCTACTGGAAGAAGATTCTCCAAAAACACATGATGATCATGACTTTTCATATTTTGAAACTTTGTGTTAGGTGGATCAACCCAATTTCCTACATTAGAACAATAACCATTAGGCACATGAACCTCCTAGAACCATTGGCAAACAGACCTTTTTTGAGTTAACGAGAGTGCAAACTTGGCTTTCAACTTACACAATCTATTAGTGGATCCTCTTGTAGCTAAGTTGAACTCTTGTCTACTGCATAGAATAGACATATCCATTCTTACTTTTATATCATCCTTTGTTTTTCCTATAACATCCATCACTGTGTTTATAATATTTTCACTGAAATTTTTCTCAATTTGCATAACATCAAAGTTATACCTTAGAAGTTTATGCTTTTGATAAGGCAACTCCTAAAAGATACTTTGCTTTGTCCAGTTATATTCATTTTTCTAAAATCTGGGAATTTGAAATTCTACCTCTATAGTCACTTTAGGCAATTTAGATGCTACATCAAATAATATTTCACCAGAAATCCTTCAAGGGGCGCCAATGTGTATGCTCTTTCCTTTACGACAAGCAACTTTATTAGCTCTAAAATAATGATTCTGAGGCAAGAACTGATGACGGCAATCGAACCAAGGTGGCTTTCGTTAATGTCGTAACTGGAAGGCACAATTTTGGTGCATGCAAACTGGACATGCTAACAATCCATGAGTACCCTAACCGGACAATATACCATAGGTAGGAAAATCATTAATTATCCACATTAATGTAGTATGCAATCTAAAAGTTTTCCCGTATGAAACATCAAATGTATCCACCCTAATATCCCATAGCATTTTCAACTCATCAATTAAGGATTGCAAGTACACATCAATTCTGCTCTTTGGATTTGTTAGGCCCAGAATAACACAACTTAAAAACATGTACGGAGTGGTCATACACATATCTGGAGGCAAGTTATAAGGTGTAACAGTAGTTGGCCACATAAAATACGATCTTCCAGATAGTGAAAATGGTGTGAAAACATCAGCACATAGACTTAACCTCACATTCCGAGGCTCTACTACAAAATTTTGATACTTTTGGTCAAAATGCTTCTATGCCTGTCCATCCGACGGATGCCGGAGAACCCCCGGTTCTTGGCGGTGCTCATGGTGCCATCTTATGTGGGCAGCAGTACTTTTTAAAGCATACAATCTTTGTAATCTTGGGATTAAAGGTAGGTAGTGCATTCTAGCACATGAAACCTCCTGATGTCCTCGTTGGTTGGAGTTTTTTGGTAATCGTCTTGTATATCTACAAAATTTTCATGCAGACAAGGCCTCATCATGTTTATAATAAATCATTTCGGACAACAATCAATTTCCTGAACATCCATGCCTAAATCTCTCACTTTTCTCAGCTACTGATGATAATTTTTGGAATGTGACTTTCAGGCAGGCATGTAGCTTTCATCAGACCAACAACTTCGTTGAAACAACGCTGAGACATGTTGTGGCCTGACTTAACACTAAGTAGCCTCCTAGACATTTCTAATCTAATTATGTTACACTTTTCATACAAGAGTCTTTGGGTAGATTTAAGCATAGTGTAAAATGTCTCAGGATTTACGTCATGAGAGCTACTCATGTTTATTTCATTAGCTTGGAAGGCAGCATGAAGCATGTTCTCCATATGATTATGATCATTGTGATTGTAATCATAATTCATAGATTGTGAACTACTTGTACCCCTTACTTTTGAATTATCTTCTTCCCATGACTTGTCCAATGCTAATAATTCTTCACAAACTCCTTTCTGTACAAATAAGACTTTACAGCATTAGGCTTATAGTACTGCATATTCTTACACTTCACACGTAGACATCTAAAAACTCCATTAATTCTATACTCCTCCTGATTTTATGTAAATTTATCAAACATATTTACTCCCATCAACCACTCATTTCTAAGCCCATATCCATAAAGATTTCTAAGCTTATACATCCATTGACGATGCAATGACCCATCCATATGTTGCTAATCTGGTTGCCTTAGTTGTGATATATACTACAATTAATTTTAATAGATATCTTTTAGAAATCAATTTGACCATCAATCAATGAATTATTGTAATACATCATATAATTCAATATTTGGAAGACAATAATGAACTTATCTATGAGTATTAATACAATTTTGAAGCGCATAAATAATTATAGGTACAGATAATTAAAAAACCTGTTTTAATTGACCAAAAACAACGCCGAACTTGTGACAGGAACATGAACAATTGTGATTTTTTTTTATCGTTCAACATTATTTCTCTTTTTGGCCATCTAAAATACATAAAATTAAGCCATAACTAACTCCATTTACTAAAAAAAAAAATTTTCCTTTCAATATACGGCCATTTAAACCAAAAATTACTTGTGCACACAAAATTTTAATAACATTTTTGTTCCATCATTTCTAACTATTTACAACCATTACAACTATTTCATTTATCCAAATCAACAACAACAACAACAACTCCCAGTGTAGGTCCCGCTTTCGCGGGGTCTGGGGAGATCCAGCTGTAGGCAATCTTACCCCTACCGGTATTTCTACCCATAGAGAGGTCGATTCCTTAAGACCCACAAAACAATTTTTGAAAAAAGTTTATAGAGAAAACGAATGCAAGCCAAAACCAAGGAGGAGAAAATGTGCCGGAGAGCGAAATATCCAAATCAACATACATTGCAAATTAACTTAAAGATGAAATTATTTACTATAAACTTTATATTCACTAATGACACCAATAATTAATAATTAAATATGTTTAACTAGCACTTTCTATTCGCATATTCCGAAAAAAATTACTGTCATCTTTAGTTCACATTTTATATTCCCATATTCTGAAAATAAATTTTCACAAAAACTAAAATATAACAATGTAATTAAACATATATGCTACACAAAAATAAATTTAAAATAACTATTTTATTTATCAAAATAAACCTAATTAACAAATCAAACACAAATTAAACTATTTATTTCACATTTCATCCAAATAAACAAGCCCAATAAATAAACAACATACTATTAACCAAAAAATAAAATAAACATACTTAACAAATCAAACAAGTCATACAAAAAATTAAACATACCTAAAATAAACATATACTTGACATATTTACCAAAAATTAATGTATGTAACAAATCCAACAACAAATAGACACACTAAACAAATTTAAATCATTTACCAAAATAAAACACATTAAACGTGCTTAATATACTTCAACATTTTATAATAATTACATAATCTTTATAAATATACATACTTAATATATTTTATTCGACTTGTCCAAATAAATATATTTCACAAATCAAATAAAAAATGAACATAGTTCACATCCATATTTTCTACATCAATAATTTACCAAACAAAATAAATTAAATAAACTATATACATATCCTACAAAATTAAATTTCACAAAATTTAACAACACATACCAAATTAATGTAATTTTCAAACACAACAATTTCAATGAACCTACGTGCTTATTTCCACTAACCTCTAAACAACTGAAAAGTAATCCGATTACCGCGGAACTGGTGGAAAGCAGGCGGCGGCGGTGGTGACAACTCTTCAACCCATTCATAACAAATCAACCACCATAAAAAATACCAATTAATTCAAAATTTTCAATTTTAAAGAAGAAATTAACTAAAAATAAACAACTCACCGATGAATTATAAACGATGGCAACCTTCTTCACCGGTCGCCGGCCACCGGAAACAATGGAGCACCTCTCTTTGTCTCTCCTCATTGCTCTCTCTCTCCCCCCGTTGCGGTCTGCCTCTCTTTCTCTCTCTCTTCGTTGCACTTGAACATGGAACTGAGCAACCATTTAAAAGCACATCCAATTTTTTCGAGAAACGCGCTTTTTTTTAATGGAAGAAGCGTTGGTGTCCAATGAAAATTTTCCACTGGAAAATCCATCAGAAATTCAAAATTCCATCGGACACTGACACTTTTTCCGTTGAAAAAACATTTTCGCTCCAACGGGTGCCAAGTATGTCGCTTTTTTCATCGGAATTGAACCCTGTTTTTGTAGTCATTGTAAGACTCAAGAAAGAATTACATTCTCAAGTGCAAATTACTCTTGTGTAATTGATCTTTATTTCAACATTTGAAAAGAGATTTGTCACAAGTTGGGAAACTTACTTGGATAGCCAAGTATTGAGAGGTCAATACTTAGTGAGTGTGCTAGCTACGGTTCCTAAATTCAGTGAGATTGGAACGTTAGATAGATTGTAAACCTAAGGTCTTTGCGTATTTAAATCCTAACGGAAGAAGTGTCATACACGATGATTTGCCTTGTTTAGAAGGGTGAACATTGTAAAAATATCTTGTGTTTTGTCCCATTTCACTTTTACACTTTAATTCTGTTTGTCATTAACATTAGTGACTGGCCCTCAGGGTTGTCATCTCTGACATTTGATATATAAATACAAACTATATTAAGGTTGTTGTAAAGCCTCAATTTTTAAGACCCCATTCATCCCCCTCTGGGGTGATCTAACATTGATTTTTGGGACCTTCAATTGGTACCATAGCCAAGTCCACACACATTAACTTAGCTCTCTTATGAAAAAGATCATGGCTTCCTTTAGAAATGTTGAATCTGATCAAGGACGCTCTTTTACTAGACCTCTCTTGTTTTGTGGTTCTAACTTGCTCATTGGAAAAAGCTTATGCAAATCTTTATTGAGGACCATGACTATGAGCTTTTGGAGATTATCTCCAAGGGCAACTTTGTGCCTACCATGAAGGAATGAGATAAAATTGTTCCAAAGCCCAGATCAACATTTACTCATGAAAAGACTGAGAAAGTGGCCAAAAATTATAAGGCATTGAACATTTTATTTTGTGGTTTGGATTCTAACAAGTTTAACCGTATGTTTGCTTGTGATACAACCAAAGAAGTTTGGGACACATTGCAGACTATGTATGAAGAGACTAGTCAAGTTTAAGAATCTAAAAGTCAAGTTATATGTCCATCAATATGAGCCATTCAAAATGTAACCTAGAGAATCCATCAAGGACATATATATGCACTTTACTAAAATAACTAATGACCTCAAGTCCTTAGGGAAAATGTACACCAATGAAGAGATGGTGAGAAAAGTATTGTAATGTCTTCTAAGAAGCAAGTAGGAACGCAAAGTCATGACCATTAAAGAAGCATAAGATCTAAAAACCCTCAAGTTAGATGATCTTGTCAGAAAACATCTAACCCATGAAATTTACTTGTAGGAAGAAAATGAAGAGCATGCACAATAACATGGAATTACATTAAAGTCCATTGACATTGAGATGTCACTTGAGGAATCCCAAAATAATGAAGATGAATAAGTAGTTGTGATAGCCAAAGGATTTAAGAGGGAGTTTTAAAAAAATCCAGAATTCAAGGGGATTTGGAAGGGATCAACCTCAAATAGGAATGATTGAAATTGCAATGATAAATTTGTTTCAAAAATTAACACTAACTAAAACTCTTGTTATGGTTGTAGACTTTTAGATTGCATGATAAAGGATTGTCCAAACATCAAAAAGAAAAATGAGAGAACTAGATCCAAGTCCAAGAAGGCAGGTAAAAGAGCTATGGTTGCAACATAGAGTGACAGTGATACCTCTGAAAGTGAAAATGAAGATGAAGAAATGACCAACCTCTGTCTCATGGCCAGAAATAGCATTGGAGAAAGTGATGAATCTGAAAATACAATATTAGAATATCTCCTTACTTCTACAAAAGAGTATCCTGTTCAAGGTCTATTAAAGTGCATTCAATATGAGCAATATCAAATTTCTAAAATCAAGGCCCTTAAAAAGAAAAGTAGTTCCTAAGAAAGGAAAATAAGAACTTGTAGAAATCTTGTGAATATTTACACACTAAGGTCAATGACCTTGAGAATGAGAAAATTATTTTGCAAAACAAGTGTGATGATTCTCCTAATTCTCTCTTGAAACTTACAAAGGGACAAGAAAATTTGGACAAATTACTTGGATCCAATGTGTGTCCTTTAATAAGGCCTTAATTTCAACCCAAATAATGAGAAAAGGTCATATAAGTGCTTCTTTATTAAAAATACACCACAAAAAGAATCCCAAAATAGTTCAAGCTTCGAAAACACTAAGCTTAATTGGTCACAATTGCCAAAGATATTCTGTTTATCAAAGGAACCATAACTACTCTGATCATAGGCATCCAAGATATTATGACCTTGATATAGGTCACAACCACACATCAGATTCAATGGTAAAAAGATCTCTTACCCTAGACTCATACAAGTATGGGTACCCAAAGGGTCAATGTCTTTAAAACAAGACATTGGTCATCCTCACCCAATTTCAGCCACCAAAGAATGTAGGACAGTTTTATTTTTGCTCCTATGAGTATGTCTCAAAGCTAAGAGTTATCTCTGGTACTTAGAGAATGGGTGTTCAACACATATGACTGGATATGCCTCAATGTTTATGAGTTTCAAAAACAAAAATCAGGTAAAACGGCCTTTGCAGATAATGGTCAAGGTAATATTCTTGGCATTGGCAAGATTGATGAGGACTCTACAAACTATATTGATTATGTCTATTTGGTTGATGGCTTGAAATACAACTTAATAAGCATTTCACATCTATGATATAATAGCAACCGAGTATGGTTTTATGAATCACAATGTGCTATTGAAAATGCCAAATCTAATGATATTGTATTGCATGGCACTAGATTAGACAATGTTTATGCCATAAACCTTGATCATATATCTCACATGCATCTTTATTGTATGAAAGCATCTCTTGATGAAGCATGACTTCGGCATCATAGATTGGGACATACTAGCATGCACACTCTTCATAAGTTAGTCGAGCATGATTTAGTAAGAGGGTTACCCCCTTATAAATTTGAAAAGACCATTCGTGTAGTGCATGTGTTAGAGGTAAGCAAGTACATGCCTTCTTCAAACCCTTGAAAAGTGTGTCTATCTTAAGGTGCTTGGGATTCTTGCATATGGACCTATGTGGACTAATCTACATTAGAAGTCTATAAGGCAGTTTGTATATATTTATTGTAGTGGATGATTACTCTAGATTCACACTGGTAACCTTTTTGAATGATAAAATCGAAGCTCTCAAGAGGTTTGTAAAGTTTTGTACAAAATTGCAAATCTCAAAGAAAAGTGGTTGCTATCAGGACTAACAATGGGAGAATTTAATGAAGTCAAGTTCATTGAATACTGTGAAAAGAATGTAATCTCACACAACTTTCAGCACCAAGAACACCACAGCAAAACGGAGTTATTGAGAAGAAGAATCCAACATTGGAAACATGGCCAGAACATTGATATGTGAAAATGATCTTCCAAAGTCATTATGGGTTGAGGTTGTCAACACTGAAAATTATATAATTAATAGATGGCTCATCAGACCAATCCTTAAAAAGATACCATATGAATTGTCTAAAAACTAGAAACCAAATGCGTTATATTTCGAGGCTTTTGGAAGTAAGTGTTTCGTCTACATCAATGGTGAGGAAGTGCTTCATCCACATCAATGATAAGGAAAATCTTAGTAAATTTGATCTAAGAAGTGATGAAGGTATATTCGTTGGTTATTCCTCTGCTAGTAAGGCATATCATCTTTACAATAAATGTATCAAGGTCATTGAGGAATCCATTCATGTTGTCTTTGATAAAACTAACGACGGTCTTGCTAGTTCATCTTCATTTGATGTGTTTCAGCTAAGTAAATATGTAGATGATGAAGATAGAGGAACGTTGGACAATAGTGATCACCTATGTGCTCCTAGCAATATAGACTAATGTGCAAATTAGAGTGACGAGCGACAACCTAATGACATTGAAGTTGCTCTAGAAACCTCACAAGATGTATGTGAAAGACCCCAAGCTGATAACATGAGCATGGTGTCATCCTTAAGTGACCAGCGCCAAGTTCAAAACAACTTCAATAAACTAGGGAGGATATTCAAATACAAATCTACCTGTCCATTGGACAATTTGCTCCCTGACCTCAACATAGGTATAATGACTCACTCATTATTTAGAAAATTCTATGCATTCATTTCATTTGTTTCTCATAAAGAACCAAAGCACTATGCTAAGGTATTAGGTGACCCAAACTGGACATTGGTAATACAGGATGAACTCAATCAGTTCAAGAGGAGCCAAGTTTGGTCCCTCACACCTAGACCAGATAATTACCCAGTGATTAGGATAAAGTGGATGTTTAGGAACAAATCAGATGAGCCTGGGGTAGTGGTGAGAAACAAGGCCAAATTAGTTCTAAAAGGGTACAACCAAGAGGAAGGCATAGACTTTGATGAGACCTTTGCACCTGTAGGATTAAAAGTCATCCACATATTACTTACATTTGCTTCTTACATGGGCATCAAGTTATTTCAGATAAATGTCAAATGTTTGTTCTTTAATAGCTTTCTAAATGAACAAGTCTGTGTTAAGCAACCTCCGGTCTTGAAAATCTTGAATTTCCAAATCATGTTTTCAAGCTTCATAAAGTCCTTTATGGCTTAAAACAAGCCCCAAGAGCTTCGTATAAAAGACTTAGCAAATTTCTCTTGGAAAATGATTTTACACAAGGAAAGATTAACAAAACCCTTTTCATTAAAACAAAGGGGGAAGACTTCCTCATTATTCAAGTGTATGTAGTTGATATCATACTTGGTGCTGCTAACAACATTCTATGTCAAGAGTTTTTCAATTTGATGAGTAAGGAACTGAAGATGAGTGTGCTGGGAGAACTCAACTTCTTCGTAGGGCTTTAAATCAAGCAATGCCAAGTTGGCATATTTATCAATGAAGGTAAGTATGTGAAATAACTCTTGAAGAAATACAAGATTGATGATGTTAAGCATGCTAACACCCCAATGGCATTGAATATAGACCTTGATTCAAGTAGTAAATTAGTGTTAGAAAGGATCGACTAGATGACTATAATTAGCTCATTGCTTTATCTAACAGCAAGTAGACTAGATATTTTATTCAGTCTATGTGCTTAATTCCAAAGTGCCCCAAAAGAATCACATCTAACAGTTGTCAAAAGAATTTTTAGATATGTTACAGGAATTAAGAACATTGGTTTATGGTATCCTAGAGATAGAGATTTCAATCTCATTAGATATTCAGATGCAAATTATGTAGGCCACAAGGTTGATAAAAAAAAATCACCTCTGGGTCTTGCCAATTCCTTGGACGCTCCTTAGTCTCATGGCACTCAAAGAAATAAAACTCAGTAGCTTTATCAATTGTTGAAGTTGAATACATAGCAATAGGAGTATGTTATGCTTAAATACTCTAGATCACATAATAGCTACAAGACATTGGTTTGATTTCTAAAAAGTCCCCATCCGATGTGATAATATGAGTGCAATAAATGTCATGAAAAATCTAGTCTAGCATTCAAGAACTAAACACATTGAAGCTAGGCATCACTTCATACGAGATCATGTTCAGAAAGGTAATATCACCCTTGAATTTGTTCATTCGTATTTGCAATTAACTGATATTTCACCAAACAACTTGGTAAAGATTAGTTCAATTTTATTCGAAGTAAACTTGGCATGTTGAAGATGGATGCATGAATTGAGGGGGAGGATCCCTCAAAGTCCAATGTAAAAAGGTTGCAGGTAAACGAATGACATTAGACTAGACATTATGAGAACATCTCAAAGTCCATATCAAACCTGTGTTCTTGGACTTTGGATTCATGTCACACATATCAGTTATGGAAAGTAGCTTATAGTTGGAATTTAAATCAATTAAATGCCTTAACAGTCACCATATTTTGAAAACTATGGTTTTTCAAAATCTTTTTAAAATATAGTCTTTGGTATCTTTCCAACCCATTTTATGCAGGTTCTCTATCCTGTTTATGAAAGGCCAATGATGCCTTTTTTTTTTTTAATAAAAAAAGCCCTTGATTGTATCCCTTGATATCTTGCATCTAACAAAAATCAACACCTCTCACTCCCTTTTTCTTTCTCCCTAACTCCATAAAAGGGCATGCCCGGGCATTAATTGCTCACCACTCAACCTCTACTCTCTCTTAATCTCTTCGCTTAAAACTCCAAACCCTCATCTCTCTCCCATCAAAAAACCTTGATATCACCCTCAACCATGTCTTCCAAATGCAAATGAAGTGTCGCCTCTAAAGCATTTGCCACCCCTACTAAGCGAACCTGTGTTGCCACCAAATGCCAACTACTAAAGTCAAGGGAAATCAATAATGTCTCAGACTTTGAGGCAGAGTTATCCACAAACACTGGCAACTTCTTTTCTAAACTAGAATGTCTAGAAGATCTAGGGCCCCCTGACCTTCCCCTTGAATGGTTCACTAACATAAGGTAAAGCAATTCAACCATGTGGTGGAAAGGGAATTGGTGTTTTGTGAATTCATTGACTTCAAATTCTTAAGGTATGCAAAATTCTCCTTTGTTGAAAAATTGGGGAAATTGGGTTGTATGGTCAGCTGGTTAGATTATCTTATGCCAACTTTGACAAGGTGGAACCAAGGGTAGGTGTAGAACTCACTATACCACCAAAGTTAAAGACACTGTTATCACGCTCAGTACTGCCTCTATCAAGAGGATGTTCAATTTGAACCCTGATCCTTCAAAACTCCCCCCTTTAATGTTAGCCGCCAAAGCCCAAAAACTCTACCTTGATAAATATGCTCATCCCTCCAAGATCTAAAAATCAAACCAATCCTACATAGCCTTGTACTTCGACCCAAGGATCCTCTACTATATTCTAGTTAGGACCATATACCCCTGAGGATCCTTAAAAGAGACAACCAATGACACTCTCCTCGAAACCCTTTACTGCGTTATGGAGGGATATTCTATGAATTTTGTTGAACTCATCCTTGAATACATGACTAAGCTCTACAACTATCAAGGAATTACCCCTTTCGCTATTCAAATCTCCCACTCACATATTTAAGGACTTCCATATTTCCCTTGAAGGAAAAGAACGCCTTAACTCTCAGATCCCAACCATTAATGAAGCCACCCTTAAGAGCTTAAAGTTCAAACGTATCTCCTCTTTACACTCAAAATATGAGGAGATTTTCGTTAATGACATTGAGAAAACCCCACCTCAACCCTACCTTGAGGTGATCCCTCTTCGTTGGACAGAATAGTTTAAAAAATATTGTAAGGAGATAAAAGGGGAGATCACCAATCTGAAGGTTGGTCAGGGTGAGATCAAGCAGACAGTGATAGATTGTGCTACCGAGCTCAAAAGTATTATCTCATATCTGAAGGTAGAGGAAGGGACTTGAAAGTGATAAATAATGAGTTTGGGGCCAATGTAGCAAGGTTGAAGATGACATTGAAGACCACCCAGGCTGAGGTGAGTCAGGAGGAGGACATTGGGGCAGAGACTGGTGTGCTCGAGGCTATAGAATAAACAAAGTCAACTACCCCATACCACAAATAGATGGTCAAGCTTAATATTCTCTCTTTATTCTCTTAAAACAACATTTACTTTCTCTATTTCCTGAACAATTTGGATATTTTCAAACAATGTTTTGCCAAATATTGTGTGTTGAGTCCACCCTTTTTGATAAAAGTCAAAAAGAGGAAGAAAAGTCTAGACACAAGGACATTGACTATGAAATGATCAAAGCCTACTCGGAAGGCTTTGAAAAGCCTCCAGCATTCACAGCTAGGTGACTAAAGGCGCCGCCCTTTTGTCCTTGCTATGATTCACTATGCTATATTTTGCTATATTTTGCTATGATTGCTTGATATGCTCATATGAGTGGTATACTTACACAATCTTCAAATTAAAGTCTTGTCTTTCATCAAAAAGGTGGAGATTGAAGACACCCTTAATGTCAGTAGCAATGTCATTGACTGTTTCAATATCACAAGTCAAGGACATTGGTTTTTCTAAGTAACAAACAAAGGCTTAATTTGAAAACATTAAGTTACATTAACCAATCTTAATTCTACAGGAATCAAGTACCAAAGA
The DNA here is from genome assembly GCA_029747015.1 of Carnegiea gigantea. Lineage (NCBI taxonomy): Eukaryota > Viridiplantae > Streptophyta > Magnoliopsida > Caryophyllales > Cactaceae > Carnegiea > Carnegiea gigantea. The sequence continues at coordinate 34,693 of JAKOGI010000830.1, read as the reverse complement.
CAGAATATCTGACTTTGGTCATAATAGAATCATTTTTGATAAAAGTGGTTTATATGATATATTGGTTTGTTCTTTAAAATACATTGTCATTAATATATTTAGAAATAATCCTGTATTTATATCTAAATAGATTATATTTTATGATGTAATAAATCCTTACTTATTGTCTAAGATCCTGTAAAAATTTTATTTAATTCAGTTTTAGAAAGTTATAATAAATCAATCCTAAGTTTATTTGTGAAGTATTTCGATTGATTATGGCAAGATCTTTGGGAATTAAATCAAGCTCTTCTCTCGACAATCAAATCCATTAATTACAACAATCAAGTGCCAGATTTGGAATTACCAAAGTTTGAAATAGCGACATTGGATTCTGGACGGAACACACTAAAGACTTGGGATAAAATACTCCAACTATAAAAAAGGTTTTAAATCTATAAAAGGTGGAGCTGAAGCTGATAAACCTCTATTTTGACCTCATTTCAGATCTTATTTAGCCCCTATTTCTCACATTTCTATGCTAAATCTAGATGAGAAAGGGTCAAATTTACCTCCTTGGATTCAATTGTGCCTATAATTTGATTTATCCTTACTTTCAGGAAAAATCTTCGGGTTTTGATAGAAAGGATGACTTTGGCAATGAAGTACGAGGAAGATTGAGGTCTAATGAAGCCTCGAGAGCCAAAGGAAGAGGGGTAGAAGAGGGCACAACCATGCTGCAGGAGTGCACAGCCGTGCTACAGAGGCCGAAGCTGTGCACTGGCTGACTGCAGGAGGCGTACGGCCGTGCGCCCGGCCACTGCATGGTACACGGCCACCCGTACATCTAGGCACGGTTTTGCGCCCTGTTGATTCTCGCGACTTAAAGTGCCTTTCACCTAATTTGGGGGCTATCCTTTATTCATTGTTTTTCCTTTCTTGAGAGCACTCTTTAGAGGAGATTTCTAGGGTTTTATTGAGAGAATTCATTCATGCTTTTGGATTGGATTTACCAACATTGAAGATTATTCTACTTTGATTCGAAGACTAATTCAAGTTTGCCTCTTTCTCCTTTCTCTTTTGATATTGCTTTTTAGGGTTTTGGTTGTTCATCCATGTTGATAGAATTAATTTTTAAGATTGTTGTGTTCAACATGGTTGTAGGCTAAATCCCCTATCTTTGGTTGGGATCAGCCCTTATCATGCGATTTGAAATCATGTTCTAGGCTTTGTGAATGAATGCTCATGTTTATGGTTGAAATCTCACTTTACACGCCATGTATTTGATGAATTGCCTGATAAGGATGTATTCATGTTCTTAATTAGGATTTGGGACTTCTATGAAAGTTGAATCCTTTATCTAGAGCGACTTTATTTGCAATTGATTTTGAAAACAATTATGGTTTAATTGGGCATTAAAGGTTATTTAATCCTGTGGCTTGTCGATCTTAGTTTCATAAAAGTAGATAACAACGATTAATTAGCCAGTCTAATAACCTGCAAAAGTAGGCATAGATGTGTTTGAATCTGCAAACATTCCATCTCAGTTATTTGCGTGGGTAGGTTTTCATGATCTAGTTCAAATTCTAAAGAGCTTAATGGTGTGGTGAATCCCAATCTAGGATTTTTGTCATTTATTAATTTTATTTAATCAAACAGCTTTCAGCAGATTGAAACTGCTGCCTTTCAGTTTTCTTCAACCTGAGTTGTTTTGCCTAGATTGAGTAATTTAATTAGTTCTGGTAGTTGAAAGTAGGTTCCCTGTGAATACGACCCATAATCGCCGGTTGCTAGCTGCAGCTACACCGTGCGCTTGCGGTAACAATTTTAAGACAACATGTTTTTGGCACAGTTGTCGGTGTGCTTGACTGGCTCCTCGTTCAAACGTTCTGCAATGGGTTAGAGCATTCAGTCAAGATATTAGTAGATGCTGCAGCGGGGGCGCTCTCATGGGGAAGTCGGTTGAAGTGGCAAATGCTCTATTGGAAGAGATGGCTTCCAACAACTACTACTGGTCAACTGAGAGAGCCATCCCAAAGAGGAGTAGTGGTAGATATGAGGTAGATGCCATGACACTCCTAGTTAGCAGGGTGGATGTGCTGGCATAGAGTCCGGATAGAGTGGGCACTCCTAGCCCAACTGGAGTGTATGTTGTTTGTAGACTTGTAGTGTGCAGAGGCATACTTCTGTTGAGTGCTACAATGGTTCCTCTACCATCGAGCATGTTAACACCCTTTATACCTTTAACCCTCCACCACATCATAATTCCCACTCTACTTCCTATAATCAAGGTCGGAAGAGCCACCCCAATCCACTCTATAAAACCCCAACTCTCATCCCTAGAGTTCTATACGGCCTGGATTCCAATATACAGCTCTCCATAACCCACCCCCTCCACCTCCACATCGCACATCCAACTTGGAAAGTCTCATGGAGCGCTTCATAGTGACTCAAACCAAGACCGATGAAGCTCTTGGTGAGTCAATTACCAACTGAGCACTAAGTTCAATGCTATGGCCTCCCATCAGAAGGCGATGGACACATAGATCGCCTAAATAGCTCAGCAGATCAGTTATTTATCCTGGCCTCAGGGGCATCTACTAGGTTAGCCTGAGACCAACCCTATAAGCCATATCAATGCTATTTTTATGGTGGGCAAGGGGATAAAAGAGAGTCCTGTCATGGTCCTCCAGAGGATAGTTTCAGTTCCTGATTTTACTAGAATTGATGAGCAGAAGAAAGAGGAGAGCTTGAGCTCTAATGGGATGGTCACTCCTCCACCTCCAGTTTGCCCCTATCAGTCACCTATATCTTACCCTCAAAGGGTAGCATGAGCTAAGCTATCTATGCTGATGCCCCTTTCTTGGAAGCTCTCAAGAAAGTATTAGTCTACTTCAAATTTCTGAGAGAGCTCTTTTAAGAAAGGTGAGCCTGAGGAAGTTTCAGTGGTCCCTATTGGAGAGGTCTGCAGCTCAGTTCTCCAGAGTCAGTCGTCATCTAAGCTATCAGATCTTAGTAGCTTCTCTATCCCTTGCTGTATAGAAGATGTATAGATCGAGAGAGCTCTTTGTGATTTGGGGGCCAGTTTGAGTCTAATGCCTCTCTTTCTTCTTACTTTAAGAAGCTTGAGTTGTTGGACTTGAAGCCACCACCACGATCATACAACCAGCAGATCGCACCTTTAGGCGACCTGCAGGTGTTTTGGAGGACGTTCCTATCTAAGCGGGTAAGTTCATCATCCCCTGCGATTTAATTATCATAGATACGGATGAGGGCTCTCAGGCCCCATCATCTTTGGGAGGCCATTTTTGGCTACTGCAGGGGTAGTGGTTAATGTGTAAGTAGGCACTATGTCCTTCCAGTTGTGTAGGGAGAGGGTTGATTTCTATTTCCCTCCACCTATACCATCTTCATTTCCTGCTCCTCCATCACTTCCTGAGCCCCCTGCATATTCTATCCCTCACACAGCCATTTCTAGCATCACAGTGTTTGATGGGGATGGAAGACCTCAACTGAGGTCTATAGTGTTGTCTCTTCTACCTCCACCCATCCCTACTACTCTTGGGGGCACTACCATTCACCCTGTTGGAGGTGTTGGAGGCAACACCTTTCGTCACTATACCACTTCCACCTTCTTCTATCCTGCCATCATCTGCGAACCTGAGGTAAGGATTAAGCTTAGGGCCTTAAACAAGCACTTCTTGGGAGGAAACCCAAGTACTTCATTGCTTTTGGAAAAAAAGGAAAAGAAAAGAAAAATATGCATCATTCTTCTCCTGCCCTCCCCTCTTCCCTTGGGCCAATTAGTTTTCCGCTCCCCTTGGTCTTTTTATTTGTCCTTTTCATGGAAGATAATAAAAATCTGAAGCATGGGGGGTAAGCTTGTAGCTCCTTGGGTGGAATTTTGGATTTTGGGGCATAGATTGAATGACATCACTTGCATTTGCATCATATAGATAGGATGGCATGTAGTTTTGCTAGGTTATCTTTGCTTTTTTCCTTTTAATAGAGCATGTAGTTTATGTGTTTAACATTACAACCTATAGTTCCCTTGTTCTATGTTGTATGCCAATTGCCCTTGAGATTCATGTGGTTTGCTAGATTGACCTTGATAAGTGGAACATATCATTGGAGTAAGTTGCTTGACTGTGATAGATTTATCTGTGAGACTTTGAGCCTATTGACTATTTATTACGTATAGTCTCATACTTCCTTTCATGTGTGACTCGTTCATGATTGCATCTCTAGAACTTGGTCTTGTGCTATTTCAAATCGCATTTAGCATGTGCATATATAAATATAATGAAGGTAATTTTTGTTTCATTTAGCCACATGAGCCAAAAAACCCACCTATTGATGTGTACTATCCCCTTTGCTAGCCCTTTGTACCTTTCCATGTGTCTTTGTTGTTGCACACTACATACTACACACTTGGCCTATCCATATTCTCCATAACCATGTCAACGTTTAGTGGAGCAACGCTTCTATTTGAGTTGGGTTTGCTTTGAAGGTTAGTTCACCTTGGGTATTTTGTTAGTGGCTTGTTTGGGACGATTTATGATTTGAGTTTGTGTTTTCCATGCCATTCACTTGTCCTTTTTCATTTCAAAGAAAGGAAATAGAAAAAGAAAAAAAAAGAGGAAGCAAAGAAAAACGGAAAAAAAAGAAAAGAAAAGAAATAAGTAGAAAGTTGTGAATAAAGTGATTGCCATGAGGGTAAGGCAATAAGATTGTTTAATTCCTCCATTAAGGTATTTGTGGGATTTGTTACTTAATTTCCAATTGTGGTGTGAAGTTGTTGTTCCGGCATTAGTTGTGGAAGTGTTTTTTGCTCCCTAATCTTTTGACTATTAGCTCCACTCGTCCCAAATTAATTCCACTTCTCACTCATTACCTTTGGCCCCATTACATCCTTTTTACAAGTCCTCATGATTGGCATATTGCATTTTACATCAAGTGGTGGAGAATTAAGAACTCTACCAGGCTTATGGTAGTTTGCCTGATTGGATAGGGTATTGAGCGCACCCTTGTGACATGTTCTAAACACATTCAGGGGAGTGTTCCACTTTATCCTAAAGTGAGGTTCTACCGATCTCGCTTACTCACCACTTATTGAGAAAGGTCTTGTCTTGTAATGTTCTTCAATATTAGGGTATTTCATGTGTTGTATTTGCATAGGGGGCTTTATGGATGGGAACGTGCGTGTTTTATTGAAAATGTTTCATATCTTGACTTGGCCGCCCTTAATGCATGATTTAGCTTGATCTATCAATTGTTTCTCTCTTGCCTGAGGAGCCGTGTGACTAGCGGTTTATCTCCCTCTTCAATCTTTCTTAAGCTAGTCTTGCTTAAGGATAAGCAAGAGATAAGCATAGGGGAGTGATAAACCTTTGTTTTGACCTCATTTAAGATCCTATTTAACCCCTATTTCTCACGTTTCTATGCAAAATCTAGATAGAAAAGGGCCAAATTGACCTCTCTGGATTCAGTCGTGCTTATAATTTGGTTCATCCTTACTTTCAAGAGAAATCTTCGCGTTTTGATACAAAGGACGACTCTGACAATGAATTACGTAGAAGATTGAGATCTAATGAAGCCCCGAGAGCCAAAGGAAGAGGGGTAGAAGAGGGCACGACCATGCTGCAGAGGCTGAAACTACGTACTGGATGGCTGCAGGAGGCGTACGGCCTGCCAGTGCGTGGCACAAAACTGGCCGTGCATCCCGTGCGTCTAGGCATGGTTGTGTGCCTGCCGATTTTCGCGACTTAAAGCGCCTTTTGCCTAATTTGGGGGTTATCCATTATTCAGTGTTTTTCCTTTCTTGAGAGCACCCTTTAGAGGAGATTTCTCGGGTTTTATTAAGAGAGTTAATTTATGCTTTAGGATTCGATTTACCAACATTAAAGATTATTCTACTTTGATTCGACGCTAATTCAAGTTGGCATCTTTCTCCTTTATCTTTTGATATTGCTTTTTAGGGTTTTGGTTGTTTATCAATGTTGATTGAATTAACTTTTTGGAATGTTGGATTCAACATGAGTGTGGCCTAAATACCTTATCTTAGGTTGGGACTAGCCCTTATTATTTGATTTGGATTCATGTTCGAGCTTTGTGAATGAATGCCCATGCTTATGCTTGAAATCTCACTTTGCACGCCATGTACTTGATGAATTGCCTAAGATGAATGTATTCATGTTCTTAATTAGGATTTGGGACTTCTACGAACATTAAATCCTTTATCTAGAGCGACTTTATGAGCGATTGATTTTCCTAACTTGAAAACAGTTAGGCTTTCAATTAGGAATTAAAGGTTATTTAATCCTGTGGCTTGTCAATCTTAGTTTCATGAAAATAGATAGTGAAGATTAATTAGCGAGGCTAATGGCCTGTAAAAGTAGGCGTAGATGTGTTTGAATCTGTAACCAGTCCATCTCAGTTATTTGCGTGGGCAGGTTTCCATGATCTAGTTCAAATTCCAAAGAGCATAATAGTGTGGTGAATCCCAATCTAGGATTTTTGTCATTTATTGATTTCGTTTGATCAAACAGCTTTCAACATGTTGAAACTACTACCCTTTAGTTTTCTTCAACTTGAGTTGTTTTGCCTAGATTGAGTAATTTAACTAGTTCTAGTAGTTAAAAGCAGGTTCCCTGTGGATACAACCCATACTCATCGGTTACTAGTTACAGCTACATCGTGCGCTTGCGGTAACAATTTTAAGAGAACAAGTTTTTGGCACCATTGCCGGGGAACTTGTTCCTTTTAATATTAGAACCGATTGAAATACTCTAGACTAGGTTTTTTATTTTTCTTTTTGTAGCTTTTAGTTCTTTTTAATTCTTGCTAGACACTACTTATGCCTGGATAGCGTTTGTTTTGCATGCACAGGAAAAGCCAAGGGAATCAAAACCTTGCCCTGTTCAATACTGAGATCAAAGGAACCGCTCAAAGGCGAGAAGAAAGAAGAGGGCAGTAGTAGAGATGGCAGGGCAAGATCAAAGAGTGTTGCGAGATTATTCACTACCGTAGGCATTGAGCATCACCTCATCCGTAGTTAGCCCTCCGATGGAGGCTAACAACTTCGAGCTAAGCCCCGCCCTCATCACCTTTATGGAGAGAGACTAGTTTAGCGGGCACCCCTCGGATAACCCCAATATGCACCTTCGCAAATCCTTATGAAGAGTGACACCATTAAGTTCAACGGGGTGTCCACGGATGCCATACGACTGAGGCTTTTCCCCTTGTCACTGAAGGATAGAGCCAGGGACTGGCTACAGAATGAGGAGCCCAACTCATTTACTACTTGGGAGGCACTCTCAAAGGCTTTCCTCAGCAAATATTTCCGCCTGGGAAAACTGTAAAGTTGAGGGCCCACATCACCTCCTTTACACAGCGTGATGAAGAATCCTTGTACGAGTCTTGGGAGAGGTTCAAAGACTTCCAACGGCAGTGCCCTCACCATGGTGTACCCGACTGGCTCCTTATCCAGACGTTCTATAATGGGCTAGAACATTCAGTCAAGATATCAATAGATGCTGCTGCGGGAGGCACTCTCATAGGGAAGTCGATTGAAGCGGCAAAGGCTCTATTGGAAGAGATAACTTCCAACAACTACCACTGGTCAACTGTGAGAGCCATCCCAAAGAGTAGTAGTGGCATATATGAGTTAGATGCCGTGACACTCCTAGCCAGCAAGGTGGATGCGCTGGTACAGGGACTGGATAGATTGGGCACCCCTAGCCTAACTGAGTGTGTGCTGTTTGTGGGACTTGTGGCGTGTAGTGGCATACTTCTATTGAGTGCTACAATGGTTCCTCTACCATTGAGCTTGCTAACGCCCTTCATAGCTTTAACCCTCCACCACAGCATAATTCCCACTGTACTACCTATAATCAAGGTTAGAAGAGCCAACGCAATCCACTCTACAAAAACCCCCAACTCTCATCCCCGGAGTTCTATATAGCCAACTGGATTCTAATATAGAGCTCTTTAAGAGCATCTACCAGGTCAGCTTGAGACCAACCATAGGGGCCATATCAATGCTATTTCTAAGGTAGATAAGGGGATAGAGGAAAGTCCTGTCATGGTCCTCCAGGGGACAGTTTCAATTCCTGATTCTGTAGGAACGGACGAGCAGAAGAAAGAAGAGGGCTTGAGCTCTAATGGGATGGTCACTCCTCTATCTCCAGTTCGCCCCTATCAACTACCTATATCTTACCCTTAGAGGGCGGCATGAGCTAAGCTATCTAAGCTTGAGCCCAGGTTCGCGAGATTCCTAGATGTGCTGAGGCGGATCTATGCTAATGCTTCTCTCTTGGAAGCTCTCAAGAAAGCACCTGTCTACTTCAAATTTCTGAGAGAGCTTGTTTCCAAGAAAGGTAAGCCCGAGGGAGTTCTAGTTATCCCTATTGGAGAGGTCTGCAGCTCAGTTCTCCAAAGTCAGTCGTCATCGAAGCTACAAGATCCTGGTAGCTTCTCTATCCCTTCCTGCATAGGGGACGTGCAAAGCAAGAGAGCCCTTTGTGATCTGGGGGCCAGTGTGAGTCTAATGCCTCTCCCTCTCTGCAAGAAGCTTGAGTTGCTAGACTTAAAGTCCACCACCACGATCATACAGCTAGCAGATCGCACCTTCAGGTGACCTGCAGCTATTTTGGAGGACGTTTATATCCAAGTGGGTAAGTTCATCATCTTCTGTAATTTTATTGTCGTGGATATGGATGAGGGCTCGTAGGTCCTCATCATTCTTAGGAAGCCATTTTTGGATACTGCAGGGGCAGTGATTGATGTGCAAGTAGGTACTATGTCCTTCCAGTTGTATGAGGAGAGGGTTGATTTCTGTTTCCCTCCACCCATACCATCTTCAGTTCCTTCTCCTCCTTCACTTCCTAAGGCCTCCGCATATACTGTCCCTCACGCAGCTGTTTCTAGCATCACAGTGTTTGATGGGCATGGAGGACCTCATATGAGGTCTATAGTGTTGTCTAATCTACATCCACCTATCCTTACTACTCTTGGAGGCACTACCTTTCAACCTGGGGAGGTGTTGGAGGCAACACCATTCTTCACTACACCACCTCCACCTCCTTCCATCCTACCATCATCTGCTAACCTGAGGTAAGGGTCAAGCTCAGGACCTTAAACAAGCGCTTCTTGGGTGGCAACCCAAGCATTTTATTACTTTTGGGAAAAAAAAGAAAAGAAAAGAAAAACATGTGTCATTCTTCCCCTGCCCTCCCCTCTTCCCTTGGGTGCTATTAGTTTTCCCCTCCCCATGGTCTTTTTATTTGCCCTTTTCATTGAGAATAATGAAATCTTAAGCATGGGGGGTGAGCTTGTAGCTCTTTGGGTGAATTTTGGATTTTGGGGCATAGATTGAATGATATCACTTGCATTTGCATCATATAGATAGGATGGTATGTAGTTTTCTTGGTTATCTTTGCTTTTTTCTTTAATAGAGCATGTAGTTTAGAGCATATCAGTTAGATTTTGCATCTCAAAAGGAGATATGATTGAGTTGGGAGTTCATAAGTTTTCCAGGTACCACTTCTTGCGCTCCTCTCCATTATCCTTTATATAATTACTACTTTCTTAGTTAGATTTAGTGCTTTCTAAATAAAAAAGCCACCTAAAAGTTTGCAAAAACCCCTTTTATGAAGAGAACACAAGAGGTGATGGTTGATTGATCAGGTTTATCTGTGTGTTGAAGTGTGGCCTGTTATGGTGTGAGTTCTGTGAAAATGTGTTTGAAATTGCCAACTATAGTTCCCTTACCCTATGTTGTATGCCAATTGCCCTTGAGATTCATGTGGTTTGCTAGATTGACCTTGATAAGTGAGACATATCATTGGAGTAAGTTTCTCAACTGTGATAGATTTACCTGTGAGACTTTGAGCCTATTGACTATTCATTGCATATAGTCTCATACTTCCTTTTATGTGTGACTCATCCATGATTGCGTCTCTAGAACTTGGTCGTGTTCTCTTTGAAATCGGATTTAGCATGTGCATGTGTTAATATGATTGAGGCAATTTTTGTTCCGTTTAGCCACATGAGCCAAAAAGCCACCCATTGATGTGTACTATCTCCTTTGTTAGCCCTTTGTGCCTTTCCCCGTGTCTTTATTGTTGCACCCTACACATTACACGCTTGGCCTATCTATATTCTCTATATCCGTGTCAAGGTTTAGTGGAGCAGCACTTCTATTTGAGTTGGGTTTGCTTCGAAGGTTAGTTCGCCTTGGGTGTTTTATTGGTGGCTTGTTTGGGGGGATTTATGATTTGAGTTTGTACTTATCATGCCATTGACATGTCCTTTTTCATTTCAAAGAAAAGAAATAGAAAAAGAAAAAAAAAAAGAGGAAGCAAAGAAAAAGGAAAAAAAGAAAAGAAAAGAAACAAGTAGAAAGTTGTGTATAAAGTGATTGGCATGAGGGTAAGGCAATAAGATTGTTTAATTCCTCCGTTGAGGTTTTCATGAGGTTTGTTACTTAATTTTCAATTGTGGTGTGAAGTTGTTGTTCCGGCATTAGTTGTGCAAGTGTTTTTTGCTCCCTAGTCTTTTGACTATTAGCTCCACTCTTCCCAAATTTGCTCCACTTCTCACCTGTTACCTTTGGCCCCATTACATCCTTTTTACAAGTCCTCATGATTGGCATATTGCATTTTGCATCAAGTGGTGGAGAATTAAGAACTCTCCTAGGCTTATGGTAGTTTGCTTGATTAGATAGAGTATTGAGCGCACCCTTGTAACATGTTCTAAACACATTTAGGGGAGTGTTCTACTTTGTCGTAAAGTAAGGTTTTACCGGTCTCGCTTACTCACCACTTATTGAGGAAGGTCTTGTCTTGTTACGTGCTTCAATATTGGGGTATTTAATGTGTTGCATTTGCATATGGGCCTTCATTGATGGGAATGTGCGTGTTTTATTGAAAATATTTCATATCTTGACTTGGCTGCCCTTAATGCATGATTTAGCTTGATCTATCAATTGTTCCTCTCTTACCTGAGGAGGCGTGTGATTAGAGGTTTATCTCCCTCTTTTATCTTTCTTAAGCTAGTCTTGCTTGAGGATAAGCAAGAGATACGCATGGGGGAGTGATAAATCTCTATTTTGACCTCATTTTAGATACTATTTGGCCCCTATTTCTCATGTTTATATGCTAAATCTAGATGAGAAAGGTTCAAATTAACCTCCTTGGATTCAATTGTGCTTATAATTTGGTTTATCCTTACTTTCAGGAGAAATCTTTGGGTTTTGATAGAAAGGATGACTTTGGCAATGAATTACGAGGAAGATTGAGGTTGAATGAAGCCCAGAGAGCCCGAGGAAGAGGGGTAGAAGAGGGTACGACTGTGCTGCAGAGGCCGAAGCTGCGCACTGGTTGGCTACAGCCTGTTAATGCATGGCGCACGGCTGCCCGTGCGTCTAGGCACAGTTGCGCGCCTGTCGATTTTCGCGACTTAACGCACCTTTCGCCTAATTTGGGGGTTATCCATTATTCATTGTTTTTCCTTTCTTGGGAGCACTTTTTAGAGGAGATTTCCAGGGTTTGTATTCAGAGAGTTCGTTCATGCTTTTGGATTCGATTTACCAACATTGAAGATTATTCTACTTTGATTCGATGCTAATTCAAGTTTGCATCTTTCTCCTTTATCTTTTGATATTGTTTTTTAGTGTTTTAGTTGTTCATCAATGTTGATTGAATTAACTTTTTGGAATGTTGCATTCAACATGATTGTGGGCTAAATCCCTTATCTTAGGTTGGGACTAGCCCTTATTATGTGATTTGGAATCATGTTCTGGACTTTGTGAATGAATGCCCATGCTTATGCTTGAAATCTCACTTTGCACGTCATGTGCTTGATGAATTGCCTAAGATGGATGTATTCATGTTCTTAATTAGGATGTGGGACTTCTATGAATATTAAATCCTTTATCTAGAGCGCTTTTATGAGTGATTGATTTTCCTAACGTAAAAACAGTTAGGCTTTTCAATTGGGAATTAAACGTTATTTAATCCTATGGCTTGTCAATCTTAGTTTCATGAAAATAGATAGCGAAGATTAATTAGCCAGTCTAATGGCCTGTAAAAGTAGGCGTAGATATGTTTGAATCTATAACCATTGCATCTCAGTTATTTGCGTGGGCAGGTTTGCATGATCTAGTTCAAATTCCAAAGAGCATAATAGTGTGGTGAATCCCAATCTAGGATTTTTATCATTTATTGATTTCGTTTAATCAAACAGCTTTCAGCATATTGAAACTACTGCCCTTCAGTTTTCTTCAACTTGAGCTTTTTTGCCTAGATTGAGTAATTTAACTAGTTCTGGTAGTTGAAAGCAGGTTCCCTGTGGATACGACCCATACTCACCGGATGCTAGCTACAGCTACACTGTGTGCTTGCGGTAACAATTTTAAGACAATATGTTTTTAGTGCCATTGCCGAAGAACTTGTTCCTTTCAATATTAGAACCGATTGAAATACTCTATACTAGGTTTTTTTATTTTTCTTTTTATTGCTTTTAGTTTTTCTTTATTCTTGCTAGACACTACTTTCGCCTGGGTAGCGTTTGTTTTGTATGCATGAGAAAAGCCAGTGGAATCAAAACCTTATCCTGTTCAATACTGAGATCGAAGCAACCGCTCAATGACGAGAAGAAAAAATGGGGCAGTAGTAGAGATAGCAGGGCAAGATCAAAGAGTGCTGGGAGATTATGCCCTCTTGCAAGCGTTGGGCATCACCTCATCCACAGTTAGCCCTGCGCTGGAGGCTAACAACTTCGAGCTAAGCCCCGCCCTCACCACCTTTGTGGAGAGAGACCAGTTTGGCAGGCACCCCTCGAATAACCTCAATATGCACCTTCGCAAATTCCTTGCAAAGAGTGACACCATTAAGTTCAACGGGGTGTCTACCGACGCCATACGACTGAGGCTTTACCCCTTCTCACTGAAGGATAGAGCCAGCGACTGGCTGCAGAATGAGGAGCCTAACTCATTCACTACTTCGGAGGCACTCTCAAAGGCTTTCCTCAGCAAATATTTCCTGCTTGGAAAAACTGCAAAGTTGAGGACCGGCATCACATCTTTCACTCAGCGTAATGGAGAATCCTTGTACGAGGCTTGGGCGAGTTCAAGGACCTCCAGTGGTAGCGCCCTCACCATGGTGTACCCAACTGGTTCCTTGTCCAGACGTTTTACAATAGGTTAGAGCATTCAGTCAAGATATCAATAGATGCTGCTGCTGGAGGCGCACTCATAGGAAAGTCGATTGACACGACAAAGGCTCTATTGGAAGAGATGACTTCCAAAAAGTACCACTGGTCAACTGAGAGAGCTATCCCAAAGAGAAGTAGTGACAGATATGAGGTAGATACCGTGACACTCCTAACCAGCAAGGTGGATGCGCTGGCGCAGAGACGGGATAGAGTGGGCACTCCTAGCCCAACTGGAGTGCATGCTATTTGTGGGACTTATGGTGTGCAAGGGCATACTTTTGTTGAGTGCTACAACGGTTCCTCTACCATTAAGCATGCTAATGCCCTTCAGAGCTTCAACCCTCCACCACAGCACAATTCCTACTCTACTCCCTATTATTAAGGTCAGAAGCCAGCCCAATTCACTCTATAAAAACCCCAACTCTCATCCCCAGAGTTCTATACAGCCGCCTGGATTCTAATATAGTGCTCCCTACAACCCACCCCTTCCACCTCCACATCCCACATCCAATTTCGAGAGTCTCATGGACCACTTCATGGCGACTCAAACCAAGACCAATGAAGCTCTTGGTGAGTCAATCAACCAGCCGAGCACCAAGTTTGATGTTATGGCCTCCCACCAGAAGGCGATGACGCACAGATCGCCCAGATAACTCAACAGGTCAGCCATTTATCTCGGCTTTACGGGCATTTACCAGGTCAGCCTAAGACCAACCCTAGGGGCCATATTAATGCTATTTCTACGGTGGGCGAGGGATAGAGGAGAGTCTTGTCATGGTTCCTCAAGGGACAGTTTCAGTTCCTGATTCTGTATGAACTGACGAGCAGAAGGAAGAGGAGAGCTTGAGCTCTAATGGGCTTGTCACTCCTCCACCTCTAGTTCGCCCCTATCAGCCACCTATACCTTACCCTCAGAGGGTGGCACGGGCTAAGCTATCTAAGCTTGAACCCAGGTTCGCGAGATTCTTGGATATGCGGAGGCGGATTTATATTGATGCCCCTCTCTTGGAAGCTCTTAAGAAAGCACCGGTCTACTTCAAATTTTTGAAAGAGCTCCTTTCCAAGAAAGGTGAGCCTGAGGGAGTTCCAGTGGTCCCTATTGGAGAGGTCTGCAGCTCAGTTCTCTAGAATCAGTCGTCATGGAAGCTGCACGATCCTGATAGCTTCTCTATCCCTTGCTGTATGGGGGATGTGTAGATCGAGAGAGCCCTTTGTGATCAGGGGGCTAGTGTGAGTCTAGTGCCTCTCTCTCTCTCTCTCTCTCTCTCTCTCTCTCTCTCTGTAAGAAGCTTGAGTTGCTAGACTTGAAGCCCACCACCACGATCATACAGCTAGCAGATCGCACTTTCAGGTGACCTGCAGGTATTTTAGAGGACGTTCCTATCCAGGCGGGTAAGTTCATCATATCCTATGATTTTATTGTCATGGATATGGATAAGGGCTTCCAGGTCCCCATCATCCTTGGGAGGCCGGTTTTGGCTACTGCAGGGGCAGTGATTGATGTGTAAGCAGGCACTATATCCTTCCAGTTGTGTGGGAAGAGGGTTGATTTCTGTTTTCCTCCACCCATACCATCTTCACGCTAAAAAAAAGGTTGCTTCCCTCCACATTTAATTTTTCTAATAACCACACTTATAAGTGTTGAAATAGTAGTTGCCCACACTTAGGCTAAATGTGTGGAAGTGTTCTTCACACTTAATGAAAATGTGGGTAGAGCTATATTTCCCATACTTATAAATACAGAGTAAATACAAATTGCCCACAATTTATGTATGGTCATTTTATGCTACGCCCACTCTGAAAGATGCAATAAATTATAATTTTTTTCTACACTTAAAAGTGTTACTACTGTTGTTTTAGTTGTTAAAAAAATAATGCTGGTAATTAATATAAAACTTATTAAGTTAAAAATAGAACAATTGTATACAATTGTTCTTTTTTTAATTAACAAGTTTTATACTAATTATCAACACGCATCATCCTATATAGATGAATAAAATTAACAAACCAACGAATTAAAATAGATCAAACATCAATTAAATAAATTACATATTAGTGCCTGAAAAAATTAATTGTACACATAGCAACAAAGACTAAGGTAATCAAAAATAAATATTCTTGCATTGTTTTGAATCCATCCTGCTAGTTTTTTTTGTTGTAGCTTGCTGATTGAACATTTTATTACTCTATATACTACCTAAAACTAGACTTTAAAAACATGCCTAATGTCTAAGAATATATAAAAAAAATCTCCATCTTCGTTTTCTTCACTAAGGGATGTTAGCTCCAGAAATACAACCTGTTAGACAATTGAAACACTAAAAAAAAAAAAAGAATTATTAGAAAAGATAATCAAAGAGATTAACTAAAATGCAGACTCGGTAGAATCAAGTTTAAAGATGTACAGCAGAGTACAAGTTGGTAAAAATAGAGAGGTTTATCTAGGCTATAAAAATTAGTGTTCTTTTTTGTCTCTCTCCCTTCTCTTTGCCTTACATAATCTAGAGTAGTACCAAGCTAGTGCAACAGTACACAGATAGGTACGCTTTTGTCCAGTGGAAAGCTAGTACAATGAACAATGCGACCTCCTCCCCCAAAAAAAAGAGATCAAAAAGGAAGCCAAGCTATGAAAATACTTCATTTCTCCAGCACACATGATGTTATAATTTTAGCAAATTAGAGGTGCAAGATTGTCAAACTTCACAGAAACAATATGCATAAGCAT
This sequence comes from Carnegiea gigantea, assembly GCA_029747015.1. NCBI lineage: Eukaryota > Viridiplantae > Streptophyta > Magnoliopsida > Caryophyllales > Cactaceae > Carnegiea > Carnegiea gigantea. The sequence goes on along the minus strand of JAKOGI010000830.1, from coordinate 18,774 downwards.
CAACTACTTGAGCAACATGAGTACACAACCAAGTAGTGTAGTCATACTGGAGAAACGAGGGGAAATGCAAGCCAAGCTTTTTGTTCCTAAGTACTATCAATATATATTTCCTAACAATGACTTCAACCCTTGTGTTTCCTCTACTTTTTTGTTATATCACAGATCAATGGTCTTGTTCATTGAACTGAGAGCCCAGTTGTACAATGCAAGTGTACCCTCCAACATTAAAGCCTATGCATTGTTTGTAACAGCTGAATTCATATGGTTTCTAGTAGATGGGAGATTGCTTGGTTTTACCCTGGGTTGTATTGTGGGCTTACCTGCCCACTAGCAAAGATTCCTCTCATTAAGCCTACATATTAAACTCTAAACTAAGATATAATCCACCACATTGTTACATAACTCCACCCTCTAATAAAATTTGCTTTTGGTAATTCACAAGTATTCCCATCTATGGTACTATCCTCAAGCAGATGTACAAATTTTTGGTGAGTTTACCCAAAACAAATCTTCTTGTCACGTCCTCAAATCAAGGTTTCCCCTGTAGTATAAATGAAGAGTTGGTCGTCATATGCAGGGTCTCATTAGTTGGACCATTATTTGTTATTTCGTCTATGCATTCTTGATAATTCGTATTTTATATATAATTTTCTCCTTCATTTTACCAACTTTTAAGTCTTTGAAATAAATTTTTATGAGTAAATGATGCATATTTTATGAAATTGTCAGGTAAAAAAAATAAAGTAGAAGAATTTGGATGAAGATGATCAATTCTACTCAGATCTGCCACAAGTGCAAAGCAAGCCCAAAAGAAAAGAAAGAAAGAAAAGGTCCTAGTTCGGCCCGACTACAGAAGCCCTTCACGCACAGCCTGTCTCGTGGCCCAAGTCACCAACCTTCCTCCTTCTCCTCCTTTCCTCTTTCCCTCAAATACTTGGGCCCGTCTGTTGGCCCAATTCAGCTGCTCCAGTAGCTCCAGCTTACCATTCCCCTCACTTCATCTCTCCCTCAGTCTGGGCCTCAGCTTAGCGACCCATCAGACGCCTCCTCCCTCATGCTCTCCTCTTCTATCAGGAGCCCAGCACTCCAAAGCAATCAAGACTTGATTTTTGTGAGCAACCCCCAAGTGACCTAGTCAAAGCTAGTTAATTTTTGATTAATTCTATACTTATAACTAGTCATGACCTGCATGTAACATCCCAAATTAATTGGAATTAATTTCCATTAATTTTGAGGGTATCCTAAGGGGTGGATTTTCCACTATAAAAGGGGCCATAGGTTGAAACATCCATACACTCACACATTCATCCACTCTCTTGCTCAAGCATCTTCTTATTCTTCCATCTTTCATTTTTCTGGAGAGAATCTTTGTAAGACAAGATCATTTGGGTTGAGGAGATAAGAAGAAAATAAGTTTCGCTAGCTATTTTTCTCTTCACTTCTCATCTCATCTGTGAGTCAAATTTGAGAGTTTACACTAAGTTTCATAATTTTGTGTAATTGAGTATAAGGTTTGGACATAGGAAGTGAAATATACCAATTTCAATAGTATTTTCACTAACTATGGTCGGCTAAATTACTCATTCTAGGATTAGGATGGATCTTTGGTAATAATATTATTTTGCTAATTTCTTATGGGGTTATTTTTGTCTCTTTTGCATAATCTTGAGTTTACATTTGATCATCATCTACTCATGCATTTTAATACTAATGTTTAATCATGTTGATGACACTAGTTTAATTTACTATCTCAAATGAATATTAGACCTTGTAGGCTAATATGATGATTATGTAATTGGGCTTAAAATTATAATTGTTTAAATTGAATAATTTATGCTAGAAATTAGATGAGTTATGTCTAGAAAGAATAATTCATGCTAAACCACTAGATAAATTATGTCACTTTATAATTATAATCATCTTTTTAATTTATAACCTAATGTTTGTAGCTTAGGTTGAACAAAAGACAAATTGAATCCCCATTTGAAGTAGTAATCAATATTGGCATCAAAGGTAAAATCCGAAGTCCTAGATTTTTCTCCTATTTGAATTCTCTCTACTTTACTACTCACTTATTCTTCTTTTGTTCCTTAAATTATATTAATAATCGAACTCATAAAATTGTGATTATTCTTTATAATCGGAAAGATTAAGTTTAAGAATCACTATTGTTCCTCGTGGGATCGACACCCGAATACTCGCTAGTCTATCATTAACCTTGTGCACTTGCAAGTAAAAAGGGTTTTAAAACATACATATAAAATCCACATCAAGTTTTTGGCGCCGTTGCCGGGAAACGAATAGTGATTTTTGAATTTTCTCTTCCTTTTATTTATTTTTTTTTCCCTCTTCCCTGCTAATCTAACAATTTTATTTATTTATTCTCCATCCCCTTCCCTTTTCTTTTGTTATTTCATTCCCCAATCCCTCCTAATCTAACCATTTTATTTTTGTTCTTCCCGCTCCCTCCTAATCTAACCATTTTTTAATTTTTTCTCCCTTTCCCACTAATCTAACAACCTAATCTAACTTTTTTTTTGTTATTTTATTTATTGCACCTAATCTAACAATCCCTTCCCATTTTATTTCCTTTGTTCGTTTTTTTTATTTATTTTATTTATTTTATTTTTTTTAATTTCTCTCTTCTTATCTCTTCTTTTCTTTTTTCTCTTTTATTTTGTTTGGTGGCTATTATTGTGGAGATTTCATTCTTTTCTTTTTATTATTTGTTGGTATATGCTTGGTAGATGTTCTTTGTGCTTAGATCTTGAACCATATAATCCTGAAATTGAACGCTCTCTTCGTGAGATAAGAGCTAAGAAATCAGAATCTAAGAACAAAATGGCTGAAGAACAACCAACCCCACCACCTAAGCAACTTAAGGAATATTTCACTCCTGCCACTTATGACTCACCAACAAGAACCTGTATGCCCACTGTTACGGTGTCATTTGAGATTAAACATTCTCTTATCCAAATGCTTCCGTCGTTTTATGGGCTAGAGTCTGAAAATCCTTTCAAGCATGTTGATGCATTCTTAGAGATTTGTTCTACTGTGTTTTTAAATAATATCTCTGATGATGCTCTTCGCTTACGGCTTTTTCCTTTTTCTTTAAAAGATAAAGCTAAAGCTTGGTTGGACACTAAGAACAATATCACCACTTGGGATCAATTGCAAAAGGAATTCTTGAAAAAGTTTTTCTCCATTGGTAAACTGACTGCCTTAAGACGTGCTATAACCACCTTCTCACAAAATAAAAATGAACAATTGCATGAAAGTTGGGAACGGTTTAAAGAATTATTGCGATGTTGTCCTCATCATGAGGTACCTATGTGGCAACTTGTCCAGAGTTTTTACTCTGACTTAGATGAGCATAATAGGCATATGGTTGATGCATCATGTGGTGGTAGTTTTTTGTACAAAACTCCTGAAGAAGCTTAGGAATTATTTGAACACTTGAGTGAAAATTCACACTTGCATGCTACTTCCTCACATTCTGATTTGCCTAGGCAATTAGGAAGTAAAGGGGGGATTTATGAGGTTTCACATTCAATTGACCTTTCTAGTAAAGTTGATGGTTTAGCTAAGAAATTTTGATCAATTGTTGTGCATGAACAAAGTGTCTAATGCCCCTAATATGCAAGATGTGTGTTCGATTTGTGCTAGTCCTATGCATGCTTATGTTGATTGTCCGTGTATTGGTAAGTCTGACTGCATGACTGAACAAGTAAATGCTGCCCAAGGATTTCCTCCATCCAACAACCCTTATTCTAATACCTATAATCATGGTTGGAGGAATCATCCTAATTTTTCATGGAGGTCTCAAAATGTTGAGAATCCTCAGACCCAATCTAGCAGACCTACCCCTCCTGGTTTTTAAAAGCAGTGATATGCTCTTCCCTCTTCTCATCAAGCTCCATCTGGGAGCTATGATATAGACAAGGTAATTTCTGCCCTTGGAACCTTGACCACTGCTGTGCAAAATGTTGATTCTAAGGTCCAAGGCATTGAGTCTAAAATACATATAGTTGACTCTCACTCACAATCTATAGCTAAATTAGAAACCCAACTTGGGCAACTAGCCATAGCTGTAGGTAAAAGAGAAGAAGAAAAACTTCCGAGTCACCCCATCCAGAACCCTAAAGGCCAGCAATTTGAACAATTGAAAGCTGTAATGGTTCTTATGAGTGGTAAAGAAGTAGACAACAAGGTGAGTGAGAAGAAACATGATAAAGATAAAAGACCTAAGACCATGGAGAGTAACCTTGAGATTGCAAAAGAGAATGACCCATCCCCTTCTCGTATTGTGTCTGACCACACCATGACATATGAGCCTAGGGATCCTTACCCTCAAGCTTTGGATGCACCATTTCCTTCCAAGAAAGACAAGCAAAGAGATGATATCCTAGAGACCTTTAAGCAAGTTAAGGTCAATCTTCCCCTCTTGGAAGCGATTAGGCAAGTCCCAGCCTATGCTAAGTTCCTTAAAGACATGTGTACTTTTAAAAGAAAATCTAAAGATGACAAGTCTAAAAAGGTTCTTCTAAGTGAACAAGTGAGTTCAATTCTGAAATATGATACTCCCCCTAAGTTCAAAGATCTCGGTGTCCCTACCATTTCATATTTTATTGGCAATCATAAAATTGAAAGGGCGCTTTTGGATTTGGGTTCGAGTATCAATTTAATACCATATTCTGTTTACTTAGAGTTGGGATTAGGTGAACTGCAACCTTCCAACTGTGCCGTTCGACTTGCTGATAGATTGATTAGGACTCCTAGGGGGCGAATAGATGATGTCTTGGTGCAAATTGATAAAGGATTTTTTCCTGTTGACTTTGTTGTATTGGATATGGACCCTACTCATACTTCTAAGTAGATCCCTCTTATTTTAGGACGTCCCTTCCTAGCTATAGCTAATGCTACCATTAACTGTAGGTCAGGAGTGATGGATGTCTCGGTCATGAACATGAGGGTTAGGCTTAACATTTTTAAAGCTTCTGCTCAACCTGTGCTTGAAGATGAATCTAAATGCTTCTTTGTTGATATAATTGATGGTATGATTGAAGAAGCCCTGCCTGCTATTCTGAATAGTGATCCCTTGGGAACCTGTCTTTCCTATGGGGATTTGAGGTTATTTGAATTGAAAAGTACCATAGATGAGATGAATTCTACTCTTGACTCCACTCCTTATCTTGAGTCTTTCTCTTGGGTGTCCACATATGAACCTCTTCCCCCTTTGGCTAGTTCTTCTATGCCACCTTCTATTGTATCTCCACCTAAACTTGAGTTAAAACCTCTCCCTGATTCACTCAGGTATGTGTTTTTAGGCCCTAAAGAAACCCTACGTGTTATCATATCTTCTCTTCTATCTTGTGATCAAGAAAAAGAGTTGATTCATATTTTGTCTGATCATAAGGGTGCTATTGGATGATCGATTGCTGATTTGAAAGGGATTAGTCCCACAATTTGTATGCACAGAATTCATTTAGAGGACGATGCTAAACCTGTTAGGCAAATGCAACGTAGACTGAACCCCCACATGAAAGAAGTTGTTCAGAAAGAGGTAGTTAAACTCTTGGATGCAGGTATTATCTACCCTATTTCTGATAGTCAATGGGTCAGTCCAGTTCAAGTAGTCCCTAAGAAATCTGGCATAACTGTGGTTAAGAATACTGAAGGTGAACTAATTCCTACTAGACAGACCACGGGGTGGAGGGTGTGCATTGATTACAGAAAGCTGAATTCTGTAAGTAGAAAGGACCATTTTCCCCTCCCATTCATTGATCAAATTTGGAAAAATTAGCGGGACAAAGTTTTTATTGCTTTTTATATGGTTATTCTGGTTACAACGAAATACCTGTCTATCTTGAGGACCAAGAGAAAACCACATTTACATGCCCGTCAGGTACCTTTGCTTATTGAAGGATGCCTTTTGGGTTGTGTAATGCACCTTCCACATTCCAGAGATGTATGATGGCCATATTTTCTGATTATATTGATAATTTCATGGAAGTGTTTATGGATGATTTCTCTATTTTTGGTTCTTCCTTTGATGTGTGCCTTGCTAATCTATCCATTGTACTGAAAAGATGTGAAGAAGTGAATCTTGTTTTGAGTTGGGAAAAGAGTCATTTCATGGTCCAAGAAGGGATTGTGTTGGGACATAAAGTGTAGAAAAAGGGAATTGAGGTTGATAAAGCCAAGGTTGATCTGATTTCTAATCTGCCTGTGCCTTCTTTTGTGAAGCAAGTCAAATCTTTCCTTGGTTATACTGGTTTCTATAGGAGATTTATTAAGGATTTTAGCAAAGTGGCTCGCCCACTTACTAATCTTCTTACCAAAGATGCTCATTTTGTGATTGATGAGTCTTGTGTGCAAGCTTTCGAAAAGCTTCGATCTTTGTTAGTGTTAGCCCCTATTGTGTAGCCCCCTAATTTTTCTTTGCCATTTGAGATCATGTATGATGCATCAGATTTTGCTATTGGGGCTGTTTTGGGTCAAAAGGTGAATAGAATGCCTCATGTCATATACTATGCTAGTAGAACTCTTACTGATGCCCAAAAGAATTATTCTACTACTGAAAAAGAGTTGCTAGCTGTGGTATTTGCATTTGATAAATTCCGACCATACCTTTTGTGTTCTAAAGTGATTGTGTTTACTGATCATGCTGCATTAAAACACTTACTGGCTAAGAATGACACTAAGCCAAGACTCATTAGATGGATTCTGTTGCTCCAAGAGTTTGATATTGGAATAAAAGATAGGAAAGGTTCTGAAAATTCTATTGCAGACCACTTGTCTAGAATCTTAACTGAGTATACTGATGACTCAGTTGGATTTTCTGACCACTTTCCTGATGAGCAACTATTTGCTGTGTCACATGCCCCTCTCCCTTGGTTTGCTCACATTGTGAACTACCTTTTCACTAGGAAGATTCCTCCTCACTGGTCCAAACAAGAGAAGGATAGGTTCTTCTCACAGGTAAGACATTACTGTTGGGAAGATCCTTATCTTTTCAAATATTACCCTGACCAAGTGATACGTAGATGTGTCCCCGAGAGTGACATTTATAGTATTCTTACCTTTTATCACTCTTATGCCTGTGGTGATCACTTTGGAGGTCGTAGGACAGCTGCTAAAGTCCTACAAAGTAGGTTCTTTTGGCCCACTCTGTTTAGAGATGCTTACCAATTCTGTCTTGCTTGTGAGCGTTGTCAACGTACGGGTACCCTGTCCCATCGTGATATGATCCCCCTTTCCCCTATTCTGATTGTTGAGATATTTCATGTGTGGGGCATTGATTTCATGGGTCCCTTTCCCCCATCTTTTGGCTTTATATACATATTAGTTGCTGTTGATTATGTATCAAAGTGGGTGAAAGCTCAAGCTACTAGGACTAATGACCACAAGGTTGTGGTCACGTTTGTGAAAGAGTACATTTTCTGTCGATATAGAACCCCTAGAGCCCTTATTAGTGAAGGAGGGAGTCACTTTTGTCATCGATCTTTTGAGGCTTTACTTAGGAAGTATTCTATGACTCATAAAGTAGCTACTCCTTATCATCCTCAGACTAGTGGTCAAGTTAAGGTGTCAAATCGTGAAATTAAGTCTATCCTTGAGAAAACGGTTCACCCTGATAGAAAAGACTGGTCTTTGAGAATGCATGATGCTCTTTGGGCCTATCGTACTGCTTATAAAACTCCCATTGGGATGTCTCCTTACCGGCTTCTTTTTGGTAAGGCTTGTCACTTGTCAGTTGAGTTAGAACACCATGCTTTTTGGGCTATTAAAGCTTTTAATTTTGATATGAAACAAGCAGGTTCTAACCGTAGGCTTCAATTGAATGAGTTGGATGAATTGCGTAATGAAGCCTATGAGAATGCTAAGATTTATAAAGCCAAAACCAAAGCTTTTCATGATAAAACGATTTCTCGTAAATCTTTTGAACCTAATCAAAAGGTTTGGCTTTTTAATTCTAAGCTTAAGTTGTTTCCTGGCAAATTGAGATCTAGATGGGATGGTCCTTTTGTTGTCCACCAAGTGTTTCCCTCTGGGACAGTCCAAATTTTAGATCCCCAAGATGATCGAGTTCTCATGGTTAATGGTCAACGTTTAAAACCTATTGTAACTCATGATCTTGACCCTGATTTGATTGAATCCATCAATTTGGCTGACCCTGTTTACTATGACTAGTGGGTAAGGCATTGTCTGACTGAAGATATTAAACTTAGCGCTTGTTGGGAGGCAACCCAATCTTTTTAGGTGATTTTAAGTCTTTTATTTTTATTTTTTTTTTAATCAAGGTGTGCTTGTGTTTTTATGTGTGATTCTTCACTTGGTTTGGCTCTTGAGGTTGATGATGGTTGTGAAGGTGCATTGGGAGGTTCATTGTTGAGCTTCAATGGACACAACTTTCCTCGTGCTATCAGATTGTGTTGCTCTTTTCTCCGTTTCCCTCTATCTTATTGTTTTCTACATTGAGGACAATGTGAGGTTTAGGTGTGGGGAGAAGGCAAAATGAAAATGGAAATTTTGAGAAAAATTAAACTTGAACCTTGTGAATTTGATTTTGGGAAGTAATTGAGTGTTCTGATTATGCATGTTCTACTCCTATTATGTGGATTTGATTCATGTGACCCATGCTCACTAGAGATTATTTCTAGCCTTGACTAGTTGAAGGCCAAAATTTTTGCTATGCCAATGTCACTATGTAGTCGATTTTGAGTATGAGATGTAACCTTATTTACAATATCATGATGAGTAGTCGATAAGCATTGAGTTTTCCATTGACTTTTCAATCAAAAAAAGAAAAAAAAAAAGAAGAAAATCAAATAAATGAAATTAATTGAGTTCTGATATCGGTACCAATGTTCAGGTCCTACCTATATCTATATCTTTAATTGCCTGAATATTTACTAAGTGCTTATCTGAGTGTTATCTTTATTCATATCTTTATCCACTCAAGAAAGCACATGAAATCAAGTAACTTCTGAAAATGAAAAGCTCAAAGTTTCAAAAAAGAGAGAAAAAATAAAAGAAATTGATTTGGCATTGGGGACTCGATTTTAAAAGTTTCTCTTGTGATTTTTGTTATGTGGGGTAAAACTTCGTGCTTACGATTTGCTACTTAATTTGCTTGAATCTTGGCCTATTGACTTAGTTGGAATTGGAAATTTTTGATAATGAGTTGTGAGTTTGTAGTGAATTGATATATGTGATTTGGAGTGGGCATTCATAGTTGGATCAGTTGATTTTCTTACCTAATCTTATTCTTATCCTTCTTAATGGTTTGAATGAACCTATGCATTATTGTTATTCTTTGCTCGAGGACTAGCAAAGTTTTGGTGTGGGGGAGTTGATAATTCGTATTTTATATATAATTTTCTCCTTCATTTTACCAACTTTTAAGTCTTTGAAATAAATTTTTATGAGCAAATGATGCATATTTTATGAAATTGTCAGGTAAAAAAAATAAAGTAGAAGAATTTGGATGAAGATGATCAATTCTACTCAGATCTACCACAAGTGCAAAGCAAGCCCAAAAGAAAAGAAAGAAAGAAGAAACAAAGGTCCTAGTTCAGCCCGACTACAGAAGCCCTTCACGCACAGCCTGTCTCGTGGCCCAAGTCACCAACCTTCCTCCTTCTCCTCCTTTCCTCTTTCCCATAAATGCTTGGGCCTGTCTGTCGGCCCAATTCAGCTGCCCCAGCAGCTCCAGCTTACCATTCCCCTCACTTCATCTCTCCCTCCGTCTGGGCCTCAGCTTAGCGACCCATCAGACGCCTCCTCCCTCATGCTCTCCTCTTCTATCAACAGCCCAGCACTCCAAAGCAATCAAGACTTGATTTTTGTGAGCAACCCCCAAGTGACCTAGTCAAAGCTAGTTAATTTTTGATTAATTCTATACTTATGACTAGTCATGACCATGCATGTAACATCTCAAATTAATTGGAATTAATTTCCATTAATTTTAGGGGTATCCTAAGCGGTGGATTTTCCACTATAAAAGGGGCCATAGGTTGAAACATCCATACACACACACATTCATCCACTCTCTTACTCAAGCATCTTCTTATTCTTCCATCTTTCATTTTTCTAGAGAGAATCTTTGTAAGACAAGATCATTTAGGTTGAGGAGTTAAGAAGAAAATAAGTTTCGATAGCTATTTTTCTATTCTTTTCTCATCTCATTTGTGAGTCAAATTTGAGAGTTTACACTAAGTTTCATAATTTTGTGTAATTGAGTATAAGGTTTGGATATAGGAAGTGAAATATACCAATTCCAATGGTGTTTTCACTAACTATGGCCGGCTAAACTACTCATTCTAGGATTAGGATGGATCCTTGGTAATAATATTATTTTGCTAAATTCTTATGGGGTTATTTTTGTCTCTTTTGCATAATCTTGAGTTTACATTTGATCATCATCTACTCATGCATTTTAATACTAATGTTTAATCATGTTGATGACACTAGTTTAATTTGCTATCTCAAATGAATATTAGACCTTGTAGGCTAATATGATGATTATGTAATTGGGCTTAAAATTATAATTGTTTAAATTGAATAATTTATGCTAGAAATTAGATGAGTTATGTCTAGAAAGAATAATTCATGCTAAACCAATAGATAAATTATGTCACTTTATAATTATAATCATCTTTTTATTTTATAATCTAATGTTTGTGGCTTAGGTTGAACAAGAGACAAATTGAATCCCCATTTGAAGTAGTAATCAATATTGGCATCAAAGGTGAAATCCGAAGTCCTAGATTTTTCTCCTATTTGAATTCTCCCTACTTTACTACTCACTTACTCTTCTTTTGTTCCTTAAATTATATTGACAATCGAACTCATAAAATTGAGATTATTCTTTATAATCGGAAAGATTAAGTTTAAGAATCACTATTGTTCCTTGTAGGATCGACATCCTAATACTCGCTAGTTTATAATTAACCTTGTGCACTTGCAAGTACAAAGGGTTTTAAAACATACATATAAAATCCACATCAACTCTTCTTGATCAATTTTGCGCAATGGCTGTAATGAATTTTTTTGGCTACTGAAGGGAAGGAGAAGATGTAAACTGCTTGGCGAATTAATGCCGTTAGATTTCAACCCTAACAATTATCCCTTTGCTGGCATGATCACATCAACTCAAACTGTAAAACATCAACTGTCTACTAGATGTACTCTTTTATACTATCATACATAGTTGAACAATTTAATTGCAGCAGCACTGGCTCACAACATTTGTGTAATCCATAACATCCAAAAAGCAAGTACCCTTTTAAAGCATGAGCCTATAAACTAGGAAAAGGCAAGCATCACTTGGTAAAGACCACGTTCATAATATTTGGAAACCTTTCCTAGCAGTGTAGATCCTTAAGCCTATAGTCTGTAGTCCCTCATGCCTCACAGTGCAGTCCCCACCCACAATGGTTATTACATTCATCTCTCCACCATAGTTCTTAATAGCAGGTCTTAATATATCCAGATGATGATTTATAGCCTAAAGCATAGCATAACATCAGACTACTACAAGAGAAAGCAAGCATGATTCCAGAATCAAGATTGTACATCCAAAAGCACCTACCTCAACAGTTGTTTCATTTAGTTGCTCATCGTTAACTTGTTGAACATCGTTGACTGCATCTACCAAATTTCTCCTTAAGCACCCATTCAATACCTATCTTCAAGGTGGTTAAGCTAGGGTAACTCCTACATGCTCCTATCATATGCATTAAGTATTAGTCAGCTCCTTGTTTCAGTGTCTACTGTTCTTAGAAACAAACACATGATCTAACAATAGAAGTCATTAGCTCTCGTGAATTAGTTATGAAGTTCTCATCTCTGCATAAACCTCGATAATAAGGGCAAGTAGTCCCTAATAGACGAAAATGTTATAGTTAGACCATAATTTTCAAACTTGTGAAGATATGTAAGTCATCTTCATAAAATGGATCACAATTTCGTATATTCTCCCAGACATGTGATCCTCAATACATAATCAATTCATAGTTTGCATCCGTTAGCTATTCTCTCAAACCACTGGATACATCAACCACTAAAGCTAATTGATTAAAAAAAGTAAAAGGAAGATAAGCACCCCCTGGGGGCTCCCAGAAGAAGAACTTCATTTTTGGTATCATTTTAGGAAAAAGTCACGAAAAATGAATTAGGAATTAGGGCTAGAATTCGAAACTATCATTCTGATTTTTTCAGGGATATTGGGGTGGTTAGAGTAGAGCAATTGTTCTATATTCACTCATTACTACTTCCATAGGTGATCACCCAAATGATAACATGTAGACTTTAAATGGAAGGGAGTACCACAATGTAACGCAATTACAATTTGCAGAGCCACAACAACCACTTAGTGCCTTTGGTTAAAAAGAAATCAAGAAATGTTCTCAATCAAAAAGTTACTACCGGAAACACACTCGGTGGCTCGTTAGGAGGAAGACTATGTTTCTATAATTCCTTTCCAGGACTTGCTTGTAGTCAACAACAATTAAAAGAATGACTCAAGCATCCCTAGAAAGTTGAACCAGCTTAGGAACTGGAGTACTAGGAAACAATAATAATAGATGACTAGAAATTAACCTCTTCAACCCTCCCTCTTAAAAGGTGAGATAAAGAAGCAGATGGAACCATGCTATGACCAAGTAAACTCTGGTGAATTAGTTGGCTTTAGTTATCTTGTCACTGCTAAGAGTTCACTGCAAATTATTAAAGCAACAAGAGGACAGAAGAAAATCCAAATAATACATTTTAGGGAGAGAGAGAAGCCTCTGTGTGCAGAACAAACCTTTTCATCAGCAGACAGAGCAAAGATCGACATCAAACCCAGTTTTTAGTTCCTGGAGGTGATGCTGTCCAAAAATAAGACTTAGGCAATGTTTTCCGCCTATCATAACTGAAAACTGAGTGTTAGGAAAGCTGAATTAGTGAGCCAACTAGAAGTGAAAAACCAACTCAACTTCCAAATGCCGTTTAAGGCTCAAGGAAAAGTGATATTTCTACATTTGGTTATTTAGAGTAGGAAAAGGTAGATTTTTAAGATGGCACTATTTTACAAAAACAGAATATGAAAATATAGCAGTCCTAACTTACAAATAATTCAGAGTATTACTAATCATTGACATGGCAACATTTAGCTCCTTTGGCTAAAAAAATATAGGCAGAAGTCCTCTGGCAAGCTTTTTGCATAGCAACCAAGGGTAGCTCCCTTAAGCCCATAACTAGTGCACTTGAGCTTTCCAACCCCTGATAGTTATTTTTCCACATTCTTTGCAACAGCGTCACTCTGAAATAGAATCTGAGGTGCCTTGCAGTTTTAGATGTTATCTAATTAAGTCTTTATTAAGTTTTGTCTAGACATCAGATAAATAATTGTAACATCTTTGAAAGCACTCAGTCCTAAAATCAGATTGTTGAGAAGGAATGATATCACTGGCAAGTTGAAAAAACACAACAGGTTAAAAGGAAGGCTTACCTCACAGCATCTTCTTTATGTTGGACCCTAGATACAAGAAGTTTATCCTAGCACTTCACAGCAAAAGAAAAGAACAATTTACAGAAGCATTTTGACCTATAACAACCTAAAGTTGAAAAAACACAACAGGTTAGGAGGAAGGCTCACCTCTGAAACCTTCCAGATCTAGCAGAATGTGCATATGAAGTTATCCAAACTTGTAGAATCAGATTCAAATGCCAGTTAGTTCTCAAGAGAAGACACAGCTTTAGCATTCATCCCAGCAAACCATCCAATAAACTTATACAATTAGGCCCTTTGCAGTTTTCTGCACATTTTTCCTCTTGGTCTTTTTTGCAAGCAAACGCACAGACTACTCTATTTTGAAATCAAAGACATACCCCTAACACCCAATTCCCTAAATTTTCTAATTCAACACATTGCCTAAACAAAAGGAACATGAAATCCTAACTCTTGCATCATAAAAATTCAATAATTTCAGCAATGAAACAGAACAAATTGGACCATTCTTCTCGTTAAATTTTGATTTTGAAACCCTAAAATTGAGAGAGTGAGAGAAAGAGGGGGATTACCTCAATAAACAAAGCCACGACCAGTGCCTTCGATTTTCGGTGCACAAACTATAGCAGCGAATGCGAACCAGGAGTCTTCGACTAGGTAAGGAGCACAGAGAGAAGAGGAGTCTTCGATTTTCATCGTTTTTAGGGTTTATGTTATCGTAGCAGCTTTTTCTCTCTGTAAAACACTTCTGTAAATTCTTAGTTTCATCGATGAAAATATTTTGGTTTAGTTTTGTTACCATTTTGATACTCTTCTTTGATTAAGCTCTTATTGACTTTCGCTCTTAAATCTCCATCAATTCTCTATTTTTAGTCCATCAAAATCACCATCAAATAATGAATTTGATGAGCAAGAGGTTGAGAGAAGATTAAGGGTTTAATCCAAACTGATTTGAGCTTATAATCTAATTCTTATAACCTTGATCATCCCCTTGTCTTTATCCTCTTTTTCTTTTTTTTATCTCCTCTTCACTTTTTCTAATGTGGATTTGGCCATCTCAAGTTTAAATTCTCTTCAAAGGAAGCTAATATAGAGTTGGTCAATGCTAATTGTAGGTAGATTGAAGATTGAATGAATGTTAATCAAGTAAAAATCAACAGCTAACGTTAACGCATTTGTGGGTAATTTTTTCTCTCATCCCCCTTTACTACTTTTATTAGGATAGATAGTAGTTGATTCTAGGATTGATTTTTCTTTTTATCGATGATCTTTTGAGGAGAATTTGGAAAGTTATTGTATGACCATGTCGAGTGATTGGCCATGTCATGCCTTTGATCACCTTTTTGATATGTTATGTGTTCGTTGATTGCCTTGTTTTTCTCCATTTGGCGTTAGATTAATAGTAGATTACTTGCTTGTCGTAATCTTAGGTGTTTATTAGTAGTTTAGTTAATTTAGAAGTGCATTTTAGGTTAACAGTATATTAGTTGATAATACTCCTCTCACAATTTAGTCAACACTTAAAGTTAATTTACTAGCATCCTTGAGGATGACAACCCTTCTCACTCAAAAACTCTAATATAGTAAGAAAAGCCACTAAGAGACATTGATAAATTACTTATTAAAATAGGGATTTTGTTGGTAAAGAAGTTATAAGTGATATGTGATGTGCACATTTAGGGGTTTATAATGATAAACTAATATGTTTTAAGATATTTAACTATCACAGAAATCTTAAATTGTGTATTTTTTTTCCCACATCCCTCTATTGTTTCATTATCTTAAAAAAAGACATTATGATAAGTCACCACAATGAATAATGATAAAAAATAGAAAAGACAATGAATAATGAAAATATAATTTCTTGTTGAATAAAGTGTACCCTATACAATGAAATTATTCAACTACCTCTATTTGAAATATAACCAAAAAAAATACATGAAGTAATCCAAAGGAAGTTATAGCCGGATTTATATTACTGCAACAACATGATATTTATGTTATATGCATATAAAAGATTTAATAACTCATAATAAGTTTATCAACTTATGCAATCTGCAATAATTTACCACAATTTTGATAATTTTGATAATTTACATCTTAGCAAGATACCACCCCACTTTCATACCAAATAAAAGTGAAATGTTGAAAACTTATCTTTTTCTACTATTTTTATAGATTTTTAGAAAATAGTGGAGTTCCTTACTGATGATGTCATTGTAAATCAAAAGGATTGTATGTGGAGTTTTTACGTATGATAAGATGAGAAAATTTCTTACTTATAAAAGTTTTGATATTTTGATATTTTATACTAATTTTATTAATTTACATTAATTTAATTAAAGAATGATTGTAAATGAGGGAAACAAATGAGAGATAATAATGTGATATCAATTTTGCAAGAGACATTTGAGGGCTTGGCATATGGTGATGCAAATAAAAGATTTGGCAAAGTAATCTTTTAAATCAGACTATGGCTTATCTGACTAGGGGAAACTTATACCTAAATAAGAACATTTGGGAGGTTTGGTTACTCCCAACCTATTTTCAAAATTTAAGCAATTTATTATAATCATAAATGTTATTAAATTATATTTAGTTTATCATATTTAATACGTAATTAAATGCATATTTTTTGTTGTTCATCCACTTAGTTTATTGTGAAATATTAATAACACAAAAAATATTTTCAAGAGATTTCAATCGTTAATTAGAATTTCAATAAAAAGTTAGCATTGTTATATTATTTTTTCCTTAAATATCCGTAAAAAAGAAATGGAGTTACCATGATCATTAATCCATAAAAAAGCACATTATACAACATAGCAACTCCTAGTGTGGGTCCCGCTTGCAAGGAATTTGGGGAGATCCAGTATAAGCAGTCTTACCTTTACATATACCATTATCCATAATGAGGCTAATTCCAATAGACCCACAAAAGATTTGGAAAAACATTGTAGTTAAAAATAATTTGATGCAAAATGAAAACTAGCAAACAACCAAACTTCCAAGCTGTAACATTAAATACATAAAAGCGATACATGCAGAACCATAAAGAAGAATAAGCTATAAAGTGACCACTATGACCCCTAAGAACAAAATTACTACCATGAACAATTGTTTGAAACCCATCATAAGTACTAGCAATTGTCTATGAAAAAGAAACAACCTGAACCACACACTAGCTGCTTATGATCCCTTCAGGATCCAGAGAAAGGCGAGTAACCTACTACCTGAAGTCTATAACCATTATCCTAGACCTCCACAGCCTCCTATCTTGAGTCATGTCATCCGTTAATCCTACAATCTTCAAATCATGTATAATCACTTGATTCCAACTCTTTTTAGGTTTACCTCGATTGAATCTACACTCCAGAAGAACAATCCTCTTACATCTCCTCACTGGTGCATCCACACTCCTCCTCTTGATATAACTAAAATATTTAAGTCTAACTTCTCTCATCTTATACTTTATGGGTGTCACTCTTACTTTGTCCCTAATTGCTTCATTTCTAATCCTATATAATCTCATGTGGTCACACATCCAACAAAGCATCTTCATCTCTGCAACCCTCATCCTCCGAACTTGGTATATACTTCTTGATAGGCAACACTCTACTCGATGTAGTAATGTCAGTCTAACCACCATATGATAAATTCTGCCCTTCAATCTTAGTGGGATCCTTTTATCACACAACACCCTTAAGGCATTCATCCACTTTTTCCATCTTGCCTTTACTCATTCGTTAATTCCTCATCAATATTCCTTTTTTCTGGAACTGCCGAGTCCAAATGTATGAACTTCGTGACCCTTGGTATAGTCACACCCCGAATGGTCACCTCGTCCTATATACCAACTTCCCTATCACTGAATCGACATTGTAAGTATTCAATTTTTAACATACTCAGCCTAAAATCTTTAGCCTCTAGTGTATATCTCCACGACTCCAACTTGTTGTTAACCCCCTCCTTAGAATTAGCGATAAGAACTATATCACCTGCAAATAGCAAACACTATGGTACCTCTTCTTGAATACCTTTAGTGAGTTCATTCGTAACTATAATAAATAGAAAATGGCTCAATACAGACTCTTGATGAAGTCCAATGTCTCAGGAAAGTCATTTGTATCCCCCCTAAAGTCCTAAGTATTGTGCTTACCCCATCATATGTAACTTTAATAACTCAAATATATTTAATTGGCATGCTTTTCTTCTCCAATCCCTCTATAGTACTTCTCTTGGTACTCTATCATAAGTTTTCTCTAAGGTAATGAATGTCATGTGGAGGTTCTTTTTGCTATCCTTGTAAAACTCCATGAGCCTCTATATGAGATGAATAGCTTCCATGGTTGACCTATCTAGCAAAAAGCAAATGATGACCAATATTTTTTAAAATTAAAGTATTGTATGACTAATTTATGCATTACATGGAGATCAACTGTACCTAAAACAAGTTTCAAACTCTTTCTAGTTCTATGTAGCAAATTACTCTTGGTAGCTCCTTAATCTAGTGCCAAATAATGTTTTTATTTGTTTTTTATCAAAATTAATAGTGAAGCTTATAAAATAATAATATTATAACAAGTTATATGATTTTTAATATACGTTACAACTATATTATTCAAAATAGGATGGAGAAATTATTTACATCCGAAAAAATAAATGAAAAACCATAGCAAAATTGTTATAAATTCTTACATTAAATTAATCGCATCTATTTTTAATATAATTAATTAAAATTTAAATTACTAGTTGTTATGATTAGTCCAAACAACAATAACAACAATTAAAATTAGAAATTACTAAAAAATTGTGCATTGTAGGGGTACCAAAAGCTAGTATAGTTAAAAAAGCGCGCAAATAAAATTATTAAAACAAATAAAGAAAATTTATATACTTCTAATGAAGGAAAAAGGGAGAAGTGAAAAAATTAAGTTTTGGAGAAACTCAATGAATAAATGAAGTTTAAAAGTACCAATGTATTTTGTCCAAAAACTTAGCAAAATTTGAAAATTTACATTGTTGCTACTACTATTCATATGAATAGTAATAGTTCTTATTTCCTTTTAAGGTATAAATATAAATATAAAAGTGAAGGAAAAAGGAAAAATGAAGGAAAAAGGGAGATGTGAAAAAATTAAGTTTTGGAGAAACTCAAATGAATAAATGAAGTCAAAAAAACTACCAACGTATTTTGTCCAAAAAGTTAGCAAAATTTGAAAAATATTTTGTCCAAAAAGTTAGCAAAATTTGAAAAACTTACATTGTTGCTACTA
>JAKOGI010000829.1:250000-396129 GCA_029747015.1 Carnegiea gigantea | reverse complement strand
AGAGATATAGATATAGATATATATATACATATATATATATATATATATATATATATATATATATATGTATATATGTATATATACGTGTGTGTATATATATACATATATATATATCGATAGATAATATCATATATATACTATCTATACAAACACATATGTATATATATACTATATATATATTATAGATATATCCCTACTATATATAGACACGTATATTTTATTTGCCGTATTAAATATATATATATATTATATATGAATATAATACTCATATATATATATATATATATATGTATGCATATACACAAACGTATACATATATATATATATACACACACACATACATACGTACTTGTATGTATGTGTGTGTATATATATGTGTGTATGTGTATAGCCTCTATATTGCCACCGAAATACCAAATTGATTTCAATTTCCATAACTCAAAACATAGTTTATATTAATTAATAATTTTTGGATGATAAGAGTATCCTCTGTAAGGTATCTTCTTATTGTTATATATTATCTTAATGGGTCAGATTATTGGCAATATGGATTCATTAATTTCGTGCTTCCGTCACTTATATATCCTCCTATTTTTACATGGAATTTGGCAAATCCTTGGAAAGCATTTGCTTGAATCTGTCACTAATTCTGTCCACAAAGTACTATTAGTACTATTCAGGAAAAGTACTCCCTGGTAAATTCGATTGTGATTAGGGTGACTTGCATTAAGGTTTTCATTATTATTTTAAAAATAATATAACAAATATAGAACTCATGTACCGCATGGATCTTGAATACTAGCTGCACATGATGTCTCTTCTTGTGACCATTCAATAAGATTGCTTGTTCATTATTCTACACAATCTCATCATCCAGTGGCTAAAAAATAAATTATTAACCTTACACCACATTAATACAATTTCACTCGTTCTCTTTCATCCAAGATGATTATGTAAAAAATGTTGCAGAGAAGATGATTTCTTTTTTTAATATTCTTTTTGGCTAAAACATCAGTTAAAAATAGGAAAAACTTGAAAGGATGGGGTTTTACTCTCTAGGATTTATACAATCCTTACAATTCATATTCTCTTCCTACCATTGATTCATTTTCCAAATAGGTTTATTTATCTAAAATGGAAAATTTCTCTTCGTCTCATTGTATCCTCTCTTCCATTATTTGGTTTCTCAGAGAGAGAGAGAGGGATAAAATTTTATTATCAGAATTTCAAACCCTATACTAGTAAAATTAAAACAAAAGAAAAATCAGATAAACGACTTAAAGGATTAAAGTTTTTAGGCTATCTCTCTCCAGCGGTGGCCGGAGATTTGAGATTTTCAGTCTCTATTCCGGCGATCTACATTGGTAAGCTCTACTTTTAGCAGAGTTTATTACAAAGGGGAGAGAGAGAGAGTAAATTTGAAAATTTTTTTCTGCGAGAATTTTCATTATGGCTGATGGATATGGTAATTCAAAGAAAATTGGTCGTATTTGTGGACTGGTAAGTTCATCCATCATATTGATTGTTTTTTTATGTTGAACTTGTTTGTTTCGTCAACAATTGTCGAGCATTTTGTTAGCTATAGAATTTTCCTTTCCATTTTACAAAAATGAAACATGTAATCTTGGGTCATCTCCAAGTTTATTTTAAATTTTGGGTAAGATTTCTTTAGGAATTAGGATAAGTAATCAGGAGATATTTGACATAACATGTAATAGATGATAGAAGAATATGACGCCAGATGATATGGAATTAAGTCTTACAGCAAGTTTTGGTTATGTCATACATGAAAAGCCTTTGTGATAAAGCTTAGTTTGGAGATTGATAAAAATCCGTATTGCGAATTTTTATTGTTGATTACAATTATGAAATTTCCTAAATATTAGAAAATATTAGAAGTTAGTTTGTGTCAAACATCCGTATTTTAGCCTCTTCTGGTTGTGGTCGTGACTTTCCCACTTTTATTGGTGAAATGTTAATAATACGTAACAGGATGTTTTTTTGATATATTTGCTTATAATGATGCCTTGTATAGTCTAATTGAAAGCTTTTTAACTTTCCTAGTTATTGTCTTATTTTCTGCATATTAATTTGTATTTCTTATATATGATCAATTTGATTAATTGGAGAGTAACTTTATGTTGCCGAGTTCTCTAATAAGTTAGTAGTGGGCCATCTATCAGCAATAGGTGGTTTATGACTTTTTGCGTTCTGCTAAGTAAGTAAAAATTGAAAGGCGTGAATGAAACCAAAAAAAAAAAAAACAAAAAGAATAACCACGTTTATCTGAAGAAAAATTTTTGAAAATTGTGACAGAGTGCCCAAGGAGATCAAGTGAACATGTCAAGATTTAAGTGGATGCTAAGAGGAATTGATCTGAAGGCTTTATTTCTTTTGGTTGTGGTAGCTCCATTATGCATATATGTTGCTTATGCTCATGGTCAAAAGATAACCTACTTCTTTCGACCAATATGGGAACGACCCCTTAAGCCCTTTTCCGAAATCACACACTATTATAATGAAAATTTAACCATGGCAACTTTATGCAAACTTCATGGATGGGGAATTCGTGAGTATCCCCGAAGAGTATTTGATGCAGTATTGTTTAACAATGAGATTGACATGCTAGAAATACGGTGGAATGAACTTTACCCTTATGTCACACAGTTTGTCCTATTGGAATCAAACTCAACATTTACAGGATTACGTAAACCCTTCTTCTTTGCTATCAATCGCCATAAGTTCAGGTTTATTGAGTCGAGATTAACCTATGGGATGGTTGGAGGAAGATTTAAGACAAGGGAGAACCCTTTCATTGAGGAAGCATACCAAAGAGTAGCACTTGATCAACTTCTCCGAATTGCTGGCATTGAAGAGGATGATTTGCTAATTATGTCTGATGTAGATGAGATGCCAAGTAGACATACAATCAATTTGTTAAGATGGTGCGATGACATCCCTCAAATATTGCATTTGCGACTCAAGAACTATCTCTATTCGTTTGAGTACCATGTCGATGATGGTAGCTGGAGGGCTTCCATCCATAGGTGACAAACTTTCTCCAATCCAATTGTTGAACTTATACATCTTAAAAAGTTTGTCCAGTTTAGATAACATAAGATTTTGCTTACTATTTCCATTATTTAAACCTTAATTCTAACCCTGATTAATTTAAACTTGTTAGATCAATTAAGCAAAAAACTTTTGTCAATGTTCTATGTATGCATCATCCAATTTGTCCATAACTTAGACTTTTGCAATCTCTAGCAGGTATAAACCAGGGCAAACGAGGTATGCACATTTTCGACAAACTGATATCATTTTATCAGATGCTGGATGGCACTGCAGCTTTTGTTTTCGACATATTGAAGACTTCATATTCAAGATGAAAGCATATAGTCACAATGATCGCATTAGGTTCTCCCATTACCTTAATCCAAGCAGAATTCAGGACATTATTTGCAAAGGAACTAATCTATTTGATATGCTTCCTGAAGAACACACTTTTAGGGAGCTCATTGCAAAGTTGGGTCCAATCCCACGTTCTTATTCAGCTGTTCAACTTCCGTCTTATTTACTGGAGCATGCTTCTAAATATAAGTACCTTTTGCCAGGGAATTGCATGAGAGAGCAAAGTAGATGAGTTTTTCTTAAAAGGTTTTAGGTGCCTTAATTTTCTCCACATATATGGTAAAGGTGAAAATAGTGTATCTTGCTAAAATAGAGAATGTTGTGAATAGGGTAAATTCCTAGAATGGTTAGTCATCAAAACTGATACCCTAAATGTATTAGGCCAGATGTTTGTTTCCCCTTCCTCATCTTTTGATCCCAGTGCCATCATGTTATTTTGGGTTGCATTTGTATGTCTCCCTTGCATTGTATAGGGTCATGCAGACCTACATTGAAGCATATTTTTATGATGAAATGAGCTTAAAAAATAGGATGGGCTAGAGTCTGTCTTTCTCTCTCTCCTTTTCTTTTCCTTTTTTTTTTCCATTTCTTTTCCTTCGATTGTTTAGATGATTCTAGTTCATAGTGGGATAATTTACTGTACAATAATTCTACAACTTATTAGTTTGTATTTGCATATGTTGTAATTAATTTTTTTCAAAGAATTATTTCACTTGTACTTCTTTTAAGAATTAGTAAGCTAAACCATCCACTAGGCTTGCTCTACAGGACATATGAAGTATTCTTATAGGCAGAGAATAGTGTGCATAATCACTGGACTAAGCCCAATAGAGGCCTAGCCTTATCACCAAGCCCGCAAGGAGCCTACAAGAACCACAAATATTTCTAAGAAAATTGTGCCAAGCTGGATTCGAATCCTAATAACAGAGGAAGGAACTCAATTTTCATACCATTGGAGCAAAGCTCACTTAGTGACTTACTTTTTTCTTGGTTATGGTAAATATTACGTATTTTGTTGAAATCAGGCCATTCATGTTCTAAAGGTGTAGAGCTATCATTTAAACCTTTTCAAAATTAAATACTATTAATGCACATATTCATTTTTGGTATTTTCAGTAACTTGGATGAATCATATTCGATCCCTATGCTAAGTGCGCATTGCAACAGTGCAATTTGCTTCCTTCGTACTAGTGAATAGCGTTGGGTTTGGACTCTAAAGTATCTCCAGTCTGAGTTCCATATTTTGGAACTTCACTCTACCACGTCAATAGAAGTTCTCGGAATTTACATTCTTTCACTTCTCCAATTCATAGAACTCCAACTTGGATCATCAAATAAGATATTTATCATGGAGCTCACTTCATAGCATACAACCTTTTCTGTAACCACCTAATCTTTTTTTGGGCAAAAATAAAGTACACAAGAAGACAAAAATAAATGAGTCACGGGCTAGCACAGCAATCTATTCCAACTTGGATGCCATGTTAATCGGTCCATGCGCTGTAAATGAAATAATGGAATGCTGAGGCCTGCATGTGGTTAACATTTCTTGCATTGCATTTGCTCACAGTCCCAAGACATGTAGACCTCTCACATTTGAGGACTGTGCTTGGAAGCAGCCAGAGGAGACGCTTAACATGCTACGAGGGTCAACAAAATCACTTTGCATTCTTTGAAGCAAAAATCTATTGGTGGCTTCAATTTGCGACAAACAATCTTTGAGAGGATGGATGGGCTCCAACCCTACATCAATCCCACTTCCCAACCTTTCGATGTAGAATGTCATAGCTATACTAGTGGTAACTATTCACGGACATCTCCAGATGAGTCGTTGTTCTTCTAGTTATGCATCGAGTCCTCTAATTCAATCACCATGTCAATCATTGCGATAAAGGTAGCTAACTTAGAAAAAAAGCTTACAAGCATGAAGGCAACACTAGAGAGGCTCGCTAAGAAGAGTCTAGACAAATCAATTTGTCAAAGTGAGCAGATTGCCAGCCTAATGAAGAAATTGAAAAAGCGACCATTTGAATCCTCTACCAAAGCTCGGGTCGCAAAAAATCTGATAAGGACTCTAATCGATATGAAGACTCTGCTGACGATGCATAAAGAGGAAGTAGTCCTTATTGGCTCTATGCTTATTGAACATATTGAAAGCTTAACTGCGAATGCTGTTAAGGCTCAGTTAGAGGGAGGCTCCTATATGACACAATTATACATGAAATCTTATACAGAAAAGAATTGACATCCTTTGTATGCCTCCTAGCTGCCAACCTCTAAATTCAACCAATTTGATGGTAAGGGCAATCCTGAACAATATATTGCAAATTTCATTGAAATGTGCAATAATGCCGAGACAAAAGGGGACATGCTAATGAAGTTGTTTGTTCAATCTCTTAGAGGGATCCCTTTTGAGTAATACATGAATTTAGAACCTAAATTTATTAATGGCTGGGAACATGTGGAACACGAGTTCCTTAGCAGATTCTATAACATGCAGTGCACTGTTAGTAAGACAAAACTTATGAACATTATACAGTAGAAGGATGAATCCATCCTTGATTGCATTAATAGTTAGAGATCTCTCAACCTTGAATGTAAGGATTGATTGTCCGAAGCTTCTGCTGTTGAAATATACATTCATGGCATGGAGTGGGACTTACTTTATGTTTACAAAGAGAAGGACTTTTCAAGAGCTAGCTACAAGGCGCATGTCATGTCAATTAAGATTTTTTCCACTAAAGAATCCATGCGAATTTTAGGGAAGTCCAGGCGAGAAGGAAAAAAAGACTTTATTCTCCAAAGAGACAACAAAGAAGCGCCCTATGTGGAAGGAGCTTTAAGAGAAGAAGTACCCATTCCTTGATTTAGACTTGTCGGGAAAGTTGGATGACCTACTTAAGAGCTAGATCATTGAACTACATGAACCAAAGCAGGCAGAAGAGGCTGGAACGACAAAGGATCTGGAGTACTATTGCTATCATAGGGTCATTAGTCACCTTCTAGAGAGATGCATTACTCTCAAGGAGCGTATCATACAACTGGCCAAAGATGGAAATATCATATTGGACATGGACAACACCGCTGAAGCCAATAGCATTTGCGCTCAATTAGAGTCATTGCCTTCACGATGGGAAAGTCATGTCCACCTTTACTTAGAAGAAAGACATTATTTGGCTCTTTCGTTAAGGATGGAGTTATTCACTATTCAGTTCATAAGTTTAGAGCCAGTTGTTGTACCATTGATAGTACAAGCATCTCCTCTAGAAACCAATCCTGCCATTATCATCTCAGAGGATACCGAAGGGAGGTGGACCCTTGTCAGTTGGCGAAGTCCCAAGAAGGAAAAGAAGGACAATAACCACTTATGCAACATAGAAAGAGACAAAGGAAAAAGAAGAAGAAACCTCAGCATCTAAGAGGGAAGAAAAGTTTGAAAACAAACAAGTAGGAAATTCAGCTTGTGGACCTACTTAAGCAGGATCCCTTTATTCATGTCACATTGGAAGAGTTTTCACCAGTGGGCTTCTTCAATAAAGCCGCTGTCAATCTGACTACATGTGCGGAGCTGGAAAGTGAGGAAGATGGAGAAGAAAAGAGGTTGGAGAATTCTCTAGAAAGTGATGATAAAACTATGATTATTTTAGAGGCTCTACTAGCACATATGGGACGTAAATCTTTCACTTACTGGAAGAGATGCATCAACTTAAGGATACTACCCTTCATCACCCAGAGATTTATGCTGACAACGTCCAAGACATTAGAGAGTCCTCAAAATACCTCATCAAACATGTCGCTGGCAACATAACGATCACTTTCACTGATAATGACTTGTGGCTAGGCTCCAAACCTCACAATCTCCTTTGTTTGTGAATGCTTATATCAGGGAGCAAAGAACTGAGCACATCTTAGTAGATGGAGGTTCATCTATTAACATCATGCCTAAGTTACGATTAACAAATTGGAGATCATAGTGGAAAACCTTTTTAAGAGCTGAATGGTAATTCAAGGGTTTAGCCTGGAGAGCCAGCATCTGATCAGCATGATTTCCCTAAAGTTAACAATGAGAGATCTATCAACATCTTCAATCATCCACGTTAATTCCAAAACTTCCTACAAATTATTGGTCCCATACCCATGGCTCCATGGGCATGGAATAGCAGCTCCAACCCTCCATTAACGTCTTAACAATCATCACAACGGTAGAGAAGAAGATCAATAGTGATGTCAAACCATTTACAAAGGTAGAGTCGCATTTTGCTGATTCTAAATTCTTTGAAGAAGGCATTGCACCTAAAGAGACAATGTCGTTAATGATTTCCTTTACAAGCAAGGGTGATTCAAAGGTTGTAAAGAATGCTTAGGTAGTACCAAGGTATCACAGTGTGAACTAGCAATAACATTGTAAGGACACTGAACAACAGGCCATAGCCTAACTTACTAAACAAGTTGCTAAATAAGGTGGTAGTTTCTACAAATCACATTCTGCCGATCTTATGATACGTTCCCAAAGCTGGTCGAGGGGAGAGTGAATCACCCTTTAGTGGGTGTATAAATGGAAATACGGGGGGTAAAACTATCAACAAGGATAATGGGGCTAGCCTGAACATCTTTAAAGAAAGTGTCACATTACCAACACAAAAGGTGTATTAGCCGAAGCCGAGTAAACGTCCTTTGCCTAGGTTTATTTCTTGTTCTAAGGCCTTATCAAAAGAAGAGGAAGGCTTACTGAATGCACAAATCAAGAAGCGATTTGACCCAAATGCATATAAGCTTATAGAGAAAGCAGGTTATGGTTTTCGTAATCCTGCTACGTTGGGGACAGTGGTGGAAGTAAAACCTATGGACTCAACAAAATGCAAAAAAAAAAAAAAGGATCCAAGAATAAGGAGGTCTAGTAAAAGTATCAAGAGTTGGTCATGGTTAAACAAGATATCAGGGTGATGAAAGGTCAAGCAATATGTGGTTTAACACATCTCCGCTGGAGGAATGGAAGAGAGTGCAGATGAAAATGCTCAACCTACCACAAAACCTTCTATATTTGATAGGTTACAACCACCCGCCTTAAAGAAACACCCATCTATCTTTGACAGCATTGGGGGAGGTTAATACCCTTAGCATTGTGTGTTCTAGTGAGTAGAGGACCATGCACAACCAAGGCCTTTAATATTCCATAGAATCAAGAAAGGAGGGGAACCATTAAAGCCACTGTCCTAGGAACAAAAGGATTCAGTGTTCAATCATCTGGGTGATGAAGTGAAGTACAAAACTCTATACCTTCTTAAATGAAGCAGTTTTTAACTCTTGATATGAAGACAGATGGTTCGCTATGGGTGAAAAGGCGCATTGTAATCTTCATTGGCCTGCAAAGTGATTATGTCTTTCTCAAAAAGGATGAGCAAGAAAAACTAATTTCATCTAATCATATCACAGTTAGGGAATAAAAGGACTTGGATTGAGAAATAGAGCTTACGAAGGCTCCTAAAACTCTTGAAGATGAGGGGATAAGCTATAATCGATTATTTGAAGGAATTGAATCTCAAAACTGCTAGA
This sequence comes from Carnegiea gigantea, assembly GCA_029747015.1. NCBI lineage: Eukaryota > Viridiplantae > Streptophyta > Magnoliopsida > Caryophyllales > Cactaceae > Carnegiea > Carnegiea gigantea. Next base: position 387,165 of record JAKOGI010000829.1, on the reverse strand, counting down.
ACATAGCCCTATTTATGTAAGTTCATTGCTTGCAATAGAGGAAGAAAATGAGTACTTTGATCTCCTCTAGGAGCACAACGTACAACTTTGCATATGCGTATACTTCTAGGATCTCAACGGTGCATGACCAAAAGATGATTTTCGTTGCCCGTTACTAAGCTCATGATTGATTCAACTACGAGTCACAAGGCCTTATTATTCACGGATTGTACTGTAGGTGTAATCATATCCAAATGGTAGTAGAAGATCTAGAGGCACTTCGGTACACCCAAATACATCCTTTGCTATAAAGTGATACCCTTTGGTTTAAAGAATGTAGAAGCAACATATCAAAGGCCAATACAAAACATTATTGGTGATATGCTCCACTATATGATTGAGTGAAAACATTGATGACTTAATGGTTAAATAAAAAAAGAGGTTGGACCACATTTAAGATGTTTGACAGATCCTCGAACAATTACAAAAGTGTCAATTAAAGATAAACCTAGCCAAGTGTTCATTTAGTGTCACTTCTGGAAAGTTCTTGGGTATTGCTATTCACTATATGAGGATAGAAATTGGCCAGTCTAAGATCAAAGCAACCCAAGAGATGCCTGAGCCTAAGAATCTTAATGAACTTCGTGGTCTTCAAGGTAGTTTGGCATATATTTGAAGGCCAAATCTTGCTGGTTATTGCGACCCATTCCACCACCTCATGAAGAAGCGTGCATAATTTGAATGGAACCAATTACGCCAAAAAGCCTTCAACAGTATCAAGAAATACTTAGCAACTAAACCAATTTTTGGGGCACAATCGTAGGCAAATTTGCACTCAAGGAAATGAGGAACGCAAAGAAAGAGCTCTATATTACCTAGGTGGTGCTTTAGTTGGGTTGAACTGAATTATTCACCAGCTGAAAAGATACGCTAGGCTCTCATATTTTCCATGCAAAAAGTAAGACATAATACGCAGGCTCATACAGTGCAGACCAATCAAATATATCTTATCAGGGTCAATTTTGAGTGGGCGGCTTACAAAGTGAGTTATAATCTTGAAGTAGTAAGACCTTATTTATGTACCACAAAAGGCAGTTAAAGGGCAATCATTAGCGAGTTTCTTAGCATCACCTAATCTCCGATTCTTGAGAGCTAAATGATGGTCTACCTAGGGAAAATGTGTTCTTCATTGATGTCCTCCAACCTTTGAAAAGGTACTTCGACGGAGCTGCGAGATATGATGGTGCTAATGTAGGAGTATTTTTTGTCTCCCTGAAAAACACATCTTTACTAATTCATTCATGCTAACTCAACTATGGTCAAATAATATGGCTGAATATTATGCATTGATTTTAGGCCTTCAAATGGCTATTGAAATGGGAATCAAATCTATGGTGATTCCCAATTGATCATCAAGTAGCTTCTTGAGGAATAATAAGTCAAAAAGAATGAACTCGTGTCATACCACAAATTGCCTGACGATTACTTGGTAAGCTTTAAACCATCAAATTAGAGCATGTTCCTAGGAGCGCAGACAAGATGGCTGATGCACTGGCAAATCTTGTAACCACTTTGGCACAAAAAATCAGATTACAGATCCACAGTGGTATGGGTAATATTTAATTGATCCAGCGAAATTGGATAAAGATTTTTGTAACTACCCCGATTTTGTTATAATTATTTGGAGTACAACTATTTGGATTAACAATCTTTTGTAGAATAAATGTTTTCATTTTTGGCCCAAACTTTGTAGAATTTACAAGCTTGCCCCAAAATGGATATAATCTTTAATTTTTGCTTTTCTAGGGTATGTAAAGAAATAAGGTCTATTTCATGGTTTTTGCTTCTTATACTGATTTTATAGGTACTAGTTATCACAATCTACTACTCATATTATAAATATCTCGTTTTCTATGATTAGAGGCCAACCATGCATAGCAAAAATGATTAAAGTTCAATTAGAGAGTTTCAACTGTTACCTGAACTTAGCCGGAGTTGACCCTGGCATTTCTCTAGCTTCTAGTTTATAGAGATTGTAATCTCAACCACACTTTCCTTAGATTAGACACACCACATATTCATTTCTTTTCCTATCTGGGATAATAATCATTAATCAAATTTTTATATTTTTAAGGATAGTAAGACTTTAATTAAGAAATTATAATATTTAAGACACAAAGTTCAATTGAATAACATTCACTACTGAAAAACTTCTTTTATTGAAAACTTAAAAGTGGAAATATTATAATGAAAATATTTGAAGAGGGACTTAAACAATTAAGATCATTAGAGATGCTTACTTATAGAGAAATAGAGATACTCGACTTCTCTTTTGCTCAAATGTGTTCAAATGATTGTATCCTTTTTCAGCACTCAACCTCTCCTTTTATAGAGAAGATGGACTATATAAGATGTTCTAATGACTACAGTACACACTTATACTTTCATATGACTACTGTTATCCTCACAAGGTTAGAGTAGACAATATTAGTTTATTGACTTGACACCTAACAAAATAGTACAACAATAGAGCAGCAACTTTTTAGAGCCTTTAATGCTGACAAGACTAGTCATTTATATTGAGATTCTACATACCTTCATCTCTAATAATGTCTTCTAGTCCATCATTATCTAGATAGTCACCGAAATTTTTCTCAAGTTAAAGATGCACTGGATCCCATCTTTTAAATAATTCATGAAGATATTTCTTCTCTTTTTGATGCAATTTTCTAGCTCTAACATCAAAGAGATAATCAAAAGCATCTTGTGAAGTAGGTCCTTCTACTTTCATATATTTGCTAAAATCATTATAATAGATGAAAGTAGTGTTCTCGCAATGCTCTTGTTTAATTAGTGCCCACATTTGATAATAAATGTTACAAAATTTGATGGTTCTTGCTATAGTGGGATCACTAACTAATTCTTATTGTTCTAAAAACCATTCTTGTTGTTGATCATTGGGGTCGTCTAAATCAACCAATTGAACAAGATGATAGGCTGATTTGACTTTTATGTTTTCATACTCAATTACTGTGAAATGTACTTCAACATACAGGATTCAATTGTATAGATTTGGCCCATCAGGAGATGTAAGAATTCAATTGATCCTTTTCAACACACAGTGTTGAAACTTAGTTAGTCTTTAGAAGAATGGGTAATTTGGATCTGGGATTTTTATAAGTTAAACTACTATTCCATATTCCCATACTTTCATGATGGGGTCTTCTGAAGATATTGAATTTGCCGGGAGACTAACACCACCAACTCCAGATTTGTTAGGGAAGAAGATTGTAGTGCTACATGATTCCCAAATTTCATAAGATAATTATAACAGTAACCGATGCAGGTTGCATACCATTCGTTGAACCGCTTTTCTTAAACATGGGATATATTTTTTCTTGAATATCACAAGGTACCTTAGGTTATTCATTTGTAACCCTAAAATCTTGAATCTTTGTATTATTAGATAGTCAGAAGACAACATATCAAAGCATGATCTACTTTTTGTATGAAATTCCAAAGTATCCATAAGGATTTAACTAGAAGGAGAAACCCGTTCTAGTAGTAATGGCATTTTATTTTGAATTTCCTCCTTTTTCAACAGGAGATCTAGTTTAATGATCACCATTGGTCAGTTCACAAGTTAAACAATCTGCCAGAGAATTCTTTGATCCCTATTTATGTTCAATAGAGAAGGAAAACAGGTTAAGCCATAATTGCTAATGCATGAGTCGCCCGTACGCCTCCATATTTAATAAATTCTTTTTCATAAAATCAAGCATTCCCTTACAATCAGTTCAAATCGGAAAAGATTTTAGGGCTAAAAAGATTTAAAACTTTTCAATTTCCCTTATGATTGTAAGGATTTCTTTTTCCATCATGGGATAGTTGCCTTCGGCTTTATTAAAACTTCCACTGTAATATTTGCATAGGTTTTGTTCCTCTTTGATTTTGAATAATGCACTCCAGTGGTCATTACTGGCATCTGTCTCAAGAATTAAATCATCTCATTCATTAGGAAGATTAAAAATAGGAAGATTTTCACACATCTTTTTAAAGCTTTCAACAATGTTTACATCACTAGGGCTCTTTTTCCGACTTCTTTCTTAAGTTTTTGCTGCAATGGTTATTTCAATTTAGCTAGATCTTTAATGAAATCTGAAGTATAGATAAAACATCCAAGAATGCTTTCTAATTGCTTCCTTTCTTCAATCATTTTAGGAAAATTTTATGTTTTTTCTAAGAATATGCTCTTGTAGGATGATTTGTCCAACTTCTATTTCCAGACCTAAAAACTCGATTTCTTGTTCAGCATAAATGCACTTGTTCTTACCAAGAATAATACCATCATCAATGCATCCTTGTGTGACAGCTAGGATATCATCTTTATGCCATTTTATGGTCTTGGAGAAGACAAGGATATCATCAATATAAACTAGACAGCAATGATGAAGATATTTGAAGATGTTATCCCTTCTTCTTTAGAATATTTGAGGTGCAATTTTTAAACCAATTGCCATTACTATTCACTCTTAATGTCCTTGAAGGACACTAAAAATGCAGTTAAAAGGGATGCTTTCTTCATCCATTTTTATATGGTAATGTCTGCTTTTACAATCCATTTTTAAGAACGAAGAGGCTCCCTAAATTGTATTGAAAAGGAAAGTTTTATTAGGAATATAAGAACCATTGAAGATAGTATTATTGTTAAATTTTTTGTAATTGATTACCATTCTTGATTTTCCTCTTTTTTCTTCAAAATGATTTCTTTCCATGAAAGCGAGACTGGCGTTAGAATTGTTATTAACCCTTTATGTAATAGATCTTTGATTTGCTTATCAAATTCTTGGATATCCTGGTATGTATACGCCATTTCTTTCACTCGGATAATAGTGTTAGGATTTAACAAAGTAATCTTCGTAAATGTCTTAAATTTAACCCAACATTTTAGAGGATTATCAAAGTATAGTTCTTTGCATAATTATTCTTGTTGTTCAGCAATCTGCTCTTTAATAGATAGCTCAAGTAGTAAGATTATTAGTGATATCTCACTTTATGTGGGAATTGCGTTCTAACCATGCTGGCTACATATAATTCAAACTTTTGATGAGAGTAAGCTTTATTTAATTTACCAATAGGAACTAATTGACCATTTACTGTGAATATTGTTCGGCTGATGGTCTGTATGCATGGAGAATGTAGCCTCTGAAAATTATTGCCAATTATATTATCAGTAGCGCATAGAAGTGGAATAATGCATTGGACTCCTTCTATTTCTATGGATAACCCTTTCATTACTTCATTATTGTTTATGATGCTATTATCATTTATCCTTACTTGTAAAGGATTCTTTGGTTTTTTTCTACATAAATTCCACAAATAAAGATCTTTTTCCAAAACATACAAAACAATCACTATTGATGTAGGCACATAATTCATATCTATTATATCGTTCCAAGCATACATTTATTGGAATATAGAGTTATTCGGATTTGTATTGGTGACTTTATAGCTTATTTTCTTGTCATGTTTTTGACTAATTCATCCTCATAGATTGGCTCACTAATAATTCTTGTTTTGTACCCAATGACCATTCTATCTAGACTTCTACTTTGGTCAACGCTGTGTCTTGTGGATTCAGAACTCATTCTACTCATTTCATTGGTTATACTAATTGTATCATCTTCTTTGAGCTCTTCTTTAGTTGGTGACAGTCATTCTCCCCATTCTGATCTTGCACTCATGCTTTTTAATAATTGGCTTTAACGATAATTTTACCATTCTCATTAATCTTTATGACACTTTTCTCATTAATTTTTGTGGGATTAGCAAAGCTGGATATCCAAGACCTATCAATTTTTATCTCATATGGATTGGATTTTATGCTTTGAATTTTTTGCATTGGAGTACGACTTTTCAATTTTTCTGCTTCTATAATGGTTATCTTGGTCTTTAGATCTATAGTATTATCTAATTCGTATAGTATTTTTCAAAATATCCGTAGTGGGTATTCTCTTCTTTTCATATCCTTCCCAACTGTTTTTATTTTAAGGGATAGCAAGTTTTGGCAAATTCATCTTTCAGGCTTACACAATATCCCGGTCGGCAATTAAATCCTGCTACTCCATTACATAAATTTGTCTTAATCCCTATCATAATTTGATTGTTAAAGTTGGCATGCCTGATGTCACATAGCAAAGCATAAAGATCAATATCTTTGTCAAAATATTGGAGTGATTTGCACTTGGACACTTCTAATGTGGATATACCTGTACTTTCTATCTTTATTATGCGTAAGGAAAATTTTTCTAATTAATGAGATTAACTTGTCCTACGTCATACTCATAGTCTTAGATTTCTAGATCTCCTTTCATCATTTCACATACGTATTTGCTCTTTAATCGAAAGATTAATTTTTTATAGATTATATTTTTATGAGTTATGGGAAGAATTCAATCTTCTTTGACGTCTTTGTTCTCATTATCTACCACAAATTATTCTTCTCAAAGATCAACGGTACTAATCGAGTTACTTTCCATCATATGACTAGTTTGTTCATAATCACTTTCTTCGTATTCATCTTCTAGTATAATTTCCACAATTTCCTTGTTGTTTTTTAGGGCTAAATCTAGTACTTCATCTTCCCTATGTTCAAAATAATAAAGATTTTCCAAGGTTTCAATAAGCTTGTTATTCTTCCTATTTTTGCATTTGTTTGCACAATGTGCGACTTTTCCGCATGCCCAACGTTTACAGTTGTTTTTTTTGGTAGGACAATAAGTAGCTTTTCTAAAACATCTTCGTTTTTTAGGGCTTGGTATGTTATAATATTTTTTTTTTTAATATTTCTCTCCTATTTCCTCATTAAAACTCTTTTTTTTAAATAAAATTTTCTTTTTCTTATGGTGATCAAAACATTGATCATTGAACTATTTTCTTCGATAAGAAATTCTTGTATCAAGGATATCAATGACATCCGCTTTCTTAAGCCATGTAATATATTTTTTATTTATTATAGAATTGATTGGATATATGGTAGTTTGTCATAAAATATACTAAGATTAGTTTCATTATACCCAATTTTGTAATGATATTGACTAAATTCAGTATTATAATTCTCCAGATATGTCATATCCCATAATTCTATGTTACTAATGTTTCTTTGTCATTTTCTTGCTTTTTCTTCGAAATCAAGTTTACGTTCGATAAATTCAGTTTCGATTTCCTTACATAAATTTTTGAGCATTGCAACTGGTGTTTCCATCCTTGTTAATGTTTTTTTTACCGTCTTTACTTAATGAATCATATCAATAAGCTATAGTGCTAGAAAAACTATGCTCAATATAATTTAAGAAATTTCCTACAGTTCATGTGCTATTTAAATTCAAGACACTATTTATGCCTCTTTTCTAAAGCTCAAATATTTCTTTTCTATTACGAGCTCCATCGATGTTTAAAATATATCATGTTTGGCTAATTAGGGTAAGGTCAATCTCTTCAAAAGTAGTGATTTTTCTTGGGATAAACTCACAGAAAACGTTTGTTGCACGCCCTGCTGGAACGTACCAAGGTCTCATAAAATTAGCATTTCTTTTAGAAGGTTCATCAAATTCTTCAAGTTTAGGAACAACATTGTTAACTGGATTAGACTCGATTTCATCTACATTAAGTTCTTCTCCAATCTCATTAATTTCACCGTCAAATACCATTTTATCATATTTTTTGTCCAGATTCCTTCTAATTGCTTCTGAAGGTACAACATTAAGATTGTCTAGTTAAATTAGATTTATCTGTTGATATATTTCTTCTCCTAACGGGATATTTTTTGTATTTTCATTATCATCAGAAAATACATCTTGTTTATCAACTATTGTGCCCGTGATTTTGTTTAATTCTTTTGGATTTTGTTCTTTGTCAAACATATTCTCTAATTCTTGAAAATTATATTTTCTTATACTTTATCTTTTTCTTCTTTTTCTGCCTTTTCAAATGATTTTTCAATGATTCTCTCATACTTCTTTTTGGATTTTTACATCGTGCAAAGGAAATAGGTTTTTGTTTTTTGGGTCTTGGAAATGATACTTATGCTGAAATAGAATACTAATACTTAAAGTTGATTTTCCACTATGGTCCTGTTTGATAAACAACTGTTAGCTATTTGTATTAACTGTTAGCTGTTAGCCATTTGAATTAACTATTTGCATTAGCTGTTTGAATTAGCTGTTTATAAAAGAAGTATTTGATAAAGTTAGCTGTTTTTTAAAAAATATATTCAGTAAAATTTCATTTTTGCCCTTATCTCGAAGTTACTTTTTAATTAAAAATAGTTTTTTTCATTTACTAGTTATCTTATTTTCTTTACAAAAAAAGAATTAAATTGATGTCATATGTACAAATTAACTTTTGCTAAAACCTTTATTTGTTACTAGTTGTACATAATTTGTATTCTTATTAATCTTTTTTTTCTTTTCAACTTGTGCATATCTATCTACATGATAATTATGTTTTAAAATATGATTTTGTTATTTGCTATATATTTTATTATTATGAATTGAAATTTATATATTGAAATGATTTAATCTTGGATATATTAAAATTAAGTAATACACAACATCAAATATCACTACAACAGGCTAATGGCATATTATGTAATTTTTTCAAACTCGTGGGTAATTATGTCATTTTTTTAGATAATTATTTTCAAAAGGCTAATGGAAATAGCCTTTTGAAAAAGAGCTTTTTGAGTCCAAATAGCTCTTCCCAACAGCTCTTCAACCAAATATCAATTTAGCTATTTTGACTAGTCAAAACAGTTACAACCCTTCAAAAAGCTCTTTTTCTCCAAAAAGCTCTTACAACCAAACACCCCCTATGTCTAATTTCATTAACTAAAGAAAGATGGATTATAGACAATTGCTTCTTATTTTCCTTAACTTCAGTCTTAATTTTTGCTAATTCGAATTTTGATTCTAAAATTATATCAATGATATAGTTTAATTGGGGTACTGCTGAAGGAGTTCCTTCTGTAAGTGAACAATATGTGAATAATTAGGAGCAGGAAAGTAAGTGATGATTCAAGCATTAAACATTGTTAATTAGTTTAATTATCTTAATTATTTTTAGTTACATGGCTGTGATACCAGTTGAAAGAGAGTTTCGAGTAATACTTATGAGTGAAATATTACATGCACAAAATAAGATTTTTCAAAAGTAAGTTTTTAAAGATTGGGGTTAAAAATGAAAATTTTAAAAACTTAGGGTGCTTGATGTAATTTAAAAAGTAAAGTTTGATCACTTTTAGTTCCAAAAAGATATTTGTGCAAACTTGGATGGACCTCAAAATATTTTCCCAAAATTGTTAGTTTAGAAAAATATTAACCTATATCTTGATGGTCCGTGATATAATTTAACACTTTGGCATTGGGGGCAGAAGAAAGCATGAATGAGTTACTCAAGAAGTGGGGGAAAAAGATTAATGCCAACTAGTCATTGATTATTTACAACATGGAAAGCTCCATAATGATCCAAGACATAACACTGAAATTCAACAAAGAGTTTCCCACTTTATTTAAATGGGATGCTTTTCGACACTCCTTCCTCGGCATTTGGTTACAATGCTTGGATAATGAAGATACAAGAAAAACAATGGAAGAAGCACATTTAAGAGTATGCGGTGCGCATCAAGCAGGACCAAAATTGTATGATCACATCCAAATGATGGGTTATTATTTGGCGATAATGATGAAGAGTGCATTGATTATACAAAAAGGTGTGAGCTTTGTCAATCCATGACAATTTTATTCAAAAATCCCTTGAACCCCTCCATCCTACTATGGATTGGCCATTTAAGCATGGGGCCTTAACGTTGTGGCTCCTATTATTCCAAAGTCTTCCATGGCCACTCATACATCTTGTGGGCAACAAACCACTGTTCTAAATGGGCAGAAGTAATCCTTCTAAGAGAAGTCAAAAAGGAAAATGTCACTGATTTTATTCAGACACACATCATTTATCGCTATGGCATACCTCGATACACTATCACCAGTAATGGCAACCCATTTGTTAACAAGCTAATGACTACCCTATGTGAAAAGTTCAAATTCGCTCAACACAAGTCGTTAATGTATAGTGCACGTGCAAATGGATTACCAGAGATGTTTAACAAGACTCTTTGCAATCCATTAAGCAGAGTGGTGCCAAATTCCAAGCAAGATTGGCACGAAAGATTATGAGACGCTCTCTGGGTATATAAAACAAAATACAAGATGCCAACTCAGTCAAGTCCTTTCACTCTTATGTATGGGGTTGAAGTTATATTGCCTCTAGAACTTTAAATCCCATCACTTCGTATAGCCATTCAAAAAGGCTTGACAGAAGATGAAATTCACGAACTTTGGCTTGCAGAACTAGAGGCCCTTGGTGGAAAAAGACTTCAAGCAGAAAGTTAGACTGCTACTAAGCTTACTTATCACAAGCATTCCACAAAAGGTTCGAGCACGTTCATTTTAAATTACTAATCAAGTTCTCTCAGTAAAAAGTCTAATCATTATGCCTCATAAAAGTGGAGGCAAGTTCATTTTCAAGTGCGATGGCCCATATGTGGTCTAAGAAGTCTACACGAATGGCGTATATAAGATAGTCGACACTAAATGAGTGCAAGTCTGAACTATGAAGGCCAAATTCTTGAAGCCTTATTATCCTTGATGTATTCATGCTTGTAAAACTCCTAAACATAAGCCTAGACTGTTCAATCTTTTAAGTTAAATTTTATTGTGGTACTTCTGACGCGCAAGAGTATAAACAGTGAATAGCCAAAGGGGAAAAAAAAAAATTTCTCTTGCTGTTTGAACGTACGGCTTAATCCTTTAAGGTGTTGTACTCACTTCAGGTACATAGGCAACTTAGGTATACACCCAAGTACAGCCACTTAAAAAGAGAGTGTTGATGTTAAACAAAGAAGGTTGTTTAATCCAGCTATGGGTTCACCTGATTGCGAATTATTGGCAGCTTATGAGTTTAAAGGAGAAACATAGAGACTTCGCTTAGTATAAATTCATATGTTGTCATAAAGTCAATAATGGTAAAATCTAATCACAATGAAAATGAACCAAGACACACGTGCAACGATGAATAAAAAAAAATTCTCATCTAAATTTTATTCAATAGATATCAAGCTTACATCACAATGGGCAAAGTACATGACAAGTCCATATCAACCCCCCCTAAAAAAGGAGCTAGCTATGGATTCCAATAGAAATTGTCACATCTTCAGAAGACTTCGTTATGTAGACTTCGGTCTTTTCTAAACTAGCTTTTGCATCCCTCACTTTAGTGGCATTGATTATATCAATCTGCCCCTGCAAATCAATTACTTCCAACTCAGTCTCTTGAAGCAAAAGCTCGTTGGCAACTACGTGCGAACTAAGATCTTTCTTTTGATCTTCCAAAAGTTGAAGCTCTTTCAGCAGTTCCTCACGCCTTAATTTCACTTGTTTTAGCTCCACTATTATTGCTTTATAATGAGCACCTTCTGCATTCAACTACGGGAGACTTCATGAAACTTACCTTACACCTATATGTGACAACTATCTTATTCTTTAGTAATCGTTTGACCATAGTAGCTCTACTGCAAGTCCTTCAGGTCACATGCTTGCTTGATCAACCCATTAACCTCGCTCTCTAAAGGAGTAACATCTATGCCTCTTTGAAGGATGACAGCACAAAGGTTGTCGAAATCACCTTTAAGAGAAGGAAGTCCATCATAAGGGGTGCAAGATAGCTTGTCGACTATGGATTAACTAAACACTCGTGCAACATTTTTATTTACCTTTTTTATAACAACATCAGCTTTGAAGATGGTAACATCTCCTTGTGGAGCTCTCAAAGGTGCTGTGGATGAGCCATTGATCAAGAAGCGTGGGCTTTAGGAGCAAACTCAGCCTCATCATTGTTTGGGGAGCAAACACCTAATAAATCGTTGAATCTCAATCTGATAACAAATAAATCCTTTCCGAAGGAGGCCATTTTTTAATTGATGGTAAACACTTACTTCTTAATGGTAGGGGAATGTGTGCCAATTCCTCCTTAAAGTTCACATCATTGCTTGGTCCCTATAAATAAATTTAAAAAAGGCAAGAAGGTTGAAATGAGAGACGCATTTGGAATGAAAGGTGTGTCTTTAAGAAAACAAGAGTTATCATGCACTCAATAGGGTTATGATCAGCATCCAGGATATCCATGATATTCTCAACACCTTCTGAAGACAGCTCGATTACCCTTTTTGTAGTTGGCTCACAACTCCAACAAGCATTTTGTCCTATCCATCAACAATACGATTAATTATAGACTTTAGCTTTTATCTACATATATCAATAGATGAATATTTGAAATGTTCTTTAACCTTATTTATTACCTTTGTTGATGGAGCAATGCTTTGAATAGGGATTGCAAATATAGGTGTTGCTTGGATGGCAACAATTATTCTTACGATCTTCACATGGGAGGAATCATCCTCCATTGCCAGAACAAGGGGCTTTAAGGGCTTTCCAAAATGAACAATCTTCAACTGGGGCCTAAAGGCATGTATGCATTCATCCTTTGAAATGTTCTTGTCAGATAAGTTGCTTCATTTCCATTTAGAATCACTGCTTTGTTGACTGTTGGTTGATGACATAAAAATATTAGACCACCATATTCATCTCAAGCAAAGTGTATCACCAAGAAGTAATACTTGAGACCCTGTTCTATAACATGAGAGTTGGTAACAGCAAACCACTGATTCTGGATCAGGAAGATTATTAAAGCTGAGGTCAACAGGAACACTGATAGGGCTGTAAGTGCACGTTGGCGCTGTAGCAAATCAAGGTTGTCTCCCACAAGGACTAGGTTGATCTATTGGGATTTATCCCCTCAAGATAGGCGAAGCAAATCAAAATTTGAAGTTTGAAACTAAACTAATCACCTGCCTAATCAAACGAATAAATATTCATTGGAATTAAGTAAAATAAGCAATTACCCGATCTATGTATCAATCAAGCACTTCTTCCTTAATTTGTCGTTTTAAAACCGACAATCAAAGTATCACAACCCTCTTTCAAGGTGAAGTGAAATGCCCAAATCTGATCAATTACCATGTCTCAAGGGCTCTTGATTTGTTTAGATTCATTAAGCATGCAATTATCAAATTTGTGGTTTATCAATCGGTGTGACTTTCTCAAAAGTCCATACAATCAAGTCAAATTCTGAGGTTCTAGTATTGAATTTCACCTTTCATTTCTTCATCCAACACCCAAAACATGTAAGAAAGTAATCAAATTCCTCACAAGACAATAATCGTCTGAGATTCTATAAAACAATCCAACAATTCCAAAATACTGAAAGAGATGAACAACAAATTAAGAATTTAACTAGTATTTGCATAAATCTAAAATTCTAATCGAAATTACAGAACACGAATCCAAAAATGAGAAAAAAGAAGAAAAGAGAAAAGAAAAGAAATGCTCAGGCAATTAACCGCTTGAATCCGCGATTGCAAACCCGACATAGAATCCTTGCAAATCTTTACTTCAATTCACTCTCTTTTCCTCTAATCTAAATTCTAATCTAATTGATGAAGTTGAAGATAGGAAAATGGACCCATGGATGTTGAAATGAGGTCAAAAACAGCCTTTGTTTTTATAGCGAAACTGCCTAGAAGTTGAACAGTCGTGAGAAATAATGGAATTAAAACTGCTCGGAAGTCAAATAGTCGCGAGAAAACAAACAGGGAAATAAGGTCCGTGGTGGCCACTGTCTCAGCATTCTTCTATTATTTCTTCCTTTTACGGGCATAGTAACTTGGAAGTGTCCATAGGGGGTCAAGCTACACTCATTTAGGGTCAAATCTGGGGTAAACTAGTCCAGAATCCTACAGAACACAGAAAAGAATGGTATAAAATGACCTCAAATTAGAGTGCACTTTAAGGACTTATCAAACTACCCCATCCTTAAACTATTATTTACCCTCAAGCAAACAATATATAAAACTGAGAATGACAGATGTAGCTAGGACTCAAATACATAGCGACCTTCTTAAAGTAGGCAAGTGATAACATAAAACAAGCAAGAGTAGTAATCAATGGAAACCCCAAGTAGTGCGCAAAACATTTCAAAATCAAGGGAAGGTGAATGTTTTTGAAAACGTATGAGGCCACAAGCTCGATATCAACCTTGATCTCCCTCAAAGAACCACAAAGCACATCATGCAAGCACATGGAATTGATTATAGTCAAATGAAATGGTAGAACCTCAGTTTTGGGAAATGTGAATCACTGCTGCTCATGTGTTTGAGATATAGCATAGGTTCACTTAAGACTCATTCAAAAGATGCAATCTATAATATGCTTGACAAGGCTCTCAAATTCTCCATCACTAAAATGCAATGTGCATAAGATAAACAAAAGGACTCTATATGGGTTGTAATGTGGGCTGGAAGGGTTAATGAAAAGGTGTAGACAAATGTATTTGGGACACTATAGAGCTACTTAGCCAAGTGACTAGGGAATAACTAACAAACCACCAAGAAACCATGAAGTTCACCAACACTCCAAACCCTAACAATAAAATGAGCATACTCCAAATGAATCATATAGAAAATGAGTTGACAAAGTAAGGAACTCAAGCTATTTACACATACAATGTCAATCACTTTTTTCATTCTCTTTTTTTCTTTTTTTATTTCTTTTCTTTTTTTTTTTCCTTTTTTTTGTGTCTTTCTCTTCAACTTGACTTTTTTTCTCTTCTTTTTTTCTTCTCTTGTTTTTTGGGAAATAAAATAAAAATATCAGTTATTGAAAGGGATAAGATCATAAGTTTTCAACTTACATCCAAGTACATATATACAAAACCTAAACAAGAAGGAACCAAAGCAAATGCGCAATAATATCAATCCCTCAGCAAACCAACATATCAATGCCACCTTAAACTTAATTACCCCCAAAACCACCCACTATATAGATGAAGTGATTCTCTATAAACTTGGCTTAAAGGTAGGAACATATCTTTGGCCAAGGGCTAATATAAAGAGTTCATAACGAAGACAAATATAAGCTCAAAGGAGCTCGTAAATGGGATAAGCATGTAATACAAGGGTAGGCTACTTGGCTATGTGGCTAAAATGACCAACAACCAAAAATGCCTCTATCATATCATTAACCATGTACATGCTAATGTGGTTTTGAACAAGTGTCTAGATAAGTTCTAGAGAGGCAACATGGAAGACTCATACACATGAAAGAAATATGAGACTAAATATAATGAATTAGTCTAAACAAGGCTCAAAGTCTCACATGATATCTACCAAAGCCTCAACTAGCTCATAAAATGACTTTCATATGCCAACATTAGTGCTAACGATTCCAAGGGATAAAATAGGTCTCAATCAAGACAAGGGTCAAAATAAGAAATATTTACAAAACCTTCAAAAATTTTAGCACCAAAAGCGATTACACATCAAAAGTTACTCAAGCTCATGAAAGCTAATTTGCCTTGCAAAAGTATCATTGGAGGTTATCTCAAACCAATCTACACCATCGCTCTATGCAATCCTATATGCAAACCTAAATGCAACTAAATGCAACACACTAATGCAAACAAAAAAAAACTATATGCTCTAACTTGTATGCAAACTAATAAACAAAATGAAAAACATGAAGCTACCATTCCCCCATGCTTAGATAAAGCATTATTGCTCAAAAGAAAGAAGGTAAGAGAAGGGAAAGGGAAAACAAAAGAGAATAATCTCACCAAATAGGTGCTAAGTGCACCTAAGCTAAGGCCTCCTCGCAAACAGTGCACATAGAACATTAGCCACTCTATCACATCTTCAAGGCTTTGCTCACCACATCAAACTCCGTCCATGGACGTACAAGTGTGTTGAACACCACAACATGGGATTCGCAAGCATGGCATTGAGAGAGTATCAAGATAAGAACATTTAACAAAGTTAGCACTCTCCTCATCAAACCAAATACAATAGAAAAATCAAAAGAGAAATCAAAGAAAGTATTCCACATGATTTTTCTAGGCTTTTCCACTAGGTATATGTAATATAGGTCAAGGGATGCATTATACCTACTAAAGTCACCTATGGATAAAAAATTATCATCATTTCTACCAAGCATACTAAACATGTTGTTCTCATAGCCCAAATCAACATTAGCATCATAAATCATAGGACTTTATATGCGCCTGTCAATGTAATACTTAGGGAAAGCAGAGGGTAATGAACAAATAGGTGAAACATGGGAATGATTAAGGGTATTAGGGGGAACATTATTACAACCAAGGCTAGTAGATTCCTGATGCATAAACACATCACCCCTGCAAAGGAATCTCGACTAGATCATGCACTTTATCAAAAATTTCTTCCAACTCAAAACATGCATAAAAAATGCTAAACATAGCAACTCCCTCAAAAGGCTCACCCATTTCGAACCCTATGCACTGAGCTAAAGGAAGGGTTGAATCAGGCAAGGTCGGGACAATATCAGTATCGTCCTTGGGTGATGCAAAGTTAGGTTGAGCGTAGCATGCATAATAAGGATACAAATCAGTAGCACGATCAGAAGAATTACACAATTCACACCAAAAAGGGGCATAATAAGATCTAGCATAGAAGCACAAGGATCAGGAAATGAAAATCTAGAAACAAGACTCGCCTTCTCAAATTCAAATGAATCTCAAGCAATCCACTCAAGCAAATACCATACCTCATCAACATTTTTACTATGAAAATCCCAATACCCTGAGCGAGATTGAGTTTACTATTCACACCCTCATCAACAATGTTTAAAATTTTCCATTTACCAATACAATAACCACATTGAGCAATAAACGCATACAAACGTTTAAAATACCTCGAAAATAATTCATGCTGAAATTGGGAAAAATAAAAAATTGCCATTGTTTTTTTTTTGGTCCTAAATTTTTAAAATTTTATATATTTTTCAAAGAAAGACAAAACGCTTAGTCAAACCAATCGAGAGAAACCCACTATTCGACACTACTCCCTAATAACGGCGCCAAAGACTAATTAACTATCTAATCTAAGGAATAAATAATAATTGGAATTAAGCAAAATCAGCAATCACCTCATCTACGTGTCAATCAAGCACTTCTTCCTTAATTGGTTGTTTCAAAATCGACAATCGAAGTACCACAACCCCCTTTCAACATGAAGTGAAATACCCAAATCTGACCAATTATCATTTCTCAAGGGCACCTGATTTGTTTAGATTCATTAAGCATGCGATTATCAAATTTGTGGTTTCTCAATTAGTGTGACTTTCTCAAGACACTACACAATCAAGTCAAATCATAGGATTCTAGTATCGAATTTCACCCATCAGTTCTTTATCCAAAATCAAAAACATGCAATAAAGTGATCAAATTCCTCACAAGATAATAATCTTCTAAGATTCGATAAAGCAATCCTACAATTCCAAAGTACTCAAAGAGATGAACAACAAATGAAGAATTTAACTACTATTTGCATAAATCCAAAATCAAATCAAAATCATAATCGAAATTATAGAACATAAATCTAAAATGAGAAAAGAGAAGAGAAGAGAAGAGAAAACAAATGCTCAGCCAATTAACGTGCTTGAATCCATCGATTGCAAACCCAACGTGGAATCCTTGCAAATCTTCACTTCAATTCACTCTTTCTTCCTCTAACCTAAATTCTAATCTAATTGATGAAGTTGAAGAGAGGAAAATGAAATCATGGATGTTGAAATGAGGTTGAAAACAACCTTTTTATAGCAAAACCGTCAAGAAGTCGAACAGTCGCGAGAAATAATGCAATAAAACCGCCTGAAGTTGAACAGTCGCGAGAAAACAAACAGCCTCGGGGGAAATAAGGCCACTATTGACTATGGGCATCACCACAGACCATCTGTGGTGGCCACTGTCTCGGCATTCTTCTGTTTTTTCTTCCTTCCATAGGCATAGTGACTTGGGAGTGTGCGGGGGTTCAAGGTACACTAATTCAAGGGTCAAATTTGGGGTAAAATAGTCCAGAATTCCACAAAACACAGAAACGAAAAATACTTGAGCGTAAAATAGAAAAACGAGTACATAATATAGCATAAAACATATAATTCTCTTAAAAATGGTACAAAATGACCTCAAAATAGAGTGCACTTTAAGGACTTATCAAACATCTTAGTGGAAACCAAATTGTCTACTAAATTGATCAGGGTAATAGTGTTGCATAACAAGGTTGCATGGTCTTCACAGTGGTAAGAGATAAAACTCAAACGATGCTCAAGAAATAAACAAAGTTAATTTTTGATATCTTATTGTCATCTGTGAGATGCTCCTTAAGGGGGTTGATGATAGATGAATGCCAACAAAAGCCCTTTATGAAATTGATGAGTTCTTAAGCCTCTTCAAGTTGAAAGGACTTTGCTTAACCAAGGCCACTAAATTTCACAATGCCCAAACTAATAGAGGCCTCGCCATTAAGCTTCTATGTGTCAAATGTTTTTGCTAACCATGTGTAGAGGAAATGGGTGGGAAAGTGGCCTCACTCTTGCCATGTAAAGCATGAAAGATCACATTAAGTCCCATGTAGGCATAAACAAGGATGATCGTAGGGATGTGATGCCCTAAAACTAATGCCATGAATGATGCAGTTGTTAAGGTACCAGAATAAATGCATCTAGCATCTCTAACTAGCAAGATGAAGGTGCACAACCAATAGGAGAGAAATACGGCTAAAAAGTTCTCGATGTATTGGCCTTTGGCCATTCGCATCTTATTGAAAACAACTTGACAATCATTCCACCGATGAGCCTCTTCATTGATGACAGAGGACAATATTCCTGGACGAGGGATTTGGTTTCCCTTACTAGATTTCTTGAAAACGTGGTACTTGTTAGGAACCCAAAACCAGAAAGCAATTCATTGCTAAATAGTAAATAAATAGCTGTAAATTAGAGGCAACTTATTAGCGAGTTCCCATTAAGTAGGATAAGGTAGCCCAAAGAAATTGTCAATATTAAAGATAGATATAGACACCTCACTTTTAGAAGTATGTAGAGTGTTTGTTTCTGGACACTAATACAAAGATACTGCTTTGGCGTGGTCCAAACACCAATCATAAATGAATAGTAAGCCACACAAAGTATCAAATAGATGAAGGACTGTGAGTTTATGTTTGCAAAACATAAAGACGTCTTCTGATCACTCCTAATACAGTGACTTGTAAGTAAACTCCCCATGCACAATAATCTAGCCCATGACTTATACCTGGAGTATATGTCATGGTGCAGCAATTGGTAAGAAGGGAGATTCTTGTCTGCTTTGGAATGACTAAACAATAAGAATGTCTCCCATATCTTTAAATTCTCCTCAGACCACTGAAGGAGCTTGGAGGACCACCAGTGCAACCAAACTTGCATAATGACTTATCAAATTGCAAGCTGGAAATTTTATCTCTTCTCTATCTACGTCATTCTCCCTGGGTTGGATGTGTAGATAATGCATCAACTAGTATCATTATCCATAAAAGTACCATTTTGTACAATAAAGAAAGAAAATTAAGTTGTATGACTTGTTACTTAAGTATCATAACAATTCAATAATCAAATGTGGGCTAAAAAATGCTTGGACATAGAAGCACTAAAGAACAACAATAAAGTCATGAACAAATGTAGGTAGGGCTTTTTCAGCAAACAAGTTAACCCGTTGATATACCTAAAACGGTTACACATTCAAACCGATATCAACTCAAATTTCCTTTTACAGAATATTTCGACCTTTAGAAAATTTTTGCATTTGGGAAAGTTCATTTTAAGAGAATTCAAGGCTAACCTGTTGATGCATCCAAAGAGGTTAGGCATTCAAAGGTGAATAGCTATGAAATTAAAGTTCATCTTTCAAAAAAATTTCACCTTTGGAGAATTTGTTCTTTTGAAAAAGTTTGCCTTAAGAAATTTAAGGTCAACATGTTGATGTATTCAAAAGGGTGAGCCATTCAAAGGTTAACATAAAATGTTGTAAAAACCAATGGCACTTACTAAAGTAGGATCAATAACTATTTTTTATAATTTTGGAAACCATTCTTGTCGTTTATCATTGGAATTGTCTAAATCAATCAATTGAACAAGATAATAGCTTAATTTGAATTTTTCATTTTCATACGTAATTATTGCACAATATATCTTGACATACAGACTTTTATTATATCGAATTTTTGTTGGTCCATCAAGAGATGTAAGAATTCAATAGATCCTTTTAAACATGCACTGTTGAAACTTGGTCTTGAAAAGAATGGGTACTTTGGGTCTAGCATTTCTATAAGACAAGCTATCATTCTATATTCCAAGGCTTTCATGATGGGGTCATTTAGAGAGATTGAATTTTGTGGGAAACTGGCACCAACAGCTCCAAATCTATCAGAAAAGAAGATCGTACTATTCCATGACTCCCATATATCTTAAGAATAATTATGATAGTAGTTGATGCATACTGCAGACCAGTTGTTGAACTATTTTTCTTGAACATGGGAACTTATTTTTTCTTGACTATCATAAGGACACCTTAGGTAATTCATTTGTAACTCTAAAAGATTGAATCTTTGTACTATTAGATAGGTAGAAGGCCGCAGACCAAAATGTGATCTACTTTATGTGAAATTCCAACATATCCATAAGGATTCTACTAGAAGAAGAAACCCGCTCTAATATTAGTCGCATTTCATTTTGAATCTCCTCCTTTTTCAGTAGGAGTTCTGCTCTGATGATCACCATTACCGAGTTAACCTATTCGTCAGAGAATTTTTCGATCCCTGTATAAGCTCAACAGAGAAGGAAAATTTTTCAAGCCACAATTAACACAGGAGTCACCCTTGTGCCTGTAAGGTTTTGAGGCTAAAAAAATTAAGAACTTTTCAATTCCCCTTTGTAATTGTAAGGATTTCTTTTTCTATCATGGGATAGTTGCACTAGGCTTTATTGAAACTTCCACTGCAATATTCGCAGAGTTTTCTTCCTCTTTGATTTTGAGTACTGCATTTCAGTGCTCATTGTTGGCGCCTATTTTAAGAATTAAATCATCTCCTTTACTAGGCATACTAATAATAAGAAGATTTTTACACTTCTTTTTGAAGTTTTAAACAATCTGTAAATCACTAGGAGTCCATGTCCAACTTACTTCTTTCTTGAGTTTTTATTGCAATGGTTTTCTCAATTTAGCTAGATCTTTAATGAAATCTGAAGTATAGGTAATACATCTATGAAACCTTTCTAATTGCCCCATATTTTCAATCTTTTAGGAAAATCTCTATTTTTCCTACAATATGCTTTTATAAAATGATTTGTCTAGCTTTTATTTCCAGACCTAAAAACTCAACTTCTCATTCACCATAAATGCACATGTTCTCACCAAGAATAATGCCATGATCAATGCGTCTTTAGTTTATAGTTGGAACATCATCTTTATGTTGTACTATGGTGTTGGAAAAGATAAGGACATCATCAATGTAAACTAGATAGTAGTGATTAAAATCTTCGAAGATGTTATCCATTCTTCATTGGAATATTTGAGTTGCATTTTTTAGACCAAATGACATCACTATCACTCATAATGTTCTTAAGGGGCAGTAAACGCAGTTAAAGGAATGCTTCCTACTTCAATTTTTATCTGCCAGTATCCGCTTTTGCAATCCATTTTCGAGAATCAAGAGGCGCCTTGAATTCTATTGAAAATTATTGTTTTGTTAGGAATATAATAACCATTAAAGATAGTATCATAATTAATCTTTTTGTAATTGATCACCATTTTTGCTTTTCCTTGTTTTGTTCAGCATATCTTACCATGAGAGCGGTACTGGTATGAGGGCTCTCACTATTTATAATTAATCCTTTATCCATAAGTTCTTTGCTTTGTTTGTCAAATTCTTGGATATCCTAGTGTGCATACACTATTTGCTTGACTAGAATAATAGTATTAGGATTTAACAAAGTAATCTTAGCAAATGTCTTATCTTTATCCACAAATTTTAGAGGATTATCATATTAGGCTCTTTGCATAATTGCTCTTACTGTTCAGCAATCTGCTTCTTAATAGATAACTCCAGCAGTGAGATTGTTAGTGCTATCTTATATTGTGCAAGTATTACCTTGTCACCACGCTAGCTGCATGTAAACTCAATTTTCTGATGAGTGTAAACTTTATTTAACTTATCAATATAGACTAAGTGACCACTTATTGCGACTATTATTTGGTTTATGGTCTATGTGTAGGGAGAATATAGTCTCTGAAAATTATTTCCAGTAATCATATCATGGGAGGGTTGATTAGTAGTTCATAGGACTGATATAATGCATTGGGCTCCTCCTATTTCTATTAATAACCTTTCTATATCCTTATTGTGGCTTATTAAACTATTGTTAGCTATCCTTACTTGTAAATGAATCCTGGATTTCTGCCATATAAATTTTAGAAATAAAGATCTTTTCTAAAAGTAGACAGAACAACCACTATCTATGTAGGCAAACAATTTATATTTATTATATCCCTTTATGCATACATTTATTAGGGTGTAGATGCTATTAGGATTTGTATTGATGACTTCATAGCATATGTCCATAATTATATTCTTCACTTAGCAGTTCTTGTTTTGTGCCCAGTGACTTTTCTATCTAAACTCATACTTCGATCAATATTATGTCCTGTGGTCAAAACTTATTCAACTCATTTCAATTGTCATACTAAGTGTATCAACTTCTTTAAGCTCTTCTTTAGCTATCGAAGATCCTTATTCCCATTCTAATCTTACACTTATGCTTCTCAGTAATTGGGATTTAATGGTAATTTTACCATTTTCATCAGTTTTTATTACGTTTTTGTCACATCTTGTACCCTTAGGGCTAGTGATGCTAGCAGCTTTTAAAATTCTGGAATGAAAGGGATAGAGTTCTGCTTAAAAATTGACCATGGGCTTAGGCTGACAGCCTGAAACTTATACAAGCAATACAAATAACTAAATAAAGGCAAATAAAATCAATGACTACACGCCGGAGAATCAAGGCCATAGGCCACAGCCCCGGAGCACTCAAACTGTGGAATTAAATAAAACAAAAGTTTAACTCAACGAATCACAAATCCGGAGCTCGGAGGTTTACGTCTCGAAACATTTCAAGTGTAACAACTAGAAGATGAGTATCTACCGAGTTGGTTGGCTCAAATAGCCATTCAAACTGACTAGGCTACATGAATCACATGATATGCTCGAGATACCTTTATAAGACCCCAATGCAAATCAAATGCTTAAAATTATTGACTCTAGATCTTATCCATCCACATTTATGCTAGTCTTACAAACTATAACATGACCAATAAGCCATTCAGTATTAACCAACAACTTTCCAGACTAACTTTAGATGTTCTTAGTGCTTGGAACCTAGAAAAGGAAAAAAGTACAGGGGATAAGCAACCACTGCTCAGTGGGAACTTCTCGTATCCCAAAAACTATAACAGTTACATAAAATTATACGTAACAGACCCACACATATATATATACTTACAATTACATATCCATATAGATCATAAGAAGGATAAATCATAATTTATAATTCCTTAAACGATTGGAAATTTGGTGAAGCCAGATAAGAGTGATTGTTCAATCAATATGCTATGCATAAAAGAGATTTAAAGGACTAAAATCAACGACCTTTAGAAGTGTGGTAAAATTTAAATATGTGTAAAACACACGAGATCCAGAGTTGGAGTTCCTGAGAACCACAAAAGAGTATTTCCTTCTTGCTGAATAATCCTTCTTCTCCTTTAATACCAAGGAGCACACTCACTTTTAGCTTCAAAAAGCTTCTCATGAAATAGAGTTTGTAAAGCACATGGTCAAATCCTCTAGGTGTCACATATACCTGGTGCCCTTAGATCCTGGAAAACTAAACGTGGAAGAGCTCACCACCCTCGTTAGGGTCCTGAAAACAACAATATTCGTGTGCGTTTTAACGATTCTGCCATACAAGAGCCTTGGTTCTCTGGTAGTAACCCTTCCATCCAAGGGCATCGGTTCTCTTTTGATACTAGCTCTTCCGGTACAGGATTGACCCGCTCCAAAAAAAAGGTTCCACTTATTTCTTTCATAAACCACATCACTAGCAATCAATTCGCTTAGCACAAATTCGAGTTCAAAATCAATGCCACGCAAGGCCTAGTTATGAAAATATGTGTTCATCAAACTGGAATATTAGAAATCAAATTGTTTTCACAACTCAAGCTCCAAGCCGAGATTAAAACAGTACTTTGGCATATGGTGATGCAGAGTTGCTCAAAAATAAGTAGTTTTCATCATTCAAACATATTTTCTCATTCACACCAAAGGTTTCAATTCTCTAATTACATTTAAAGAAAACAGTCTATTTCATGTTTCTAGTACCAAGTGTGAATTCAAGAACTCAAAATTCACTCACAATAGGTAGAGAATGCAAGCTATTGACTTCAACAGATCGGATCACAAGTTAAACAATCTAGGCGCCATTTTAGTTTAGGTCAGGTTCAAGTTCCGGTTCACACAGTTCCTTTTAGTTTTGCAGCAACTCATAGGGAATACCCAAGTATAAGGAACAAGTTCAAGGTGCTATCGAGTGCAGGTTCAGGTCATATTCAAGCCTGGCAATATAATTTTAGGTTCATGCTTAGTTTTGTTCTACTTTGTATGGTTAAGTTCATCTTAGGCTCAGTACTGTGCAGTTCAATTCAGGATCAGTTCAACTCAAGTTCAGTTCGGTTCAAGTTTAATACAGTTCAGTTCAATTTGATCCAGGCTATGTTCGGTTATATGGCAGTTCTACAGCAAAACATCCATGAGAAAAGGCTAGAATAAAATCGGTTTCCCCATCTACTGACCGATTCGCTGGCCTGTTGAACCAGCTAGCACAAGCGGTTTCACTCGGTTCTACCCCAGCACACACAGCACCAGCATAAATACACCCCCAACCTGATTTTCGTCTAATTGGCTACCCTTCCATCCCATTCAATGTTCCCAAACATAAACTGAGGCAAAAGGCCATGGCATATGAATCGTAAAATTCTTAATTAGTAATACAAGAGTTTGCCCAAAACAACAATACAATCATCTCCAAACTGCTTCTGTCAACCTCACAGTTCACCCATCATTCAAAATCAACCCTATTTCTCCAATTAAGCTAGAGATTTTACCAATTCCATTTCGTCAGTCATCTTTCAACAATTCCCCAATCTACTAACATTCAACCTAATGATTCCACCAAAATCTTTCCTCGGCAAATCAAAGTTTCGAAGTCAATTAATAAATTTAGGTTTCAAAGACTACCCACCTTGAATTCAAGCTTAAAGGACCCATTTATGGGCTACTTTTGCATGAATTCGCACTGGGTTCGAGCCTCATTCGCCACCCCCTGGCGCTGGTCGCGAGTCCCTCTTGCCAGACGTGGGTCTGCTCGATTTCTTCGTTCCTTGAGGCGTGCAGCTGCTGCTGTTTGGGTTCTCCTTCTATCGCCCTCACTTTCACTCACTTTCTTTCACTGTCTCACTCCCTAAGTTTCGGTTAGCTATGGGGATTGATGGTGAAGATGGCGTGGGAAGCAGATGGGAACGAAGGTGGAGGTGTTAACGAGAGGTGCTATTGTCGTTGTTTAACTGGGAAGAGGTGTCTAGCTCTTTAACTTAGTCAGCGCCTTTTTTTCTACTGACCCCGAAATCACAAAATACTTGGGCCCAGTATAGTACCCGTTTGCCAGGTCAGTTCGGCTATTCTTGCTTAACGTAACTCCAAAACTATTTAATATTTTCGTGTAACCACATAATAAATCAAAAACATTTCAAAAACTAGTTCCCACAAAATCATATACTTAATTAACGCACGAATATTGGCCTAATATATCTAATATAATAAAACATAGCTATTAAAATTATTATTCTAAATAGTTAGTCCAACATTAAAAATCCTCGACTATTACATTATCTACCCTTAAAGAGAATTTCATCCCTGAAATTCTAAAGTCTATAGTAAAATATAATACGAGATTCACATGCACATGGTACAAACCACACAAACTCAACAATAAAATTTAAAACTTTACCTTACAATCAAATATAGTTTCCAAATTGGAAAAAAAAAATTATGATATCCAGTCGCCTCCTCGTCATTCCCCTTTACGTGTATAGCCACTCTATCCAAGACACAGAGGGAAAATCATGTAGAAGAGGGGCAAAAGAGTTGGCATCGATAACTATATCAAACTTATTTTACACAACATCTGCTTTCAAAATTCATAACTAAGCAAAACCAACATCATAACCAACATTCTATGGTTACGAATCAACATGAGGTGACATTCAAGGGATTTTTATTCATAACAATCAATGGCATGCTAAGGCTGGGTTAAGCAAGAAATCAAATTATTTCCAGATCAAGTCAGTCAACCTTGAAACTTCCATAGCACAATGGAGTAGTAGAGACATCATATAGCCGTATAACATCACGTCAGTAACAACGACCAGAAGCCACAATGACGTCATAGAGAATCAGCAAGTCAACACCCCAAAGCCCAAGTATCATAAGCAACATGAACCACTATAACAAGGATAGACCAGCAACTTACAAGTGGATGGTACATGAAACTATCAATTAACAAGCAAAGAAGCAACTTAAGGAAAAATTAGCACAAGGCAACTCGTGCACGTTATGCTATGACAATCACATCAGTCATGCCAATGGTTGTTTTACTTAAGTTCAACGCAAGAATATAAATATGATCTTGGAAAACTAACATGCCACCCTCACCAAACATGAAATATACAAAGGTGAACCCATGTGAATGCTTCCTCTTGCAATCACTATATCTTGTATTAAATCTATGTGCATTCAGCCACTTAAACTATAACACGAGTTAATATGAGTTATACAGTGCAAAAAACGACCTCACAGTCCTATTCTACAACAAATCATATAAACTAAATCATTCAGCCACATGTGTAACCATCTTAAGCTAAACAACACGAAGAAATTATTTGCTTAGCAATTCATTTGCAAAACACATCAATGATTATTTCATAATGAATCAAGCAACTATGTAAGTTCCTATGAGTTGTTCATTGACATAATGTCATATTTATGCTCTAAAACGCACAAACTCAAAGTATTATCATACATAAAGATATTTGTGCAAGTATATGCAAGTTCAACCCATAGGTTGCAACCTACAACAAAGGTATGCCTTCTGGTTTTTCCAAAAATGATGAGAAGTTAGTCGCTAAGAACAACTTTATTTTCTCAGAATGTAACGCACAGCTTGTTTTGATGTATAAAACAGTTGCAAGACTGAGGGTGTGTTTTATACAATGGTAGGGGAACTAAGGCTAAGACTTACTTAGCTGATAGTTATTCGAACACTTAATTCATTGAAAAAGCAGGCTTTCACAAACTAACAACTATTTTGAGCTAAGACAACAATGTTAATGGCATTTTGGTATATCTAGATGGTCAATAGGACATATCCGTCCGATCAATGGTCACAAAGCTTTAAGAACTCACAGTGCGAAAGCGAGGTGAACCTATAGAGTTCTATTTTTTAAACTTTGCATTAACACTTATAAAAGCATGGGTAATGTATGAGGTATTCGCCCTAGTAAAAGGCATATACAGGGTAACATTTTCAAAGTCTGTCAGGTTCTCTCCACCTTGCTCATTCCAGGTGTATTCAATTTTAATCTTGCCAAAGTATTGCCAGCCCCACAATGATAGTAGTAGCCTATAAAGCAGAAGTGTGATACATAGCAAGAGTCATTGCATGACAAAAAGCAGGAAATACATCTTATAGATAACACCAAGCACGCATAAATTAGCAGTTACAGCGTACAAACAACAATAAGAGTAGTGCGAGATGGCGGAAACAACACTAATGCAATAGTGAACATGATTTTACTCCTACTATTCAAAGTTGCATGCATGCGCATAAAAATCTCAATCTCCTTTAGCACTTGTGAATTTATGAAAGGAACGTAACATACCCATAAATATGAACACATGCATTATCACATAATGGATATAAGTCTTCAAATGCGTGAACAAAACCTAATTCAATAATTGGAAAAGAATCCAAAGCTCCCAAAATCTTTATGCTTTGAAAAGGAGAACACTTTAATAATTTCTAGCCTCTTCTCTACTAGCTTTTAAGTAAGTCTACCCACTTTACATTAGGGTTCGAAGGGCAAATCTTACATAAGGGCAAAGAATGAGCTTGAACGTAACTATTTTGAATCTTTTGAGTTGATACATGCACGAAGACAAGCACTAATGGAGCTAACTATAATAGTTAAGGATTTTTGAGTTCTAGCTAACTACCTGTATATATTAACAATTTCAATAGCTATGTTTTATTATATTGGCTACGTTGGGTTAAAATGTTGCGTGTTAATTAAGTGTGTTACTTTATGTGAATTATTGTTTGTAATCTCCTCAATTTATTACTTGATTATGTGAAGTCGGGGAGTTACCTAAAATAAGGTCGAAGCATAATTACGAAAGATTAGCAGACTTAGATTGGGTAGTTTGAAATCACTTGGGCCTGGTGTACTAGGCCATACTCATTGTGATCTAGTAAGTTAGGAAAAGATAATAATAAAACAAAGGGGGGGGGATGATTCCCCATTTTCTTCCACACAAATAAAACAAGGAAGAGGAATGCTTTCGCTTCTTCACATCCTCCAACGCTACCAGCTAAAGAGAGAGAGGTTGAGCAAGCGGTAAACCCTATATCACTACCACTTCCACCACAGGCTGTCTCCCAGTGGGAGGTTTTGGAGCAAAGGAGGAAGTGAGCGAGCCGGGGATGTGTTGCTAGGCATCTGCATAGAGGGAAAAATAGAGCGAGAGGATGGGAGGGTCGACAGCTTGCACATCACCACTGCCTGGTTTCCGGCCGCTAGTTCGTCACCGACACCAAGGGTGGCAAGCAACCAAATGCCAAACCGCCACTCCAGATCCACCTTCACCACCAGCCACCATCTTAGTGATAGAAAAAAGTGCGAGGCTGAGAGAGAAAGAAGAGGAATGAGCATTAGCAGGAGCGGTAGAGTAGCAACAGGGCATAGCCAAGAAAGAGGAGGAAAATCAAGGAACAGAGAGAAGACCAAATCGACCCCTAAATTACCTAGTCCAACTCGATTTTGAACCCATTTGGCGTGGAATTCAAGTGGGTGATCCTTGATTTCCTAAACTATTAAAAATTTTTAAATTTCTCTTCGTTTGTCCATAAGTTTGATTCAATTGTGTAGATGAAATCTGGATGGGTTCAGAATCATGGGTAGTAGGTGGATGGTTTAGGGCTAATGGAAATTATGTGGGATTAAAATTGAGTTGATTTTGAGGATTCTTATTAGCGGTGCTATAAGAGGTTCAGGTTATGTGAAAAACCAAGGAATTGATGAAGTGCATTGTCGTATTTTGATGTTGTGTCATTACTTGTTAAATGTCATGATTGTAACATGCCACCCAATTCAATTGTTTCTGTTAACGTGTGGTTCATGGCTTGCCTATTTAGCATTGGAGTGAAGCAGGAAAATAGGGAGTCAACTAAATGGTTCAGTGAATTGGTTTAATAGAGAACCGGGTTCGTGAATTGAGCAACAACTTGCCATATCTCGCCTTACTCCAGCTAAACTATATCTGCTTGTTTGGTCGCATCTCGAACCTTGATTTATTGTCGTACCTAAACCAAGAGCGATGATCAGATTCGCTGAACGGTTCTACCTAACTATTTAGTTGAATTGTTCCGTTGATTAAACCATCAACCGAAACATTAAAATGTACCTCTTTTAATGAGTAAAGTTCTATCTAAAATCTGCAAGCATCTTTTAAATGCTCCATTCGTGTAAACTTGAATTGAATTTCGCAAAATAGAAGCGAGTGACTGATTCACAGATCCAAACTGCTGAGTGCTTCTGAGTGAAACTAACTATCAGTAAGTTCCAAACTAGTAGTTTCTAAAACGAGATTTAATATCTCTTCCTTTGAAAAGCAAATGGTCACTTGGTCGTTAACTTGTCTACAAGCATGCTTTGCTAAAATGAGTAGTTGTATGCTTTTTATGAGTTGACTTCATGTTATTGAGGCATCTTACCTTCTTAAAGATAGAAATTCCATCGTTGTGATACAATGGGAATTTTGATGAATAACGTGTTCGAAGTTAGGTGCAATTGAAATATTTTGCGCTAGGAGGATAGTGCTAATTGTTTAGATGCAAGTTTAGGGGGTTGACCCGGTATGCAGGAACCCTAATTCCTAGTGAGTAGACCCAGAAGTGGGAACCCTAGTAGATCTCGACGAGGGTAAAAGTTCGGTGACCATGAGAGACCTATAGGGATACCATGACTCCTGAGTTATGAGATTCATCTGAATAGAGCACTAATATCTGAATCTGATGTCCAAAAAGTGATTTCTTATTCATTATGCGCTAAAAACTCCTCGTTTGAGGACTATGCTAGCACAAATTTTTGGAAATGTGCATGTACTCTTCAAAAAGGCTTTTGTTGAATTTCAAATGACTTTCTTGCAATGAAATTGCTTTTATAAATTCTTAATTTAGTTTAAGTGAAGGTTCTTGCCCA
This sequence comes from Carnegiea gigantea, assembly GCA_029747015.1. Lineage (NCBI taxonomy): Eukaryota > Viridiplantae > Streptophyta > Magnoliopsida > Caryophyllales > Cactaceae > Carnegiea > Carnegiea gigantea. The sequence continues at coordinate 356,526 of JAKOGI010000829.1, read as the reverse complement.
TTTATGTACTAATCCCATCTTCTTACTAAAAGAACTCCAGTTGGTGACTCTAACTAAACCCTTTGATGTCAAGTTTTCATGTGTCAACCGAATGGCCCATTACCCATAACGCCTAGTTCTTGACAATAGTCAGCTTGCTTCTATGTCATGTATGCCTTTAACGTGATATTAAGTGTAATGTGTGGCCGTCACCACTAAGCTACAAGAGTTGTAGGTTAGATGGGCATATACTTTGGCACATTGAAAAGTGAAGGGAAGGGATGCTGACAAGTGCTTAACGTATCTATCATTTTAGGGTCATTTTGCTATATTTTTAGGAGAATTTGTGCTTTACATTACCATTTATGCCCATATTCTCGTTTTACACTTGGGTATGGTTGTTTGATGATATTTGCAGGAATTTGGATCATTTGACCTAACATTTGACCCTCATTTGAGTGTATAATGACCCCCACGGATGCCCCTAAGATGCTATACCCATGGAGTAAGAGAAGAGCATAGATTTCGGTTATAGCCAAGACCACGGTCAGATCGTGGCGTCTGCGACGGACCGTGGTAAGCTGGTAACTGTGGCCTCTTCATCTCCCTTCGGCTGTGTGACTGAAAAGGCTTGAGTTCTTGCTTAAAAACCAATCCCTCAGTAGCAAAAAAAACAGAATCCCCACCTAGATAGTCATTCCTACTTTCCAAAATTTTACTTTTTTATAGTTAGGATTTTAGTTTGATTTTGTGCAAGTGAGAAATCTTGAGTGAGGAACTCGGTTTTGTTGGCGGTTTAAAGACTTTGTTGAAGGCTGTCTTTGCCAAGCCCTTCCCTCTCACATCTCGCTGAATTGTTTGTTTAATTGTTTAATTTTGAATCATAAGTGAGTAGTTTATCTTGTCTAGGGATTTGTTTGTTAATGGAAGTGTAGCTGGATCATTTTTAATTCAATAGAATTGTGCTTTCTTTTTATGATTGGTTTGATTTTGTTTTATCAAGTGATTATCATGTTGTGAGTGAACTTGGCCAAATTTGCTTGCCACCTTGAGACAATTGAATGAAGAACTGAGAGGTCAAATTCGATTGTTAGACTGCTTGATAAGACCTAAGATAGCGATGACTCGAAAGAGAAACTTGCATGTTGGAAGGTTGAGAGAGTAATCAAAAATATTGAACTTAGATTAAGACAGATTAGTTTTAAAGAACGACTTTGGTTTAGTTTAGGCAATTTGGTCGATTTCGAAAGAATAGACTAAATTCTAAATCGAATGCAATTCCTCGAAATTATCCAATTAGAGAAAAGCATATGTTAATCGTCTTGATCTAACACATTTCTTAACTAAATAAATCTCTAGGCGTTTTTCCTTGATTGAATTTAGAATTAGTTAATTGGAAGTTGCCAAATCAAAATTCTCGATTAAGTAATTGCTTAGCATTTTTGATAGAAAGGACCCGATAGATTACTTTAGTTCCTGATGATGATTTTTTAATCTATACTACGATACCCGTGCACTTGCGGACATGTCAAGTTTTTGGCGCCATTGCTGGGGATTAATTTATTAACTCTATTAAGTTAGTCTTACGAAATTGACTAAGTCCTTTATTTTCTTTTTTTTTCCTATTTCTTGTTGGATTGCATTGGTAGTGTTGGTGATTGTGCTTGCAGGAATCTTCCCCGTTTATGCGAAGTCCATTTCTATGCAAACCCGTTCCCAAGATCGAGAGGACGTTTTGCTTAAGGAGGAAGAAGCAAAAGATTAAATAGCAAAGATGCGCAAGGCTAGACGAACTTCAACAAATATAGCGGGAGGAGGTGGTGATCAAAGAAGGATGCTTAGGGACTTTGTTACCCCTGGAGTCCAAAGAATCGCCTCAAGCATCGCTCTTCCTAACGTTGATGCAAATAATTTCAAGCTTAAACCGGCCCTCATTCCCATGGTGCCACAATCCCAGTTTGGAAGCACCCCTTTAGAAGACCCGAGCTTACACCTCTCGGTCTTTTTAGAGGTGTGCGCCACATTGAAGCTTAACGGAATCTCCACCGATGTCATCCGATTGTGATTATTCCCCTTCTCACTTAGGGATAAGGCAAGAGCATGGTTGCATTCTTTACCTTCGGGATGTATCACCACATGGGAAGAGCTTACAAGAGCTTTCCTTGCTAAATTCTTCCCACCGAGCAAAGCAGTAAGTTTGACTAGTCAAATCACCAACTTCATTCAAAGGGATGATGAGACACTCTATGAGGCTTAGGAGTGGTTTAAGGATTTGCTGTGGTTATGCCCTTATCATGGTCTTCAACGATTCATGATTGTTCAAGCTTTCTATAATGGTGTGACCCAACCTGTAAGATCCACTATTGATACGGCGGCAGGAGGAACGTTGATGAATAAAACTGAAGACAAGGCCTATAATTTGACTGAGGAGATGACACTCAACAATTTTCAATGGTCCACCGAACTAGGTCAACCCAAGCTGGTTGGAGGTAAGCTTGAAGTCGATGCACTTGCTTCGCTTTCTGCTAAAGTTAATGCTATGACTCAAAGGTTGGACCGTATTAATGTTAATGTTACATTTTCTAGTACCCCTCCCCCATCTGAAATTTGTTGTTCTATTGAACATGTGACTTTGAATTGTCAAGTTGGAAGTCCTTTTTCTCAAGACTCTAGTGAAGTCAATTATGTTCAAAATTTCAACCCGAGATCGGCCAATGACCCTTACTTTAGTACCTATAATCTGGGTTAGAGGAATCATCTGAATGTCTCATATAGGTCTAATCCAAATCGTCCGAATATGCCCATAATGAATACTAAGGCACCCCTCAGTTTTTAAAGACCTCATTTCTCTCCACAAGTACCCCAAAAGTCCAACTTAGAGGCTGTGATAGAAAATATGCTTATGGCACAACAAAAACAAGATGAATATATTAAGCAATTAGCCTATAAGGTTGATGTGCTTACAACTCACAACAAGATGTTAGAAGCCCAAAGTGCCAAACAAGCTAGCTTTTCATCTATACCCCTGGACAGACTCCCGAGTAAGCCGGAATCTAACCCCTATGAGCATTGTAATAGTGTCACCTTGAAGGAAGGGGTAGAGGACTCTATTGACCCGGAGGACACCGATTGAATAGGGTAAAGAATTAATCATGGTTGTGAGTAAGGAAGAAAATAATGGTGGCAAGGCTATCACATTCGTAGAGAATGAAAGTATAGAGATCCCCATAATTTTTCCACCGAAGCTTCTTCACCCAGGTTTCTATCCCCTGTGTTGTGAGAAAGGTGGAAATTGAGAGAGCCTTATGTGATCTAGGTGCAAGCGTTAGCTCTATGCCATATTCTTTGTTTCATAAGCTTCACTTAAGGCCATTACAACCTACACCCTTTTCGCTACAGTTAGCAGATGGTTTTGAAAGGCAACCTTTAGGTAAATTAGAAGATGTACCAGTCAAACTAAGAGATGTTTGGGTATTGAAAAACTTTATCATTGTTGATATGACCGAGACCGATGATGCCTAAGTTATACTAGGTAGGCCTTTCATGGCTACCGCAGGTTGCCATATTCATGTAAAAAGAGGGCGAATAGTAATTTGAAGTACAAGGGTGCTATGCTATGTTCTACCATATAGAGGAGAAAGCGGTTTCTCCTAATTCTTCCTTATTGGATGAATTTTCCCCTTTCCTTGGGATTGACATAGAGGGTATCTTAAATTGTCAAGATCCTCTTGACTTTGATTAGATTTCTACTGAAGACCCCAACCAAAGGTATGTTAAGGTGGAGCTTACTGCTCCTACGCTATCTAGTATACCCAGGGTTAAGGCCCATGCTTCTAATGAGTCTACTATAAGTGATTATTGTAGGCTTGCTCAGGTTGTTCTCTCTTTGCCCCCTATGGAAGGATTTGAAACAGACTTTGATTTGGGGATTGAACAAGGTGACAATGGCCAGTCTGATGGGCCATGAATGCGGTTCGTCTTATACATTGATAGTGTGCTATGACATCAATTAATGATGATGAAGGACCTCCAACCTGAGCTTTTGAGGTGGTACCTTTGATTGAAGAAATTCGATTTTATAGTTCATGATAAAAATGACGCCCATGCACTCACTGATCCAAACCAAGCATAGAAGTATGGTCAAGCTCTTGACCTTAAAAGAGTGCTTCTTGGGAGGAAACCCAAGCCCTTTTCTTTTCTTTTTTTAGATTTGATTTTCATTATTTTTTGTAGTTTTTCATAAAAAAGGAAAACAATAGAAACCAAAAAAAAAAGGAAACACAACAAAAGAGAGAAGAATATATAAAAACAAAAGGAGAGAAGAAGAAAAAGAAATGTTTGGCACCACAGCCAGCAACCAGCACCATGGCGGTGGGGTGCCAAACCGGGAAAGCCAAAAAAATTGGTGTCCAATAGACACCATGGTTTGCCTGTGGTGACCTCTACGGACCGTGATGAGCTGCTACGGGCCGCGATCAAGGGTTTTGACTGCGGTGACCATTCATTCTCACCCATCTTCTTCTTCATCTTCGACTCTCTCTTTCTCTCTCTACCTCCCGCTTTCTCTCTCTAAACCCACCATTGCTAAACCTTCAATTCTCCCTCATTTCTTCTCATTTTTACTGCATTTTCACTCAAGATCCCACCTCTTCACTTAGTCTTTCTCTTCTCCCACAAATTTCACCTCTTTCCATCATTTCTTCTTTCACCTTATCTCACCTTCACACATCCTCCATAAACATTTTCTTCCCTCTCTAATTCCTCTTCTTTTCACTTAAATTCTTCCTTTTCTTCCTCAAATTTTATTTTTCAAGTTTTAGTTTCAGGTTTTCTTCTATTTTCACACTCGTGGCACCCAATAAGAGACGAAGGAGTATCAAGAAGGTAGGATCATCAAGCCAAGCACCATCCCGACCTCAACGGACCTCCCGAACTTCTACCAATGCACGAGCTCAAGGTAATATACATCATCCTCTTAGTTTAACCAATCCCGATCATGTTGCTAGATATGCTTATTTGAATGAACGTATGAATGTAGCAACTCATTATTATGATGAGCAATTGCTAGGATGTTTAGAAATGTTAGATGATATTCGTTGATTGTTTGCACGGAGAGATATGGGACATTTCATAGAGATAAAGGAGCATACATATTGGGACTTTACCTTAGAGTTCCTGAGTACCTTTCATGCTGAGGTCACTAAAGGGCCTCAATGTCAAGCCGGGTACATTTCATTTTATTTGCAAGGACAATTATATGAGTTAAACTTAGGTATCTTCAATAGTATATTTGGCTTTTCACCTAGTATGGATTTACTGAAATGACAAGTCCCTCACGAATTCAACCCAAAGGCATTTTAGGGCGAGCTTTCGGGGAGTGCTAGGTACAATACTAGTTCATCCAAGTGCACACACATTAGGAACCCATGCATTCGTGTAGCTCAGCGTATCTTAACTTGTTATTTCTGTGCTCGGGATGATAGTCTAAATGTCCCGAGATTATCTAAGTTATATTTCTTGTCTTGTATGCTTGATAGTGTCCAACTTGACCCCAGGTCATTTTTGGCCAGACAATTGTATAGTGGTGCTGTTAGCACTAAGGGTAGGATAGTCATTGGTGGTATTGTTGCAACTATTGCTAGATTTTGGGGTGTTGAGCCAAACCCTGAGGATAGAGTCTTAGATCCGAGCGGCTTGATCAAGCTACTTTTAAGACCATGAACTTTTTTAAAGTAGAGGCTAGATGTATATGCCGGATTTACCCTGGGGATCAGCTTCTGCCACTTTGCCAATGTTGATCAAACCAGCTTACTTCACCGCGCTAACCTTTGTTGGGTACTTGGCAATGCCGAAATTGTTCAGCTCATACCCCCTTCATCCCCTTATTCTAGTCAAGCCGGACCTAGTTCTTCTTCCTAACTAACCCCTACTGAGTATGCCGACCTCCAACCCACCCTTAGGTCCATCCAAAAGGAACAAGTATCCCTTCGAGCCTATGTTGCTTCTGGGAACACCGCTCTTCGTGACTTTATCCAAGAGCGCCACGACGAGCTCCATGGGATGCTTGCTACCCAGACTCAATACTTCCAGGATTATAGGGCTTGTTTAGAGACCTATCGAGATTGGCATATCTCTTATGGCCAACCACCCCATCCTCCTCCTCATGTCCTTTTCGGTTGTTTTTTGCTACTCCCCTTCCCTTTTTCTACTATGTGCCCACATTGAGGATAATGTGTTGCTCAAGCATGGGGGAGTTAGTCATTATTTGATGGCGTCTGATGCCTAATTTAGTTTAGTGTGCTTGTGTATTGTATATATTATTTGTGATAGTTTTTTGAGTTTCATTATAGGTCTTAATCTTATTTGGTTAAAGGCATTTTAGAAGTAAATTTAGGTTTCTTCTCATTCTAGATTGCACTTTAGTTTGTTTATTTTGTTTTTATAGTTTCTTTGTATAGTTTTTGCATTTTTCTTTGCATTTTTATTAGAAGCATGCATATAAAAAAAACAAAAAAGAAAATATTAAAAGAAAAAAATGAAAAAAGAAAAAATCCTCTGATGATGATCTTCGTAGACTAGGTAGACTTCTTTGGTTTACTTTGATCCTTTGATTTGCCCAATTGTGCATAAAAATGTTTGAAAATGAGTTTGCAGAAAGGAACTTTATGTTTCGACCATATGTTGAGTGCGAGTTGATTACTCCATGACTCTTTACATGAATTTTGGCATATGTTTACTAATGACCTAGTTATAACTTTGGTAGTTGTCTCGTGAGGCTTTGAGCTTTTAAAGACTAATTTATCAATTTAGTCCCATGTTTCTTTCATGTGTGACTCTTCCTTGACATCATTTCTCTAGAACTTGCTTTGATTCTCATTCACGATCACATTTCGCAAATGCATTTAGGCAATATGATTGAGGCATTCTTTGACTTGTTAAACCCAAAGACCAAATGGCCACCTTTGTTACATATTATATCCCTTGCTAGCCCTTTTTAGCTTATATCTATTTTTATTGATTTGAACCTCTTACTATAGCCTATGGCCAAATAATTATGTCACCCTTAAGCCAAGACTAGAGGAGCATTTCATCCTTTTGCATCAAGTTTAATTGGGAAACAGTAAGGTGTATTGAGATATTTTTAGTGGATTTGATTGTTTGTTGAAGGGATGTGTGTTCTTATTTGCTATAAGAAATACCTTGTCTTGTTGTACAAAGTTTAGAGATGAAATTCAAAGTTTAGTATGAATTTCCCTTGGCTAACTCTTTAAGGAAAAAAAAAAACACAAAAAACAGAGGGGGGAAAAAAAGAGAGGAAAGACAAACAAAAAAGGGGCAATAATAAAAAGAGCATTAGCCTTGTTGGGATTGTACAAATATTTATGACTTGCAACTCTTTATCTCTTCAATTGGGGATATATTTTGTCAATAAATTGTATTGGTCTGGGGAGGACGTTGTATGATGCATTAGAAACTTTTAGCTCTTAGTTTATGGCTTCTAGCTCTACATTTCTAAAACATTTGTTCCCCTCTTACCTTTACCCATAACCTCGTTACAACCTTATAAAAGTCCTCATGATTGTCTAGTGTGTTTGCATTTTAGTGATGGCGAATTAGAGAGTCTTCTCAAGCTTATGGTAGATTTGAGTCTATGCAATGAGAATTGAGGGAACCTTCATATCTTTTCAAACACATGAGTGGTGAGTGCCACATGACTATAGTAAGGTATTATCGGCATTGCTAGCTCCATTTGTTTCATATGTTAAATGATTGTCTTTGATGATTTGGGAGGATTGATTCAAATTTGACATTGTGGTATATCAAGTGGTTTTTGAAAATTTCATTCCCTAGTATGTTTGCTAAATGATTTTTGCACCTTTTTGGGTTACCTCTGGATCGGCCTTGCCATTGAACTGCTGCCAATGTCTATCTAGAGGAGCTTTAGAATAATTTTTGGCCTTAGCATTGCTTGAGGACAAGCAACAATTCAAGCATGGGAGAGTTTGATAAGTGCTTAATGTATATATCAGTTTAGGGTCATTTTGCTGCAGTTTTAGGAGAATTGTGTGCTTTACGTTACCATTTATACTTCTATTCTCGTTTTATGCTTGGGTATGATTGTTTGATAACATTTGCAAGAATTTAGATCATTTGACCTAGCATTTGACCCTCATTTGGGTGTATATTGACCCCCTTCGGATGCCCCTGAGATGTTATGCTTGTGGGGCAAGAGAGAAGCAGAGATTCCGGTTCCAGCCAAGCCCACGATTAGAATGTGGCGTCTGCCACAAACCGTGGTAAGCTGGTAACTGTGGCCTCCTCGTCTCCCTTTGGCTGTGTGGCTGAAAAGGCTCGAGTTGTTGCTTAAAAACCCATCCCTCCGCAGCAAAAAAAGAGAATCCCCACATAGATAGTCATTCCTACTTCCCAAAATTTTACTTTTTTGTAGTTAGGATTTTAGTTTGATTTTTGCGCAAGTGAGAAATCTTGAGTGAGGAACTCGTTTTTGTCGGGGGTTTGAAGACTTTATTGAAGGCTATCATTACCAAGCCCTTTCCTCTCAGATCCTGCAGAATCGTTTGGTTAGTTGTTTAGTTTTCAATCATAAGTGAGTAGTTTATCTCGTCTAGGGATTTGTTTGTTAATGGAAGTGTAGTTGGATCATTTTTAATTCAATAGAATTGCGCTTTCTTTTCATGATTGGTTTGATTTCATTTTATCAAGTGACTATCATGTTGTGAATGGACTTGGTTAAGTTTGCTTGCACCCTTGAGACAATGGAATGAAGAACTGAAAGGTGAAATTCGATTGTTGGACTGCTATATAAGACCTAATATAGCGATGACTCGAAATAGAAATTTGCATGTTGGGAGGATGAGAGAGTAATCGAAAATGCTAAACTTAGATTAAGATAAATTAGTTTGAAAAAATGATTTTGGTTTAGTTTAGGCAATTTGATGGATTTCGAAAGAATAGACTAAATTTTAAATCGATTGCAATTTCTCAGAATTATCCAATTAAAGAAAAGCACATGTTAATTGTATTGATCCACCACCTCTCTTAACTAAATAAATCCCTCGGCGTTTTTTCCTTGATTGAATTTAGAATCAATTAATTAGAAGTTGCCGAATCAAAATCCTCAATTAAGTAATTGCTTAGCTTTTTTTTGATAGAAAGTACTCGATAGATTACTTTGGCCTCTGAGAAAGATCTTTTAATCTATACTACGACACTCATGTGTTTGCGGACGTGTCAGATGCTATTTGAATCCTTGAGGATTATTAAGGAGTTGTTGGATATTGATGGCCTTATATGTTTATTATGTGATATTAAATATCATTTTGTGTGTGAATGCAACTTAAAAGTATTGTGTGCAACTATTTCATTTTCTTGGGGTTGAGAATCATTTATTGCGCGTGTGGTAGCTCACCCCCTCTCTATTTTCCTTTTTCCGCTAGGTTATTGAAAAGACAAGTAGAAGTCCTCAGTTCGTGTAAATGGAGACAGAACGTCCCTTTTTGTTTTGAAAAAGGAATCATTCGTAAATATACCTAGATTCATGAGTTAAATGATGTAATGTGATGTATTCATAAGTTCTTGAGCACATGTAAGTTAATTACTATTGTTCATGCAATGCATATTGACTGGCGATCGCTCTGAATGGCCATATAGGCCAACTGTCTAAATAGTTAGTTGTAATCTTGGTTGGAGTCAAGTTTTGTTGTCGTAGGCTCTGAACAGGTGATTCATTAAGTTGCATCTTTATTTCTTTCTCTTTTATTCAGCTTTATAGCTTATATACTTCGGGCATACGGCCCGTGGAGTTATGATCTACGGCGTGTAGCTGTTGAGTTTGTTAGACGTATCCTTTACGTTTTTTTTATTACAAGTACCTAGTGTAAAGCTTTAAGCCTAAGTTATGCTCAGCTGTTAGGCAGAACTCTGTCTATTTTCTTCCAGAATTCTCGAAATAACTAACATCATTAGCCTTAGGTGGTGGGGTGTTACACTAATTAACACTTAGCTAACTCTTGAGATTACAAGTCATTTAGCGCATATTCCATAAATGGCTCATTTTTTCAGTCAATCGGTTTACTCAATCACATAGCAGTCAATCAGTCAAACTAGTTAGCACACCAGGAATACATTGTAATAGGAGGTACATCACATATCATATCGTTACTCAAAAAATATCTAGATGACTATATAAAATACAAGACTCAGGTCGTAGCCTTGGTCATAGGACGTCGCTCTAATACCATCTGTAATATCTCGGTCCTAAGGGCTAGTGATGTTAGCGATTTTTAAAATCCTGGAATGAGACAGAAGAGTTTCTCCTAAAAACTGACCCCTATACCTGTAATATAAACAACTAAATAAAGATAAATAAAATCAATAACTACATGCCAGAAAAGAAAATCAACTGTATAGGCCACACGGTCAGAGTATTCAAACTGTTGAGTTAAATAAAAGAAAAGAAAAACAAAAGAAAAAATACAACTCGACGGATCACACATCCAGAGAAGGGGCATTTACATCTCAAAACATTTCAAGTGTCACAACTAAATGATGAGTATCTACTCAGATGGTTGGCTTGGATAGCCATTCAGAGCGACTAGGCTATATAAATCACATGATGTGCTCGAGATATCTTTACAATACCCCAATGCAAATCAAATCCTTAAAATTACGGTGCTGATTCTAGATCTTATCCATCCACATTCATGCTCGTCTTACAAACTATAAAATGGCCAAGAAGTCATTCAATTTGAACTAACAAATTTCTAAACTAACTTTAGATGTTCTCAGTGCTCGGAACCTGGATAATGGAAAAAGTATGAGCGATGAGCAACCACCACTCAGTAGGAAATTTTCGTCTCCAAAAAACAAAAACAGTTGCACACAATTATACATGACATACACTTATATATATATATATCTATATATATATATATATATATATATTATATATATATATATATATATATATATATATATATATATATATATATATATATATATATATATATATATATATATATATATATATATACACGTATAATTACATATCCATATAGATCATAATAAGGGTAAATCATAATTTATAATTCTTCAAATGATTGGAAATTCGATGAGAGCTAGACGAGAGCGATTATTCAATCAATATGTTATATATAAAAGAGGTTTAAAGGACTAAAATCAACGACCTTTAGCAGTAAGTAAATGTGGTAAAATTTAAATATATGTAAAATGCAAAAGATCCAGATTTGATCCTCCTGAGAACCACAAAAGAGTATTTCCTTCTTACTGAATAATCCTTCTCCTCGTTTAATACCAAGGAGCAAGCTCACTTTTAGCTTCAAAAAGCTTCTCATAAAATAGAATTTATAAAGCCCATGGTCAAATCCTTTAGGTGTCATATACACCTAATGCCCCTATATCCCGGAAAACTAAAGGTGGATGAGCTACAGCACCCACGTTAGTGTCCTAAAAGCAATAATATTTGCTCGTGTTTCAATAACTCTACCTTAAAAGAGCCTTGGTTCTCAGATAGTGACCTTTCCATACAAGGGCCTCAGTTCTCTTTTAATACTAGTTCTTCTGATATAAGATTGACCCTTTCTAAAACAAAAGTTCCCCTTATTTCTATCGCAAACCAAATCATTCGCTTAGCACAAAATCAAGTTCAAAATCAAGGCCATGCAAGGCCTAGTTAATGAAAATATGCATTCATCAAATCGGAGTATTAGAAATCAAATAGTTTCCACAACTCAAGTTTCAAGCCAAGATCAAAATAGTGGTTTGGGTTATGATGATGCATAGTTGCTCGAAAATAAGAACTTTTCACCATTCAAATATATTTTGTCATTCACGCAGACCCAAGGTTTTGATTCTTCGATTACATTTTAAAAAAACAGTCTATTTCATAGTTCTAGTACCAAATGTGAGTTCAAGAACACAAAATTCATTCACAGTAGTTAGAGAATGAAAGCCATTGGCTTCAACAAATCGGATCGCAAGTGATGCAATCTAGGAGCTATTTTAGTTTAGGTAAGGCTCAAGCGTAGGTCCTACTTAGGTTCGCTCAGTTCCTTTTAGTTTTCCAGCAACTCATAGGGGACACCCAAGTACAAGGAACATATTTAAGGTGCTACGGAGTATAGGTTTAGGCCCTATTCAGGCCTTAGTAATATAATTTTAGGTTCAGGCTCAGTTCTGTCCTACTTTGTATGATTCAGTTCATCACAGTTCAGTATTGTTCAGTTCAATTTAGGTTCAGTCTAACTCAAGTTCAGTTCATTTCAAGTTCAATATGGTTCAGTTTAGCTTGATTCAGTTCAGTTTGATCCAGGCTCTATTCAGTTTTATGGCAATTCATTGGCCTGATGAACCAGCTAGCACACGGCATTTCACTCGGTTCTGCCTCATCACACATAGCACTAGCATAAACCCCCCCAGTGATTTTCATCTAAATTGCTACCCTTCCATCCCATTCAACGGTCCCAAACATAAATAGAAATAAATAGTCATGGCATATGAATCATGAAAATCTTAATCGATAATACAAGAGTTCACCCTAAACAATAATCAAATCATCTCCAAACTGACTCTATCAACCTCATAGTTCACCCATCATTCAAAATCAATCCAGTTTCTCTAATTAAAATAGAGATTTTACGAATTCCATTTCGTTATTCATCTTTCAACAATTCCTCAATCTACTAACATTCAACCTAATGATCCCGCCAAAATCCTTCTTAGGCAAATCAAAATTTTGAAATTAATTAACAAATTTAGGGATTGAAGACTACCAGCCTCGAATTCAAGCTTAAAGAACCCATTTATGGGCTTGTTTTGGGTGAATTCGCACTTGGTTCGAGCCTCGTTCTCCACCCCCTAGTGATGTTTGCGGTCCCTCTTGCTGGATGTAAGTCTGCTTGATTTCTTCCTTGTTTTGGGGCGTGCAGTTGCTACTGTTTAGGTTCTCCTTCTATCGCCCTCACTTTTGCTCACTCTCTCTCTCTATCTCGCTCCTTGATTTTCACAGAGCTGTGAGAATCGGTGCGTCGCAACGGCCGGCTTGAGCCTTATGACTCGCCGAGCTGCTATGGGGTGCGAGACACCCCAGCCCTCTCTGTTTTTGTCATTTTCCCCCCAAAATGACATCATTTTGGGGGTTTGATGCCTTTTTATTTCTGACCGGGCATTTCACTCGTGCGAAAAGGCAAAGCAAAAGCTAGGGAATTTCCTGGCAATTGAGCCATTGGGCAGGGGGACGTTGGCCCAACGTTTCTTTGCACAGCCAAATTTTTTTTATTTTGTGTGTATTTTTGACTATAAATTGGTGAATTTCTCTTTAATCCTCTCACACAAAATTCACTCACTCTCTCACCTATTCAGAAAGTTTGTAATTTTGTTTGCATCTGTATTGAGTTGTTTTATCAAGGAAGAAGTGAAACAATCGGTAAGAATTTCTATTTTTATTTCCCTTCAATTCTTAATTTTGCATATAAAAGTTGAGATTTTATTTTACTAACTTTGTTATTTTGTATTTGTAGAGAAGTAGTTGGTGTTGTATTTTGTCAAGGAATAAGTGAAGATGATTGCGAGCAGCAATTTATTTTGTAATTTGTTGGAAAATATTATTATGTGGTTGTTGATATGTTAAATTTTATATTGATTATATGTTTTTAATATAGTAGGTACGATTAAATTGTTCGAATGTGTTGGTAGAATATTTGCGATCATATTCATAAAAGTACACATATTGTAAGGTCATTATCAAATTGTGAGTAGGAATTTAATTTTTAATTTGTTGGAAAATATTATTAGGTGGTAGTTTATGTGGTAAATGTTAAAAGGATTTATGTTATTAATATAGTACTTATGAAATGATAAACATAGTAGGTAGAATAATTTGAAATGGTTAAGAGATCTGATTATATGTTATGAAATTATGAATATGATTATCTGTTTCAGAAAAAATTATGAGAATATGTTTGAAAATATGACATGATTAAAGTTAATCATTATTATGTTGGTGGCATATTTTTAGGCATGTTCATGAAATTATGCATAATAATGGGAATGACTATGACAACAAAAATGAATTTGTTACTTCATGAAATGAATGTTTTATTTTTAAAGTATATGTTATAAAAATCAATATGTAAATGAATATGGCAAATAAAATGAATATGTTACTTTATAACATAAATATTTTCCTTTTTTAGTATATGTTACTAAAGTGGCCATGCTATTTATCAAAATGAAATTAGGCATTTTAGTAGATATTACTAAATTGAATATATTACTGAAAATGTTACTTATTGAAATATATTAATGAAAGTGTAAGACTCAGGTCACAACCTTGGTCGCAGGATGTTACTCTGATACCATTTGTAACACCCCGGACGCCTTGCACTACTGATGTTAGCGATTTTTAAAATTCTGAGAAAAAACGGATAGAGTTTCACCTAAAAACTGACTGTGGTCTTAGCCTGATAGCCTTACACTTATACCTATAATACAAATAACTAAATAAAGGCAAACAAACTCAACGACTATACGCCGAAAAATCAACTCTACAGTCCACATGCCCATAGTACTCGAACTGTGGATTTAAATAAAAGGAAAAACAAGTACAACTCGACGGATAACACATCTGGAGCAAGGGGGCTTGCATCTCGAAACATTTCAAGTGTAATAACTAGAAGATGAGTGTCTACTCAGACAATTGGCTTAAATTGCCTTTCAGAGCGACTAGGCCACATGGATCATATGATGTGCTCGAGATGCCTTAACAAGATCCTAATGCAAATCAAATGCTCACAATTAGATCATTGACTCTAGTTCTTATCCATCCACATTCATGCTCCTCTTACAAACTATAACATGGCCATAAAGCCATTGAATATATACCAATAACTTTCCACACTAACCTTAGATATTCTCAGTGTTCAGAATCTTGAAAAGGGAAAAAGCATGGGGGATAAGCAACCATAGCTTAGTGAGAAGTTCTCATCTTCCAAAAACCAAGACAGTTGCACACAATTATACATAGCATACACTCACTTATATATCTATACAATTACTTATCCAAATAGATCATAAGAAGGTTAAATCATAATTCACAATTCTTCAAACAACTGGAAATTTGGTGTGAGTTAGATATGAGTGATTATTCCATCAATATGCTATGTATAAAAGAGATTTAAAGGACTAAAATCAACGACCTTTAGGAGTAAGTGTGTGTGGTAAAATTAAAATATGTGTAAAATGCAAAAGATCCATATTTGATGTTCCTAAGAACCACAAAAGAGTATTTCCTTCTTGTTGAATAATCCTTCTCCTCCATGGAATACATAAGAGCAAACTCACTTTTACCTTTAAAAGGCTTCTCATAAAATACAGCCCACGGTTAAGTCCTCTAGGTGTCACATACACCTAGTGCCCCTCTATCCCGGGAAACTAAAGGTGAAAATGCTACAACATCCTTGTCGGGGTCATAAAAGGAACAATATTCACACGTATTTCAACGGCTCTTCCATACAAGAGCCTTGGTTCTCAGATAGTGACCCTTCCATATAAGGGCCTCAGTTCTCTTTTAATACTAGCTCTTTGACAAACATCGAATTTGACTCTTTCTCAACCCTTCCTTGGCTCATTTCCCCTTATTTACCCTTTAATATAGTAGGATTTGACCAAGTTTTGTCCCTTCCAAGCCACTTTCCTTCTTTTAATCACTTTTCAACTCTATTCGCAGGTATTTTCTGAGCTGATGGAAGGGGAACAGCTAAATATGTTCAATGCAAGAGCAAAGAAGGTAACTTGGAGGCCCCAAGGGAGGTAAGAGGGCAAGACAACGCAAGAGTTCAAGGTGCAGGGGAGGCGACTGTCATCATAGTCTATCGCATTACCGTCGACAGCAGAAGTGCAGCAAGATTCCAGGAGGTGGCGACGGCTACCCGTCGCCACCACCATGCCATTCCCACCAGGCGACAGGCCGTCGCCTGGGCCCCGTCTTCTCCCCTTTATTCCTAATCATCTTATTTTTGGGGGGTGACGTGATTTTGGCTAGGGAGAAAACCCCTCAAAACACTTTTAGGGTGAACTTTTAGGGCCAAGTAAGATTTGATTGTTGATTTATGGTTGAATTGAAGATTGTTTAAGACGCGGATTTCACAATCGATTAATCTAAGTTTTTTCTTCCTTTCTCTCTCCTTTGTGGTTATTCTTTTAGTTTTCATTCTCGTTCATGAGATTTGATTTGAATGTTGAATTTATTTTACTCAATATGATTAGAGGCTAAATTCCTATTCTTGGATTGGGAGTACCCCTATTATGTGAAATTGGAACATGTTCTAGGTTTTTGCGAACTATGCCTATAGTCATAGTTTGAAATCTCACTTAGTACGCCAGGTGTTCGATGAATTACTCGAAAGAGATATTCATGATTCTTAATTAAGGTTTTGGAGATCAACGAAGGTTGAATCCTCTACCTAGAGCGACCTTATGAGCGATTAAGCGTCCTAACATGAGAATAGTTAGGGGTTCAATTGCGTATAGTGGGTTACTCAATCTTGTGGTTTTGTTGGTTTTAGTTTCATGAAAATAGATAACTAGGATTACTTAACTAGTCTAATGACTTTTAAGAGAAGTCTTAGATGTGCTTTAACTTGTAACCATTCCATTTCAGTCATTTGTGTGGGCAGATTTGCATGATCTAGTTTATAATCCAAAGAGCATATTGGTGCAGTGAATCCCAATCTAGGACCTTTGTTATTATTGAGTTAAACAATTACATTAGTTCTCAGCAGATTAGAACTTCTACTTAGTATAAATCAAGTAAAGTGAACTTCTACCTGAATTGAGTGTTATAAGTCGCATTCGATGATTAAAAACGAGTTCCTTGTGGACACGACCTATACTTGCCGTTGCTAGCTGTAACTGGCATCGTGCACTTGCGGTAACATTTGAAGACAACAAGTTTTTGGTGCCGTTACTAGGGAACTTGTTTGCTCCAACATTGAAAGCGACCAAAACGCTCTAGGTTAGGCAGTTTCTTGTTCTTGTTATTTTTCCTTTTTCTCTTTTGTTCTTAGAGCCTTGCTTGGACTTGCTTATGCTTGGTGCAGTTTTTGGCTTTACATGCGCAATTAGAGGGATCGAGAACTCATTCCTTTTGACCCTGAGGTAGAAGCCACTGCACGGAGGCAAAGCGGTGCGAGAAAGAGGCAACAAGCACAAGTAGTCATGGCCAAGAAGGAACCTAGGGTGCTGCAGGACTATGTATTATCGCAAGCCATCGGCATCGCCTCCTCCATCATAAACTCGGTCATCGAAGCAAACAACTTCGAGTTGCGGCCCACTCTTATGTCATTCATGGAGAAGGACCAATTCGGTGGGCGTCCCATGGAGAACCCCCATATTCACCTTCGCAACTTCTTAGCAAAGTGTGATACAATCAAGCTGAATAGGGTCTCTGCCAATGCAATCAGGCTGAGGCTTCTCCCCTTTTCACTGACGGATAGAGCTAGTGAATGGTTCCTTAATGAGGAGCCCAACTCATTCACAACTTGGGAGGCCCTATCAAGAGCATTTCTTAGCAAGTACTTCCTCCCAGGCAAGGCCGCTAAGTTGAGAGTGGAAATCACTTCATTTTCTCAGCGAGGCAATGAGTCACTATATGAAGTGCGGAACGCCAATGCCCCCACCATGGAGTACCTGACTGGCTTCTAATCTAAACCTTCTACAATGGATTGGATCAATCCCTGAAGATATCCGTTGACGCCGCAGCTGGCGGCACACTCATGGGGAAATTGATTGAGGTGGCGAGACCCCTATAGAAAGAGATGGCTTCCAACAACTATCATTAGTCCAATGAGATAGCGACCCTAAAGAGGACCCTCGGTGTTTATAGAGTTGACGCTATGGACTTGCTTACTAGCAAGGTCAATGCTCTAGCACAGCGATTTGATCGACTTGGGACTCTTTCTTCAAGGCATTCTTCCGGTGCAATGTTTGAAGTTGGGCCTCTTTGTGAGATTTGTGGCATTCAAGGGCACACTGCTTTTGATTGTCACACTACTTTCCAGGGCGTGGAGCATGCTAATGCTATGCAAATTTCAACCCATGCCCACCACCATAAACAACCCCTACTCAAACATATATAACCTCGGTTGGAGAAATCATCCCAATTTCTCCTGCCTCAATAATAATCCCTTCTACTCAATGCCTCTCAACCTCAACCCCCCGGTTTTCAACATCAGGCACCCTGCAACCCATCTCCCCAACAACTACCTCCACAACCCAAGTTCAACTTGGAGAGCCTTATGGGGCGCTTCATAGCGGCCTAAACCAAAACTAATGAAGTTCTTCGTGACCAAATTAATTAGCTAAACTCCAAGTTTGATGCTATGGCCTCCCATCAAAAGGTGATAGATACCCAAATTGCACAGATCGCTTAATAGGTTAGCAGTTTGTTCTGACCGCAGGGATAACTACTAGGCTAACCCGAGCCTAACCCCAGGGTTCACATCAATGCTATTTATACAAAAGACGAGTTATTTTTGGAGAGTCTTGTAATGGTACTTCAGGAGGTGGCCATAGTTCCTATTTCTACAAGAACAACTAAATTAAAGAAGAACAGGGCTCCGAATTAAGAAGCGAAAGGTCATCAATCTCCTCCAGTCCAACCTTATCAGCTTCTCTATCCCGTGCTTCATAGGGGATATGTTGATTGAGAGAGCTCTCTGTGATTTGGGCGCCAGTGTAAGCTTAATGTCTCTCTTCCTCTGTAAGAAACTGAAGTTGGCAGACCTGAAACCCACAACCACATTTATTCAGTTCATAGATTGCTGCATTAAGCAGCCTGCAGGCATCCCGAATAATATCTCAGTTCAAGTGGGTAAGTTTCTTATCCCCTGTGACTTCATAGTTTTGGATATGGATAAGGACCCCCCGATTCTTGTTATCATAAGAAGGCCATTTTTAGCAACTGCGGGGCTGTGATTGATGTGCCCATAGGGAAGCTATCATTTCAGTTAGGTGGGGAGAAGATCAACTTTTTTTTTCCCTCTTCGACCCCTATCGCTCCTCTAGTTTGAGAAATCCCAACAGCCCCCAATGCCTCTGCTTATTCCTTTGAGATTCATTTATTAGATGGGGATGGGATAGCCCAAAGGAATTCTTATGCTGCATTTGAGCTACATCCCCCAGTTCATGTAGTTCTAAAGGCCCCATTGTTCATCGTAAGGTGGTGATCGATGACGCTTTGCCACTAGAGGTTCCCTTCAGTTCACCTCGCCCATCACCGTCATGAAATACTTAAGGTAAAGGTTAAGCTCGGGACCTAAAACAAGGGCTTCTTGGAAGGCAACACAAGTTTTATTGCTTTCAAAAAAAAAGAAAAATGTCCAAAAAAACAAAATTCTCCAAGTGAATAGTGCCCAGACAACAGTAAGGCCATCGCCTGGTTGCAAGGGAAAGGAAGACCTAGTTTCGGGGTTGGCGACGGACGTTGCGCCCACGTCTCCCTTTTCTTTCCTTCTTCTTTCCTTCTCCTTCTCCATTTCCTTCCCCCTTGACAGCCTGTTGCCCCCTTGTCTCTCTACTTGTGCCACCCTGAACCCCATTCCACCCCCAATCTCACCCTCTCCTCCCCAAATTTTCCCCTTTTTTGTCAAATTCTTCATGCCTTTTCTCTTTTCCTTCAAAATCTCGCACAAATTCACTCTTTTCTTCCCCATTCACCACATTTCTTCATGCCCAAACCCTAACCTCAAGGTTGCTCTTTCCAAATTCCAGCCACTTTGAGGTGTTTTCCGGCCATTCCATTGCTGAATTTTGCCTCCCCACACTCCAAGCTCCCATTTGCATACCTTTTTGCACCACATCTTCACCCCTTTCTCTCTCTATAAATTTCACCACCATTGAAGCTTGAGGGGAGAGAAAGTTTCATCTTTTTGGGCAAATTTTTTTTTTTTTTGGGTAACTTGGCACTCTAATTTTTCATAGGTACCTAAATTTCATACTTGCTTGTGTGATTTTTGGGTATTGGTCAAAGTTAGGTTCTTTGAAGATAGGTTCGAAACAACCACCACCAGCCTCCACATTTAGGGGCTTCCAAGTGCACCAAAATAGGGGCTTTATCCTCCTCCGCCGCCGCCAATGCACCTCCAACTCCAAACCAGGTCCAAGTGGCCTGAGGTAATCGTCCAACTCCTCTTCATGTGATTAATAAGTATGAAATTCATTTTAGTGATCCTAAACACATTGCTCGTTATGATTCAATTGCTATTCGACAGATTATCGAGCCCAAATATATGGATATTGACTTATTGAGGAGTCTTAGGTTTTGGGATAGGTTGCTTGAACTGCTTGAGGTTGCAGGGTGGGTGGAGTTTGTGCAATTGGATAAACCCATGTGGAAAGGCTTTGTTGGGAGTTTTTTAGTTTTATTAAGGTTGATTGGTTAGCCCAATATCAAAACAAAACCGTGCATATCCAATTTCATTTTTTCAACCAGCTTTATGAGGCTAACCTTGCGGAATTTGACCGCTGCTTGTACCTCCCCCATACAAAATGTTGGTCACCCCAATTTTAATGTCCAAGACTTTTATTGTGAGATCACCTGCGACAAGCGTACCCCTGTCACCGATAACCACAGGTTTCATGTGCCTTATAGCGCTAATCAGTCTAAAGCCACTTCTGTTTACAAGCCCACCCTTTGGTACCTTCATATATTTGATCGCCAACATTGTTTTTCTTAGATATGAGAGCCAAGGTCAGGCCCATTTGAGTGAAGTTTTCTTATTGTGGTGTATTCTTAAGGATAAGAACTTTGATATGGGGGCCTCCTTTTGCATCAATTACTCTCTCAAGCTTCCTCCCCCAAATCGCTTATTGCTTGTGGCGGCCTCATCACAGCCATTGCCTATGCGTGGGGCTTAGAAGCCCAAGTCATAGCTATGACCGCTTTGTTCTTAGGAGGTCGGCTCAATTTGGCCACTTGCATTTAGATGGAAATGTTTCAGATACACGGTGGCCGCATTTTCATCAAGCACCATAGCCATGCTCTTTTCCCCCTCCCAAATCCCGCAAAGGCCAATTGCGCGGATGCCTCCAATTGGGTCTATGAGGATGCCATAGATATGAAGTCTAATGAGGAAGAGCCTCAACCCCAAGGAGGCGACATTGGTGGAGGGGGGGTGGAGATGGCGTTGAGGGTGCTGCCGGGTGTTCCGGAGCCATTCCGTCGGACGAGGAGATTATGAGCCTCCATTGACTAGGAGCCGCGCTGAGGCGAGCTCCTCAGGCTTCAATGAAGCGCATTTCTACCAATACATGGACAATCACTTCTCCCTCCTCAACCTGAGGCTCGATGCCATTGATGAGCAACAACAGCAAGCTGCTCAAGATCAAAGTGAGTTGCTTCGGCAATAGATGGAGTTCGATCGCTGGTAGCGTAACCTGGAGCACCATGTTTATTATGCACATGAGCATCATAGATAGCCCTACCCGCCACCCTATTGGAGGCCTAGCAGTCCCCCGAGGCCTTACTAATCAATGCACTGTGAGTATACTCCTCGTCCCCACATTCACATGTTTCTTCTATTCATTGGGGACAATGAAAGGTTCAAGTGGGGGGAGTGTGTTCTTTCATTACATATTTGAGGTGCATCTTGGGGTTTGGAGATTGTATTGTGGGGATGGGTTAATGTAGTGTGCATACATATTTGCATATAGTATAATTGTATATGTATTGGCATGATTAAGATGCATTAGTTGTATTTTCATTTTAGTTTAATTGATCATGTAGCCTAGTGCATTTAGGATAGGTATTTGTATTACAAAGGAGACTTGTTCGACTCGGGCGCGCATAAACTTTTGAGGTAACCCTTGTCATCCTTCTCTTCATTATCCTTTATGCGTTTTATTGCTTTCTTAGTTAAATTTACCACTTTCGGGGGGAAAAAAAAAAGCAAAAAAAAAGAGAATGACTTGAAGTTGGTTGTGAAAACCCCTCCAAAGATGACATTCAAGGGGTGATGATCTGCTTGATGGTTGTGTTGGCTTTTGATGAATGAGGTTCGATTTGGGTGAACTCTTGTGAAAAGGTTGCGAAAATGATTTGACCACTTGGTTATTGTGTGCTTGTACATTTGCCTCTGAGAACTGTTATGTTGTGAAGTATTTGAACCTTGATTGTTAACCAACCTTTTGAGCTATTGTTTAGACTATGCTAGAAAAACCACTGAGACTTTTGAGTCAATAAGGACTATTCATTTTACATAGTCTAAACTCCTTTTCATGAGTGATAAAACCATCCTCTGTGTGTAGCTCCGGAACTTGGCTTGACTCTCTTCGAAATCACGCTTTGCATGTGCATAATGTTAATATGATTGAGGCATTCATTTGGATTATAAACTACATAAGCTAAAAGGCTGTCACCTGCTATTAATGCCTTTGCTAGCCCCCTTGAGCCTTTCCCTGTCATTTGGTTCACTCTTGTCTACTCAGCCCTTGGCCTGAAATGAACAGACCTACCCTTAGCCAAGTTAGTAGAGCAATGCTATGAACTATAATTGGTTGGAAAATGTGTTGGTTGGCATTCTTGAGGATGGTTTACTAGGTTGTTGTTATTTGCTGGGAATAGGGAGTTGAACCTATTTTAGCCTTTTCCATTCATCTCTCCCTTTTTCTCTCAAAAAAAAAAAATAAATGAAAAAAAAACACCAATTGTGTGTTCGACATCGAAAAAAGAAAAAAAAAACACAGGAAAAAAAATGGAAATAAAATGTTTGGCATCGGCAAATCTTCAATAAGTTTTTCAACCCCTCTTTCTCGAAACCGGGTTGATGACGTAGTGGTAATGATGGTGTGAGGATGCGGAGTTGGTGTTGAAATGCTCTACTCGGCTAATTTGCTTCTCTTTGCCTAAATGTTCCCCTCCTTACCTTAAACCCTAGAACCACCATATCCCTGAAAAGCCCTTATGATCAACAATTGTGTGCGTGCAGAGAATCGAGACTTCTTCCCAAGCCTATGGTAGTGTGTATGCACTGAGAGCGGTCTTGAGTGTTCATTTTACCCTAAACACAAGAGAGGAGTATTCCTCCTTTTTACCCCCAAAGATGAGGATCTACCAGTCTCACTAGCTTACTAGCAGTTTGGGGCAAGGCATGACACATCCTGACAGTTTGATATGAGGTGTCAGTTCTTGCACCATGACCCTGGGGTTTCTTTGACACTTATACTTCAAAAAGTTGAGTTCTACCTCGATTGAGTCTCACAATTATGAGTTGCCACACCTATTCTATCTGATTGTCATTACTTGCCTGAGGAGGTTGGTACTTTGAGGTGCATCTACCCCTTAGGCCTTTTGATTTATGACCTTGCTTGGGGACAAGCAAGCGATAAGTGAGGGGAGTTGATAAACCTCGAATTTGACTCTTTCTGAACCATTTCCTTGGTTCATTTCCCCTTATTTACTCGTTAATATAGTAGGACTTGACCAAGTTTTATCCACCCCAAACCTATTTCCTTCTTTTAATCACTTCCCAACTCTTTTGCGGGTATTTTCTGAGTTATTGATCGAAGGGGACCAGCTAAATGCATAAACAAGGCAATGTAAGATCAAAGAAGGTCACTCGGAGGCCTCGAGGGAGGCAAGAGGGCAATATAAGGCAAGAGCGCAAGATAAGGCAAGAGTTCAAGGATCAAGGGAGGCGACAACCGTCGCACAGTCGACGGCATGGCCGTCGATACCCTTCAGAAGTGCAGCAGGATTCTAGGAGCTGGCGACAGCTACCTGTCGCCATCCCGACAGGCCATCGCCACCACTATGCCATTCCCACCAGGCCGTCACCAACTCGATGGCCGTCACCTGGGCCTGGTCTTTTCCCCTTTTATTTTTAATCGTCTTATTTTTGGGGGCTGACGCGATTTTAGCTGGGGAGAAAACCCCTCAAAACACTTTTAGGTGAACTTTTAGGGCCAAGTAAGATTTGATTGTTGGTTTATGGTTGAATTGAAGATTGTTTAAGACACGGATTTCATAATCGATTAATCTAAGTTTATTCTTCCTTTCTTTCTCATATTTAGTTATTCTTTTAGTTTTCATTTTTGTTCATGAGAGTTGATTTGAATGATGAATTTGTTTTACTCAATATGATTAGAGGCTAAATTCTTAGTTTTAGATTGGGAGTAACCCCTATTATGTGAAACTGGATCATGTTCTAGGTTTTTGCAAACTATGCCCATAGTTGTAGTCTGAAATCTCACTTAGTACGCCAGGTGTTCGATGAATCGCTCGAAAGAGATATTCATGATTCTTAATTAAGGTTTAGGAGATCAACGAAAGTTGAATTCTCCTCCTAGAGCGACCTTGTAAGTGATTGAGCGTTCTAATATGAGAATAGTTAGGGGTTCAATTGGGTATAGTGGGTTGCTCAATCTTGTGGTTTTGTTGATTCTAGTTTCATGAAAATAGATAACTATAATTGCTTCACTAGTCTAATAACCTTTGAGAGAAGACATAGATGTGCTTTAACTTGTAACCATTTCATTTCAGTTATTTATGTTGGCAGATTTGCATGATCTAGTTTATAATCCAAAGAGCATATTAGTGTGAAGAATCCAAATCTAGGACCTTTGTTATTATTGAATTAGACAATAACATTAGTTCTTAGCATATTAGAATTGCTACTTAGTATAAATCGACTAAAGTGAACTTTTGCCTAAATTGAGTATTATAAGTTGAATTTCGTGATTAGAAACGAGTTCCTTGTGGACACGACCCATACTTGCCATTCCTAGCTACAACTGGCACTGTGCACGTGCAGTAACATTTAAACACAACACTCTTACAATACAAGATTAACCCTTTCTAAAACAAATGTTCCCCTTACTTTTTTCGGAAACCAAATCACCAGTAATCGATTTTGCCTATGTTGAGCTCTTCCCCAATCTCATTGATTCTCTACTTTAATTAGGTTTATCTGTGGATATATTTCTTCTTCTAACTAGATATGATTTGTCTCTTCATTAACCTTAGATAATACATCTTGTTTTTCAACTATTATGCCCATGATTTTATTTAATTCTTCTAGGTTTTCTTCTTTAACAAACGTATTTTATAGTTCCTCAAGATTATACTACCTATACTCCATCATCTTCTTCTTTCTCTGCCTTTTCAGATGATTTTTCAGTTGATTTTTCTCATACTTTTTTTAAAATTTTTATATCCTGCAACGGAAATGGATTTTTGTTTTTTAGATTTTGGAAAGGATATTTATGCTAAAATGTAGTACTAATACTTAAATAAGATTTTTTACTGTGTCTAATCTCATTGATGAAAGAAAGATGAATGACAGACAAATGTTTTTTTTTTTAATCTCCTTAGCCTAACTCTTAATTTTAGCTAATTTTGCCTTTGATTCTAAAATTCCATTAGTAAAATAGTTTAATTGCGGTGTCATTGAAGCAATTCCTTCTAGTGAGTGCACAATATGTGAATAATTAGGAGCGAAAAAAGTAGGCGATGATTCAAGCATTAAGCACAGCTAAATGTAGGTAATTAGCCTGATTAACTATTAATTTAATTATCTTAATTATCTTAATTATTTTTGGTCACGTTGCTCTGATACCAGGTGAAAGAGGGCTTCGAGTAGGACTTGTGAGTGGAATATCACCGATGTAAATCCCTCAAGGAACACTAATTTGGAGGTCCAAAGTAGTCAAGGGAATCCAAATTAGTTATCAGAACCAATCAGATTTTTGCAAGTTCAAGAGAAGGTAGTTGTCGGATTAATTCCAGCAGCATACCCGATTTTTGAGAGCTTAATTACTTAGGTCTCTTTGAAGTTTAAGTTAAATAAGTTATCATGGATTTTAAGCTTAAGAAGTTAGCTTTCAAGAAAAACAAGTTTCAGCTCATTTGGACTTCATTTAATACTTCAAATCAGCTTTTGAACTCAAACTGTCCATGCTGTAGTTTTGGGACGATTTTTACTCGACCTTGTTTTTATTATTTTCTAAACCAAACGACATCCAAATATTATATTCTTTTTTGGTTAGTTCAGGAAGGATGTCTAGTTTGTTGTTATGCTAAGTACAAAGGCAGAAGAGCATGTTAAATAGGTCAACTCAGTCATTTTGTCAAAGCTGCCCAGCAGGCATCTAAATCTGCATGGTTTGAAAGATCTGGCTGATTAAGGTACTTAATGATGTCTAAATCATGATTTTCAAAACAGGGTTTTCTAGACATCCTAAGGTTTCTCCCCATTGTATAAAACCACAGATTAGTCATCAAAATACAATGGCCCAATAGGATGGAACTTCAGCCAGTATGCACCACCTAGCAGCCCGAATGCTTAGCCTAGGAGTTTTCCCTCTTAGGTGGGTTTTCTCCTTCAAGGTGTGTGTGTGCTAGGCTGGTAGCTTGAGCTTAGTCACTAAGTGACTCATGAAAGCAGCAAGCACCACGTGGAAGAGGAAGATTCACCCATTTTCCAAGCATTCATTCGTCCACTTCAGCACGAGGTGTCAAGCATGCATTCCTCTCCTACTTTTGAGATGGCAGCCGTGTGTTCTTTCCTTCCAAGGGAGGAAACATGACTCATGTAGCCTAGAATCATCAAGGACTAGCTTAAG
Source organism: Carnegiea gigantea (assembly GCA_029747015.1). NCBI lineage: Eukaryota > Viridiplantae > Streptophyta > Magnoliopsida > Caryophyllales > Cactaceae > Carnegiea > Carnegiea gigantea. Next base: position 329,889 of record JAKOGI010000829.1, on the reverse strand, counting down.
TTAATTAGTTTTAAGCCATTGTATTCATTTGTACTTGTTTTAGCTCAGTTAAGTGCTAAACTGTGTATTAGGATATGTAAGCATACTTAAGAAGTTTCCTAACCATTAAGTAATCTCCTAATGATTACTTAATGAGCAAGGAAAGCCTTAGGACGGTTTTAAAGGCCTTGAAGCCACATTTTGTAAGCATAACTTGATAAATTTTAAAGAAAAGCTTGAGTGAAAACTCTCTTGCAAGGGTGGATTCTCTTATGTTAAATTCCTAAGTGTTGTATCTCTAAGTTGGTTCCTTAGAGTGATGATCTCTTAGGTCTAAATCAAACTTCTTAGCAGTGCTTTTGCTATATCTAAGGAGCCTAGTTCGGATGAACCATTGAGGAGTTTGGTGGTGGTCATATCTGTATCCATCAATTCCCTTAAGTCTAGCTCTTGACTCTCCAGGTGTGGATTCATTTGGGTGAGTTAAGTTCATATCCTTCACTTTTATCTTCGGATTCACTTGTTTTCTTTCTAAAGTGAGTTTGAGTTTGTCCCTTGATTGTAATCTTTCATGGTTTAACTTACACTCTTGAATTGAGTTCAAGCTTAACCCTTCAAAGATACATCAGTTTTGGTATCAGAGCTCAGTCTCATCCTTGGCCTGAAATCAAAACTCACACGTTTTTTCTTCCTGCCACGCCACAAAAATTTTGAAAAAAAAAAACACCAAAAAAAAATAGCCTTGTTTCTTGTTTAGCCTTCAACATGAGTAGTATGACTCTTGAAGAGAGGTTTGAAGCTCTCATGAAGAACTTCGAAGCAATGACCTCAACTAACTAAAAGTTGAAGAGTCACAATAAATGTTTTAGGCGCCACAGTTTAGAGAAGAAAGACGACCTGACCTTAATCATGAAGTTCAGGTTCCAAAGTTTGAAGGGAAACTTGACCCCGATGAATTCTTACGATGGCTTTATAACGTTGAAAGAATCTTTGATTACCACAAAGTCCCTGAGGAAATGAAGGTTAAGCTTGTTGCTCTTAGGCTGTGAAAGTACGCCTCAATTTGGTGGACTAACTTGGGTGCTATGCGAGTTAGAAGGAAAAAGAGCAAAATCCAAACATGGGAGAAGATGAGATCTAAACTTAAAAATTGTTTTCTGCCCCATTTGTACCTTCATAAAAAAGAGTGTAATCAAGCTCGCAAAGCTAAACATCAACAAAAAGCCAAACCATTCAAGAAAGATTTCTCTGAACCCACAGTTATACGCCCTTCCTTCCCATAAAAAGAAGTCCCTGAGCCTGCAGTTATACCCCTTTTGACCGCACAAAAAGACTTAGCTGCACAAAAAAACCAAATTTGTTTGAAGGCTAGTGAGGAGGTTGTTAAAGAGGTAAGTGAAAATGAAGATGGAGATGCAGTGTTGGATTTGAGTAATCTTGATGGCACCGAAGAAGAAACTTTAAGTTCTAATGAGCTTAATGATGAAAAAGGTGCTAATGAATCATCTCTCATCTTAAGCAATCCGCAAGGGTTTAAGTTAGAGCAAGAGGAAATTGAGTCTCAGCTTCAACCTGGAACTGAGCCTTGCAACCAGGAATTAACCTTGGAGGATCAACAAAAGGTTGTAGCAAAGGTCGAGGAAGAGGAGACATTGATCTTAACAAAAACCTTAAGTGAATTTCATGACTTAGGTGAGCAAAACGAAGGTGACGGTGCTTACAAGTCATTACATTCCATGAACAATACACCAAGGTTTGACTTGAAGCAAGCAAAGATTGAGTATAAGCTTCAATAAGAAAACAAGCAATTGGACTCATTACTTGCATATGATAAACCCTTGAAAAAGGTGTTTTACTATGAGTTAGTCCAGTCCAAATTTCAGAAAACCAAATCCTCATACCAAGTCAAAGAAGAAAAATAAAAGAGGAGGCTCACTTTTCAGCCAGAATCCAATCCATCCCTGCTTACCCATCAGATTTAAGGGCAAATCCTTCTCAGCAAGGGAAGGATGATGTAAATCCCTTAAGGAACACTAATTTAGAGGTCCAAAGCAGTCAAGGGAATCCAAATTAGTCATCAGAACCAATCAGATTTTTGCAAGTTCAAGAGAAGGTAGTTGTCGGATTAATTCCAGCAGCATACTCGATTTTTGAGAGCTTAATTACTTAGGCCTATTTGAGGTTTAAGTTAAATAATTTATCATGGATTTGAAGTTCAAGAAGTTATCTTTCCAGAAAAATAAGTTTCGGCTCATTTGGACTTCATTTCATACTTCAAATCAACTCTTGAACTCAAAGTTTCTAGGCTGCTGATTTGGGATAGTTTTTACTCCGTTTTATGTTTATTATTTTCTGGACCAAACGACATCCAAATATTGTAATTCTTTTTTTGTTAGTTCCATTAGGATGTCTAGTTTATTCATTATGTTAAGCACAAAGGCAGAAGAGCATGTTAAATGGGTCAACTCAATCATTTTATCAAAGCTGTCCAGCAGGTATCTGAATCTGCACGGTTTGAAAGACCTGGCTGATTAATACTTAATGATGTCCAAATCAAGATTTTCAAAAAGGGGGGTTTTGAGAAATCTTGAGGTTTTCCCTTATTGAAGAAAACCACATATTAGTCATCAAAATATAGTAGGCCCAATAGCATGGAACTTCGGCTAGTATGCACATTCATTCGTCCACTTCGGCACGAGGTGTCAAGCATGCATTCCTCTCCTACTTTTGAGATGGCAGCAGTGTGTTCTTTCCTTCCAAGGGAGGAAACATGACTCATACAGCCTAGAATCATTAAGGACTAGCTTAAGTTAATTAGCTTTAAGCCATTGTATTCATTTGTACTTTTTTTAACTCAGTTAAGTGCTAAATCGTGTATTAGGATATGTAAGCATACTTAGGAAGTTTCCTAACCATTAAGTAATCTCCTAGTGATCACCTAATGAGCAAGGAAAGCCTTAGGACGTTTTTAAAGGCCTTGAAGCCTCATTTTGTAAGCATAACTTGATAAATTTTAAAGAAAAGCTTGAGTGAAAACTCTCTTGCAAGGGTGGATTCTCTTGCGTTAAATTCCCAAGTGCTGTATCTCTAAGTTGGTTCCTTAGAGTGGTGATCTCTTAGGTCCAAATCAAACTTCTTAGTGGTCCTTTTGCTGTATCTAAGGAGCCTGGTTTGGATGAACCCTTGAGGTGTTTGGTGGTGGTGATATCTGTATCCATCAATCCCCTTAAGCCTAGCTCTTGGCTCTCCAGGTGTGGATTCATTTGGGTGAGTTAGGTCCATATCCTTCACTTTTTTCTTTAGATTCACTTGTTTTCTTTCTAACGTGAGTTTGAGTTAGTCCCTTGATTGTACTCTTTCATAGTTTAACTTACACTCTTGAATTGAGTTTAAGCTTAACCCCTGAGAGATACAACAGTTTTGGTATCAAAGCTCAGTCTCATCCTTGGCCCGAAATCAAAACTCGCATGTTTTTCCTTCCTACCATGCCACCAAAATTTCAAAAAAAAAAAAACCAAAAAAAATAGGCTTGTTTCTTGCTTAGCCTTCAACATGAGTAGTATGACTCTTGAAGAGAGGTTCAAAGCTCTCACGAAGAACTTTGAAGCAATGACCTCAACTAACAAAGAGTTGAAGAGTCACAATAAATGTTTTAGGTGCCAGTTCAGAGAAGAAAGATGACCTGACCTTATGATCATGAGGTTAACGTTTCAAAGTTTGAAGGGAAACTTGATCCTGATGAATTCTTAAGATGGCTTTATAACATTGAAAGAATCTTTGATGACCACAAAGTCCCTGAGGAAATGAAGGTTAAGCTTGTTGCTCTTAGGCTGAGAAAGTACGCCTCAATTTGGTGGACTAACTTGTGTGCTATGCGAGTTAGAAGGAAAAAGAGCAAAATCTAAACATGGGAGAAGATGAGATCTAAACTTAAAAATCGTTTTCTACCCCTTTCGTACCTTCATGAAAAAGAGTGTAATCAAGCTCGCAAAGCTAAACATCAACAAAAAGCCAAACCATTCAAGAAAGATTTCTCTGAACCCACAGTTATACCCTCTTCCTTCCCATAAAAAGTAGTCCTTGAGCCTGCGGTTATACCCCTTTTGACTGCACAAAAAGACTTAGCTCTACAAAAAAACCAAATTGGTTTGGAAGCTAGTGAGGAGGTTGTTAAAGAGGTAAGTGAAAATAAAGATGGAGATGCAGTTTTGGATTTGAGTAATCTTGATGGCACTGAAGAAGAGACTTTAAGTTCTAATAAGCTTAATGATAAATAGGGTGCCAATGAATCATCTCTCATCTAAAGCAGTCCGTAAGGGTTTTAGTTAGAGCAAGAGGAAATTGAGTCTGAGCTTCAACAGGGAACTGAGCCCTGCAACCTGGAATTAACCTTAGAGGATCAACAAGAGGTTGTAGAGAAGGTCGAGGAAGAGGAGACATTGATCTTAACAAAAACTTTGAGTGAATTTCATGACTTAGGTGAGCAAAACGAAGGTGATGGTGCTTGCAAGTAATTACATTCCATGAACAATACACCACGGTTTGAGTTAAAGCAAGCAAAGATTGAGTATAAGCTTCAACAAGAAAACAAGCAATTGTATTCATTACTTGCTTATGATAAACCCTTGAAAAAGGTGTTTTACCATGAGTTAGTCCAGTTCAAATTTCAGAAAACCAAATCCTCCTACCAAGTCAAAGCATAAAAACAAAAGAGGAGGGTCACTTTTCAGCCAGAATCATATCCATCCCTGCTTACCCATTAGATTTGATGGTAAATCCTTCTTAACAAGGGGAGGATGATGTAAATCCCTCAAGGAACACTAATTTGGAGGTCCAAAACAGTGAAGGGAATCCAAATTAGCTATCAGAACCAATCAGATTTTTGCAAGTTCAAGAGAAGGTAGTTGTTGGATTAATTCCAGCAGCATACCCGGGTTTTTGAGAGCTTAATTACTTAGGCCTCCTTGAGGTTTAAGTTAAATAGTTTATATGGATTTGAAGTTCAAGAAGTTAGCTTTCCAAAAAAATAAGTTTCAGCTCATTTGGATCTCATTTGATACTTCAAATAGCTCTTGAACTCAAACTGTCCAGGCTGTAGTTTTGGGATTATTTTTACTTGATATTGTTTTTATTATTTTCTTGAACCAAAGACATCCAAATATTGTAATTCTTTTTTAGCTAGCTCAGTTAGGATGTCTAGTTTATTTGTTATGTTAAGCACAAAGGCAGAAGAACATGTTAAGTGGGTCAATTCAGTCATTTTGTCAAAGTTGCCCAGCAGGCATCTAAATCTCCATAGTTTGAAAGATCTGGTTGACTATGGTACTTAATGATGTCCAAATCGTGATTTTCAAAAAGGGGGTTTCTAGACATCTTGAGATTTCCCCTCATTGAAGAAAACCACATATTAGTCATCAAAATGCAGTGGCCCAATAGCATGGAACTTCGGCCAGTATGCGCCACCTAGCAGCCCGGTTGCTTAGCCTAGGAGTTTTCCCTCTAAGGTGGGTTTTCTCCTTCAAGGTGCATGTGTGCTAGGCTGGTAGCTTGAGCTTAGTCACTAGGTGACTCATAAAAGCAGCAAGTGCCATGTGGAAGAGAAAGATTCACCTATTTTCCAAGCATTCATTCATCCACTTCAGCACGAGGTGTCAAGCATGCATTCCTTTCCTACTTTTGAGATGGCAGCCATGTGTTCTTTCCTTCTAAGGGAGGAAACATGACTCATGCAACCTAGAATCATCAAAAACTAGCTTAAGTTAATTAGTTTTAAGCCATTATATTCATTTGTACTTGTTTTAACTCAGTTAAGTGCTAAACCTTTTATTAGGACATGTAAGCATACTTAGGAAGTTTCCTAACCATTAAGTAATCTCCTAATGATTACCTAATGAGTAAGGAAAGCCTTAGAACGTTTTTAAAGGCCTTGAAGCCACATTTTGTAAGCATAACTTGATAAAATTTAAAGAAAAGCTTGAGTGAAAACTCTCTTGCAAGGGTGGATTCTCTTGTGTTAAATTCCTAAGTGTTGTATCTCTAAGTTGGTTCCTTAGAGTGATGATCTCTTAGGTCCAAATCAAACTTCTTAGTGGTGCTTTTGCTGTATCTAAGAAGCCTAGTTTGGATGAACCATTAAAGAGTTTGGTGGTGGTGATATCTGTATCCATAAATTCCCTTAAGTCTAGCTCTTGACTCTCCAGGTGTAGATTCATTTGGGTAAGTTAAGTTCATATCCTTCACTTTTATCTTCAGATTCACTTGTTTTCTGTCTAAAGTGAGTTTGAGTTTATCCCTTGATTGTAATCTTTCATGGTTTAACTTATACTCTTGAATTGAGTTTAAGCTTAACTCTTCAGAGATACATTAATCACATGTACAAAAATAAATTTTTGAAAGTAAATTTTTAAGTATTAGGGTAAAATACGCAAATATAAAAAGTTTTGGGTGAAGATTAAAATAAAAATAGTAACCTATGCCCTTAAAATAGTGTCCATAGAATATTGAACCTTTTAAATACATTATAATAATATGGTCCCCTAATTATGATTTTCATACAAATAAAGGGTATTTGATTGTAATATTTTGCAACAATTAAATTTGTTTCTCAATTTCTTGTCTAATTTACTTTAGGCTCGAAATTTGTGCTCACAATGATATTACTATAGAGTGTAGACCTTTGTTGTGAGGAGTTGCCTAATATGTCAGGATTTTAGGGCATCAAAAAGGATTATTGGCCATAAGGGATGAGGAGAAAAGGTGTTTGTACCAATAAACTTAAGTCACATGTTCTATAGAGTTGGATCTATCAATGAGTTTTACATCAAGTGGCATGAAAGCCTCTCTTATCTAGGAGATTGCAAATTCAGTTTGAAGGGGCACATTTTTTTGTGCAAGGGGATGATGCCTCCATAATTACACACCTCAACCAGGCATTTAAGCATGGCATTTCCTTTACTCGACATGCCTAGTGCATCCCTTTTTCACTAGTCTTGGATAGAGCCCAAGAGGCATGTGTGCTCTTACACTTATAAAAATAGAACAATAAACTAGGAATATTGTCACATGAAACCAAAAAGAAAAAGGGTTAAGTGGTCAGTCAATCGTTTTAAGAATCTCATTATTTAATTATTTAAGGCCGAAATTTGTTAGCTTTACCAATAAATAAACATATGTATTAATTAATTCATGGTATGAAAAATAGTAACATTATATTTATATACTTGAATAAGAATAGACCTAGCTATTGTCTTTTGCTTTCTTAACTTTCATTAGACTAAGCATACTCCCTATAGGGATCGTCTAGGTCCCACGTAAGCAATTAGACTACTGATAGGGCCGCAAGCACATGGTGGCATTGTAACAAATTAAGGTCGTCTCCCACAAGAATCGGGTTGATCTATTGGGCTTTATCCCCTCAAGATAGGCTTACCGAATCCCAAATTTGCGAATGAAATTGATCTATGCTACTTATCTACTTTAATAGATAATCAATCAAGGAATTTAATCAAGCTAAGCAATTTTCCAACTCAAGAATTAATCAAGCACATTTTCTTTAGATGGGTAATTCCAATATTGATTTATTAAACCCCTCTTTCAACGTGGAATAAAATTCTCAAATCTAATCAACTACTATTTTCCAAGGGTTTTTGATTAATGTAAGATCATTAAGAATGCGATTATCAAATTTAGGGGTTCCTTAAATAGTGAGTTTTTCTCAAGATCTCACTCACGGAAGTCGAATCTCAGTCTTCTAACATCTAGTTTCACCTTTCACTTCATCACCAAATGTCTAAAACAAGCGAGAAATTGAATAAGTTTCCTACTTGCAAATAAATGTTTAAGATTCAATAGAATAAACCAACAAATCTAAAGTACTTTTAGATCAAAATAAAAATTGGCTCAATCACAACAACTCAACTCAATTCCAAGATTAACAATCCAAAACTTAACATAGATATCAATACTAATATAAAGAGCATAGAAATCTAATGAGAAAAGAGAAGAGAATGGAGAGGAATTACTTATCTGATGCACGCTTGAACCGCCATTGCAAACCCGATCTGGAATCCTTACAATCTTCACCTTTAACTTGCTATTCCTCTAATCTAATCTACAATCCTAATCTAGATAGTGGATTATGGAGAGTGGAATGGGATGGGATGATGGATCAAATTAGAAAACAACCCTTTTATAGTGAAAATGCTGGAAGTTGAACAACCACGCGTAATAATGGAATTAAAACTATCTGAAATTCAAACAGATGCGAGAAAACAAACAGTCTTGGGAGAAAGAGGTCCACCACGAATGGTGGCCTTTACCATGGATAGTCCGCGGTCAACTTAGCTCGACATTATTCAGTTTTTTCTTCCTTTCCACGGGCATGGCAACTCAGGGTTGTCTATGGGGTCAAAATACACTCTACTGGCATCAAAACAAGGGTAAATTTTAGGTCCAAAAACCTGTAAAACACAGGGGGAAAAAAAACCATACCCAACTGTGAAACGGGAAAAAGAGTATAGCTTGTAAAGTAAAGTACACGATTATCCCTAACAATGGTACAAAACGAACCTAAAATGTTATACACTTTAAACACTTATCAAACTCGCCCATGCTAGAACCATTACTTGTCCTAAAGCAAACACTATAGAAAACCAACAAGAGGAAATGCATCTAGGACTTAAAATATAACAAGCTCCTTAAAGTAGGCAAGTCATGGCATATCACAAGCTAGAATAGCAATCAATGGCAACACCAAATAGTGCGTAAAATATTTCAAAATTACGAGTAGGTTTTCGAAAAAGTATGAGACTACAAGCTCGACATCAAACCTGATCACCCCCAAAGAATCAAAAAGCATGTTAGACTAGTAGAACTTCACTTTTGAAGAATGTGAATCACTCCATTCATGTGTTTGAAATATAACATAGGTTCGCTCAAGACTCATTTCAAAGATGCAATCTACCATATGCTTGCAAAGACTCTCAAATTCTCTACCACTAAAAATGCAACGTGCATAAGATAATCAGGAGGACTTTATATGGGTTGTATGTGAGCTAGAGGGGTTAAAAGAAAAGAGGTAGACAAATGAATTTAGAAAATGTGGAGCTATTTAGCCAAGTGACTAAGGAGCAACCAACAAAACACCAACCAACTATGAAATTTACCAACACTCCAAACCTCAACAATACAATGAACATACCGCACGAATAAAATAGGAAATGAGTTTGACAAAGAAAGAACACGAACTATTTACATGCCCAATGCCAACCACTTAGGGTTTTTTTTTTGGTTTTTTTTCTTTTCTCTTTTTTTTCTTTTTTTTTGGTTTCTTTCTCTATGTTTTTCCTTTTTTTTTTGTTTTGAAAAATGAAATGAGAATTTAATTATTGAAAGGCTCAAAATCTCACGGGATATCTACTAAAGTCTCATCAAGCTCATAAAATGACTCCCATGTACCAACATTAGTGCTAAGGACTCCAAGGGATAAAAAAGTTCTCGATTAAGCCAAGGGACAAAATAAGAAATATTTACAAACCTTCAAAAAATTTTAGCACCAAAAGGGATTATACATCAAAGGCTACTCAAGCTCATGAAAGCTATTTTGCCTTAACAAAAGCATCATTGGAAGTTATCTCAAGCCAATCCACACTATCACTCTATGTAATCCTATATGCAAACCTAAATGCTACGTAATGCAAAATACTAATGCAAACAAAAAGAAACGTGAAACTATATGCTCTCACTAGTGAAAACCAAAATGAAAAACAGGAAGCTACCCTTCCCCTCATGCTTAAATAAAGCATTATTATTCAAGGGAAAGAAAATAAAAAAAGGGAAAGGAAACAAAAGAGAACAATCTCACAGGTTAGGTACTAAGTGCACCAAAGCTAAGGCCTCCACACAATCTGTGCCAAATGAAGCATCAACCACTCCATCACAACTTTAAGACTCCACTCATTAAATCAGACATTGTCAAATCCCACAAAAGCTTGTCAAACACCGTAGCATGGGGCTCACAAGTTCGGCTATAAGATAGCATGAAAATGAACATAATACAGAAAGTTAGTGCTCTCTTTAATAAACCAAACACCATAGAAAAATCAAAAGAGAAATCAAAGAAAGTATTCCACATGATTTTTCTAGGTGCATCCACTAGGTACATGCAATAAGGAACAAGGGAAGTGTTATACCCATTAAAGTAACTTAGGGACATAAAATTATCAACATTTCCGCCAAGAATATCAAACACGTTATCAATCATAGCCCTAATCAACGTTAGCATCACAAATCATAGAATTATCAATGGGCGTGTCAATGTAATACTTAGGGAAAGGAGATGGCTGAAAATACATAGATGAAATGCAGGAATCATTAAGAGGATTAGGGAGAACAATATTATGGAAACCCAAGCTAGGAGACTTCTCATGCATAAACACATCACGTGATCCCTCCAACGGAGTGCTATCTAGATCATGCACCTCATCCAAAATATGTTTCGACTTAAAACATGCATCAACAACATTAAACCTAGCAATAAAACCAAAAGGCTCACTCACCTCGAGCCTCATGGACTGAGCTAAAGGGAAGGATGAATTAGATAGGTCAGGATAACATCGGTATTGTCCCAGGGTGATACAAAGTCAAGTTGACTATAGCATGCATAATAAGGACACAAATTAGTTTCATAGTCAAAGAAATTACACAAATCACACCAAAAAAGGGTATAATAAGATCTAGAATAATATGTACAAGGATCAAAGAATAAATATCTAGAAACACAACTAGTCTTCTCAAACTCAAGTGAATCCAAAGCATTCCATTCAAGCAAATAACATGCCTCATCAACACTTTTAACATAAAATCCCCAATACCCTAAAAGATCTCAGGTTTTACTATTTACACCCTTATCAACAATGTCTAAAATTTCTGATTTATCAACACAATAACCATATTGAACAAGAAAAACATGTAATTGCTTAATATATCTCCAAAATAATTCATGCTCGAATTCAGAAAAATGAAAAATTGCCATTATTTTATTTTTCCTTAAAAATTCTTTTAATTTTTTAAGTTTAAAATCTTTTTCTGGTTTTTTTTTCAATGAAAAAACAAAATACTTAGTCAAACCTATTGAGAAAAACCCAATATCCAACACTAGTCCCCGGTAACGGCCTCAAAAACTTGATAGGGCCGCAAGCACATGGTGGCTCTTTAGCAAATTAAGGTCATCTCCCACAAGGACTAGGTTGATCTATTAGAATCTATCCCCTCAAGATAGGCTAAGCGAATCCCAAATTTACGAATGAAATTGCTCTTTACTACTTGTCTAATCTAATAAATAATCAATCAAGGAATTTAATCAAACCCAGCAATTTTCCAACTCAAGAATTAATCAAGTGCCTTTTCGTTAGATGGGTAATTCCAAAACCAATAATCGATTTATCAAACTCCTCTTTTAAGTTGGGATGAAATTCTTAAATTTCTCAACGGTTTTTTTATTAATATAAGATCATTAAGAACATGATTATCAAATTTAGGGATTTCTTAAACGGTGAGTCTTTCTTAAGATATCACTCACTGAAGTAGAATCTTAGTTTTCCAACATCTAGTTTCACCTTTCAATTCATCACCAAATGTCTAAACAAATAAGAAATTAATCAAGTTTCCTACTCGCAAATCAACGTCTAAGATTCAATAGAATAAAACCAACAAATCTAAAGCACTTTTAGATCAAAACAAGAATTGGTTCAATCACAACAACTCAACTCAATTTCAAGATTAACAATCCAAAACTTAACATAAAAATTAATACTAATACAAAGAGCATAAAAATCTAATGAGAAAAGAGAAGAGAAGGGAGAGCAATTGCTCATCCGATGCATGCTTGAACCGCTGTTGCAAAGTCGATGCGGAATCCCTGTAATCTTCACCTTCAACTTGCTCTTCCTTTAATCTAATCTACAATCTTAATCTAGATAGTGGATTATGGAGAGTAGAATGGGATGGGATGATGGATCAAATGAGAAAATAAAGCTTTTTATAGTGAAAATGTTGAAAGTCGAGCAACCACATGTAATAATGGACTTGAAACTGCCTAGAAGTTGAATAGATAGGAAAAAACAAACAGCCTCGGAAGAAAGAGGTCCACCATGGACAGTCCGTGGTCAGCTCTGGCTCAACATGCTTCAGTTCTTTCTTCCTTTCCACAGGCATAGCAACTCAGGGGTGTCCATGTTGAGTCAAAATACACTCAACTAGTGTTAAAACAAGGGCAAAAAGGTCCAATACCCTGCAAAACATAGGAAAAAACCATACCCAAGTCTAAAATGGGAAAAAGAGTATAGATTATAACATAAAGTACACAATTATCCCTAAAAATGGTACAAAATGATCCTAAAATGATATACACTTTAAGCACTTCTTAGCTATAATATATAATATTTTAATCACTACTAGATATGAGATCTAAAGGATTGAAAATAACTAATTATGTCATCAATGATATACTTTTCTTTTCACGAAGCCTACTCTTAAGAACAGCATATTGTAAGCATGCTTCTATTGAGTACACTTAAGATAGGTTTTCTAGGTACAGTATGACTGAGTATAAAACATGTTGACATAACTTGTGGTAAAATATGAAGGTAATTCTCGATCCTTGAAGTTATTTCGAGCAACTGCCAATAGTTAGACTAGTGGTTGACAGCTTTGAGGCACTATGAGATGGGACGGCCTGGATCACGCTGTTGACATCAAGCAAATTCACCACACAAGAAGAATTTGCTCATACTAGGGACTAGGGAGGCAACATGAATTCCTAAGTACCCTAGATAAACTATATAGCTAGTTTCGATTGGCTGACTTCCACAAACTATAATGACTAAATTGAGAACTCAAAGTGTTGTCGATATTAGACTGGAGTCGATGTGTTATCAATATTAAAGGGGACAATGCCTTGGCAAATTTTACTAACTAATTGTGTTATAATTGATTGGTTGCCCACTGAAACAATGATTTTTAATCATTAGAAGTTTCAAATAAAAATTAAGGAAATTATAGGTAAACAAATACAAGATTAGCCTAACTTTCCAATGTAACTAAAGCTGCTCATAACTTTTTGAAGGCTATACAAAAAGTTAACCTCTCTAAGTTTGATCCAAGTGTCCTCCCCATATTTGATATTCCAAAAAATGCTTGATAGGTCACAAGGTGGCAAAGAACATGGATATCCACGCCTTATTCTAAAGCATCCTACTCAACTTCACACCAAGCCATGCTTCAAAGTTCAAATGAATGAGAGATTTGTTTTTTAGAATTATTTAATAGCCAAAGGGCTAATATCTATAATACAAAGAAAAAAGATGGCTACTAAAGGCAAATACACAATATCAGCTCAATGAATAGGAGACTTTGCTTGGTATTGCCAACTTTTGCTAATGGTGTGCATCCTCTAATTGCTCATAGTAGAAGGTGCACAAGATTTCATTAACATGTAAAATTCTTTTTTTTACCTAACGAATCTTGAGAGTAAAGTTTCCCTAACAAAGCTCCTTAAGTCATAAATTCTTCTTCCAAGTAGATAACACCCCCTAGTCTACTATTAGATTTTGAAATGGCTACTATGCCCTTTATTGAGTAGGATTTGGATTTGAAATTCTTGCCACTATGTAGGTTGAGGTTCCAATACACATTATCACGTTCATTCAATAACGGGACAAGGAATTAGTCAAGCCGAATAGTTTCTGTAACAAATCCCTCTATTTAATTAAGATCTCTCTTCTAAGTTAATGACTATCGCTATTTTGGGCCCTCAAACCACCCAATCTTAGAAATTATGGCACCTTGTTGGATAGCTAAAATGCATAGCTTGAAGAAGAGATTGAGGGTTTTGTCACCAATCCGTTTATCAGCAAAAATCTAATACTTTTTCATTATCGAGATTCAAATTCACAGCTTTTAGAAAAGCTATCTTTGTACAAGTTTCTTCACTTCCCATCTTGATAATATCTTTTCATGCTCCACTTGAAGCAGAATTACTTGAATCATACATCAAAAAACGACCATGCTTGTTCTGCACTAAGGCTATAACTTGAACTAAAAGTGTTGTTCTTTTCTTCTGAATATCTCCACTACTGTTTATAGAAAAGAATTAGCAAATGCTCAATGTATACTGAGGTTATGAGCTTGAACGCAGAGATTTTTTTCTTTCGAAATTCTCCACCATAACTTGCAGAAGAGATTGGAATTCTAGATTAAAATATATCCCGCTACAAGACTACCACATTCTTTAGGTCTTTCAACCATCTCCATGCATACTGCGGAGTAGAATGGATTGCCCATCTAAAGAAATCCCCTTTGCATTTGAATAGTTTTATTGGCCACAATTTTTTGGCATCTTAAAGTGAAACAAACAATAGTAAACCTGGCAAACAGGTCATTCAGTTCGGATAGGGCCGGGTTAACTTTGAATCAGGTCATATTTCGGGTTAAGCAACATTTTGGGTCAGGTGAACTTTGGTTCGTGTCAACTTTGGGTCAACTGATTTTTAGTCTAATAAGCTTCTCATCCCAAAATAAGCAACTTTGTCGAAAATTTCAGATCGGGTATAATTCGGTTCAGATCAATTCGGGTTTCAAGTCTACTTTTGGGTGAGCCTATGTCAGATGTCATGTTAGATTTGGGTCCGGATCGTTCAATTCAGATTTCGAATCTTCGATCAGTTTTCCCAGACCTAAACAACAGAGAGGGAGGTTGTTAAGCACCACCGTGATCAAAATAAGCATTCTTGCTCTAGAGAGATGTTTTCTTCACACATAGATAATCTAGTCTGTACTTTATCCAAAACAAGTTTCGAAGAAAAGCCTTCTTAATAATACACCCCAAATATTTGAAGGGAATGAAATGAGAGAATTTACCAGCTAGTTTGATGCAATAAATTAACAATGTGGTTTCCAGAATACGTAATCACTTATGAAGTTCATTTTTCATTTCCTTTACTGCTTTCCATTTAATTCATAATTCGTTTTCCGCTTCCTTTTATCTCATACTTTAATTTTTCGTTTTACATGTAATGTTTTTGATGAACTTGCTTGGAATTATTATTGAAACAAGTTTAAACAGATATCTATTATCACCAAAAATGATGATTAAGATACTTGACATCTCCAAGGGTACTTGTTTGTCCCCAGAAAAGATCATAGGAAAACTTCCCATCTTACAATAAGACACTTGTCAGTCCAAAAAAAAGTGATAAGACACTTGTCACTTGAAGCACTTTACTCCTAGGGACTCTATTAATCCAAGCGAATGCACACGGAACTTATCATCCTCGCAGCAGTATTTGCACCTAAAGTAGGTGATTAGTGGACTTACCCTTAGTGAGAACTTGTCGTAAAGAAAATGTGACTTTGAGTGCCTTTCATATCAAAGGGCAATTGTTCTCCTTCAAATAGAGATTTAGAAACTTTTTTACCCTAAAACTAGTGATTCAATATCTTATCCTCACCAAGCACAGTTGGCATCTCTTCATGCAGGCTATGGAGTAGGAGATGCATGCATGAAAATATACAGATCAGCTTTTAACAACAATAATAACAACTCTCAACATAGGTCCTATTTTTTTAGAGTATTAGAAGATCTAAAGTAGGCAGCTTTATCCCTATAAGCAAAAAGATCAGTTTCAAGAGACCCAAAGAAAAATAATTAGAAAACATTTCATTTGAGAAATTTTTTGTTGAGATGTAGGTCAACTTTCTAATTGTAATTCCATGCTTGGGGCAATCATATAAGAAAAAACTTTTATAAATTGAAGTCTTAATTGTTTATGTGAAGTGCACGTTATGAGTTTCAGATCAAAGGATTGTATCCTGATTATCGATGGTTTGATGGTAAAATGCATTCATGATTTAACAATAATGGACAGTAGATATAAGCACACTTGATCTAATGGAAAGTAGATATAAGCAAACTTGAAGATCAAGTGTCCTTGTGAATAGGTGCATGTCTAAACACCTTAAATGCTTTTTATGAAAGTACGTGTATTTCAACTGCAATTGTAGATGTTTTTCCTTATTTTTGTGCAATGTCAAATGATGAAAACATGATAACAATGCTTGATAATGAATGTTTGAATGATCTATAGTAACTAGAGTCATTAAATAAAAGAAACATTTTTATGTACCCCTTGAGGTATAGGTAAGTGTCATTTTTATCCGTTAACTTTTGCCATTATTATTTATCCCTTATCTTTGACAAAGTAAATATCTAAGATCAATTTCCGTTGAGGGATGTGTTTGGATATATGGGAAAATAAGATTGCCCCTAAAGTTTAAAAAATTAAGGCTCACACCTTCGATTCCTTTCTTTTAATCTTCAATGCATGGAGTTTTAACCAACATTAGTGATCAGAATGAAGCAAAACGAATAGTAATAGTACCTACATGTATAGAAGTCATAGTACAAAGGAAAAGAGAAGTTAAACCATTAAAAAAAATCATAATTTTTGTAGTTACAGCTCCAAATCACAAAACTAAACTTTAGATCAAGAGAAAAGTAGCTAAATGAAAGAAAATCAAGAGCAAAACACTTGCTAGAAATTAGGGTTTATATAAAAGAAATAGCCACGTTAAGCGCGGTAACTACATAATAATACCAAAATTAAGGAATAAAAGTAACATTTACCTATATATTGGGGGGTCTATGAAATTAACATCCACTTGAATAGAAGGTCAATGTATGGTATTAGCTACGTTCAACCCTAGGACTTAAAGGATGCAAGTGATGCATTATTTAAACAGGTGCCACATTAGGTTGCATGATTCCTCTCAAAGCTATTCTCTCAAAGGGAAAACACATATTTATAGCTCAAAATTGACCCCTATAACAAATTAAATGTGTTAACAAATCTGTATACATAACTTATACAAGTAAGAAGAAATAGAAACATGTTGAATGTGAACTTATCTTGACACCTACATACTTAACAAGGTTAAAATTTAGGTGGATAAAAATCAAAATAAAAGAAGATAAGAATCTACAAAATTACTTTCAATATTTAATTTGATGCACTTATTTTCTCCTATCCTAAGTTTACTATATATTAACAAATCTTGCATGAGGAGCACAAAGTTCAAGGATGAGAAAATAAACATTGAGTCTTAGATGAATAATACTTCCCAAGATCTACATCTCACTGTTACAGATGTGTTCATACAAACCAACTTAACCAAAAAGGGTCAGGTGTACAAGTTTGGCAACAAGGGGGAACAATGCAAAACAATGCGAACAATTCATACAACATCTTGTGCTCTTTCTATTGAGGACATTAATATTTGAAAGATTGTATTGTTGTTGAACCAAATTGTTGCAAAATAGGTGGACTATTGATGTATCTTGGAAGCACAAATACATGCATTAGCGAAACCTAATCTGTAACATTTGTTGTAAAAGAAATAATCTCATATGAATGTTTCATTGCTAAAACAATAGCATAAATAACAACTAAGAACAATGATTGACTTTAGCAATGGGATGCATGCTTTCCTTATATGAAAACAAGCTTCTTTAGACTTTCATCCCTATGATGAAGCAAAAAATCAGTTTGTATGTAGAAAAGATGTTTTATCATCATGTAGCTAGATCTTATTTTGCTTGTGTGATGTATGATAAGTAAGCTTATATGCTTAATATGTTTTTTTATTGAACTTGGATTGTTTAATTTCTAAAATAGTTAGAGCTTTCTTATTTGTAAACTATTAGTTGATTTAAATGTTTTGTCGACAATTATTTGGCTGCATGTATGACAAACAGGGCACATTTGGATATTAATTACAATGAGCTTGCAAGTACAATATGTTTGTGAAATGGATGGATGTTGATAATGATTAATTACTTTTGCATTTAGGTTTTGCTGTATATGATTCATGTATAGTTTATGCTAAACTTCTTTTTAAAAATAACCACTAGGCACCAATATAAAAGTATGCAGAGGAACAATAGTTTTACAACCAGAATTCACTTTGTGGTAATAAATTTTGGTGCACGAAGCCTGGTACATGCAACAAAGATGGCAATAGATTAGTTACATGTGGAATTTTCATTCATTGGTCTACGCTTCATCCATTGTATAGATTATTAATGGAGTTTTATTTGTCCATAAGTTTTACCATCAGTGTTTAATTGATGTAAGCTATCATTATGTCAATATGACCTCCAGGATGAAAAACAACGATAGCCTCTTTGCATTACTTTTTTTTCTTTAATTGGAGAAAAGTAGATATTTGTAGATTAATAATATTGACATGGTCATCAAAAATTTCTTACTCATAGCGAATGTTAAGGTTTCGCAATGAATAGTTGCTACATGTCGTAAGACAAGCTAGAAAGCTATGGTAGCGAGCAATGTAGGGGAAGTGAAGAGAGAGAGAATGATGCAATTACACCAAAAGAGGGGATAGCAAAAGTGCGGCAATTGGGAGTGTTAGGTTTTAAGCACATAATATTTGAAAATTATAAAAAAATACAATAAAAATAATTAACTATGTAGGAGGCAAAAAATTCAACGACAAATTAGGTGGTGCCACATGGAAAATGAAATATTTTTTATTTCGCCCAATTATGCTCCGCCACGTGTCAAATTAATTACAGCGGTTCATTAAATTAAATAATTGATGGAGAATTATTACGGCCAATTAAAAAGTATCGCGTGCTAGAAATGATGTAAAAAATAAATTATTATTCCTTTTTAGAAATAGTTAGGAAGAAACTCTAATTCTGACTTTTCTATAAAAAGGGAGCAACTCCTCTCATTTTAGCGGTCAAAAATTCATTCACTCCAAAGGCATTCTATAAACTCAAAGGGCTCATTTCTCTAGAGAAAGACAACAAATACAATCAAAGCACGTGTCGTCTACCATCAAAGATCAAAGAAAACTCGTCGTGATTGAGATCAAGCCTCACAGACCCTCTTTCAAGATCAATTTCATTGGAGCTCATCCAAAGAAAGTTAAATCAATCAACTTAATTGAGATTCAAGTCAATCAACTCTTTTCAAGTACAAATTGAAGGTCGAATTAGAGGAATTATTTATTTGTTCATCTTGTAACAAATACACAGAGATTGTACCCACATATACAATATCAATACAAAAATTCGATTTGTTCTTCAATTTCTTATCTAATTTATTTTAGGCTCGAAATTTATATTTATAAATTTTTGGCACGCTCGGTGGGACATCTCTATCTCTTATCTCTTTCTCCAAAGTACAAACTCTACATGCCTTCGAAGATAACATGGCCCCAAATAACGCCATCTCTCAATCTTCAAAGAAAGCTATTCGGTCCACATCTCAGGAATTAACAACTGCTAGCACTGCATCTGGTGGTGTCATGACCAGAAGTATGACAAAGGTTGTTGCTACAGTTACTGTAGAGAAATCAATTGTAACTATTCCATCGCAGTCACGTAAGATCCAAAACCTCGGCTCTAAGATATCTGATGGAGTCAACCAAATTGCTTCAAATGCTTTGAAGCAAAAATCTATTACTGGCTTCAACATGCTACAAACAATTCCGTGTGGGATGGATGAACTCTAAACTCAGACCAATCCTGCTTTCCAACCCTTTGAAGAGGATGGCTATTCAAGCAGTAATTCCTCTTTGGCATTGTCAAAGAGATCACTTTTCTTACAGGCTAAAGTTGAATCCTTTGATATTATCATCATGCCAGTTATGATGACAGAAGCTGCTAACTTCGAAGAACAACTGGAGAGCATGAAGGCTACATTAGATAGGCTCTCCAGGAAAAGTGCAAAAAAGGATACTCAAATCAAGTGTCAAAATGATCAGATTGATGAACTGAAGAAGAAGCTGGAAAAGAAGTCCTCTAAAGCTTCCAATAAAGGCTCCGGCATTGAAGATTTTGATAAAGAGTCCAACCAAAGCGAAGAATCTGATGATGACCATAGGGCAAAGAAGGATAGCTTTTTAGGCTCGATGTCTGTGGAGCAAATTCAAAGCTTAATAGCAAATGCAGTCAAGGCTCAATTGGAGGAAGGTTTCACAAGACTCATTTTTATACAAAGCCCTATACAAAGAGGATCGATGCTCTTCGTATGCCACATGGCTATTAGCCTCCGAAATTCCACCAGTTTGACGCCAAGGGCAACCCCAAACAGCATGTCGCCTACTTCATCGTGACGTGCATCAACGCTAGCACAGAGGGACATCGATTGGTGAAACAGATTGTACAGACTCTGAAAGAGATTACATTCGATTGGTATACGGATTTGGAGTTAGAGTTTATTGGTAGCTTGGAACAAATTGAGCAGGAGTTCCTGAATAGATTCTACAGTACTCAACGTGTTATTAGCATGATAGAGCTAACAAGCACTAGACAATGGAAAGGCGAGCCAGTTCTCAATTACATCAAATGGTGGAGGTCTCTCAGTCTTGAGTGTAAGGACCATCTATCAGAAGCTTCAGCCGTTGATGTATGTGCCCAAGGGATAGATTGGGATATACTTTATGCCTTACAAGTAAACAAGCCCAAAACATTACAAGAATTCGTAACACGAGCTCATGATATAGAGCTTACAATTGCCTACTATAGAAGAAGGCTCAATGATGAGGAATCAGTGACATCACCAACAAGTAGAGGCTCATGCATAGAGAGTCTAAAGAGAAAGAAGGTCCTTATTCTGAGCCTAATGCGCCAAAAATGCTTGACAAACTTCTTGAGAAAGGACTTATAGAACTCTTAGAGTTAAGGCGCCCTGAAGAAATTGGAAGAAGTAACAATCGCAAATATTGCAAGTATCACAGGATCATCAGTCATCCTATAGAGAAGTGCAAAGCATTCAGAAGACAAGTCCTACAATGTGTAAAAAAAGGAAAAATCACATTAGACGAAGAAGACACCGAAGAATCTAATTAATCATCTATTAAGATCATATTGGAAAGTGCTTTGTGAAAGAGGGATCCAAAATTGGCATTTCAGGGGCAGACTTTCAAGTCAGCTTCTATGGACTCACAAGTCATCAAAAAACTTATAGACTGTCAAGTCACTCTTTGCACAGTCTCCGAAGTCACCAAATCTCATGGACTTCCAAGTCAAACTTTTAAGACTCTTGAGTTATCAAATTTTGTAGACTCCTAAGTCGTCAAACTCTCACAGACTGCCCAGCCATCAAAGTTTCAAACTCCTAAGTCAGTAAAGTAAGAGACTCTCAATTCATTTAAATTTAAGACTCCTAAGTCATCAAATTTCGTAAACCCCTAAGTTGTCACATTCGAAGATTTTCAAGTCACTTATATTAGACTTTTAAGTCAATGAACTCTAAGTCAGTGCAACTGTATGCTTGATGAAAACTCTCAAGTCACTCCTAAAGACTCCTAAGTCACAATTCCGACTCTTAAGTCACCCTTAAGACTTCCAAATCCAAGCTTTTAGGCTCTCAAGTCAGCATAGACTGTCAAGTCACCCACAGAATTCTCAAGCGATCAAAATCAAAGTCTTCCAAGTCGCCTAAAGACTATCAAGTCAATAAAATTACAAACTTTAAAGTCAACTCAATGACTCTCAAGTCATTGAAGATCAAGACTCTCAGGTGACCACAATCAATGACTCCCAAGTTAAAGACTCACAACTTATGGAAGATAAAAACTCTCTAGTCATAAAAATCAAGGACTCCTAAGTCTCCGAACTTCCAGACTCACAAATCTTCAATGGTAAACACTCCCAAGTCTTAAAAGTTTAAGAGTCACAAGTCATCAAAGACAAAGACTCTTAAGTTAGCAAAATTAAAGACAACTAAGTCTTTTAAGTTCGACTCTCTCAAGTCATCGAAATTAAAGACTCCCAAGTACTCAAAGATTTTCAGGGTTCCTTTAAGTTGGGGCCAATGGACATAAGCATACTCCTTCAAATTTACAATTGTGGCAATGGAGTCATCCGCTTCAAGTTGTAAACCTCTTCCTTCAAGTCAGCATCAACGGTGATGTAAGCCTCCTCCTTCAGGTTGGCGATATCCCTCTACAAGATGGGAACAACAAGATGACCTCGTCCTCCTTGTTGGATCCTCATTCGTGTCAGCAGCAACATACTAGTCTTCTTTAAGTCGACAGCCTTTACCTTCAAATCACATGGCGTTCTTGTTAAGTTGGTGATAACAATGACGTGGCCTCCATATGCATATTCAAGAAAGTCGCCCAAGGTGGACCCATATGGGCAAGCCATACAAAGGTCAAAAATAATAAAAGCGACCTATGGTAGACCCTTGCGAGCAAGCCATCCAAAGGTCGAAAATTAATGAACGCGACTTATGATAGACCCTGGTGGGAAAGTCATCCAAAGGCCAAAAATAATAAAGGCGACTTATGGTAGACCCTTGTGGGCGCCATCCAAAGGTCGAACATTAATGAAGGCGACTTATGGTAGACACTTGCAAGCAAGCCATCCAAAGGCCGAAAATAATAAAGGCGACCTATGATAGACCCTTGCAGGCAAGCCATTCAAAGGTCAAAAATTAATAAAGGCAACCCATGGTAGACCCTTCTAGACAAGCCATCCAAAGGTCAAAAATTGATAAAAGCAAGCCATCCAAAGGATTAGCTAATAATCAACTCAAAGTCGTCTTTTGGAGTGATCGCCTTAGAAGGATTATTAATTAGTGATGTGCTCCGTTTGGAAAATATTAATCTAAGGATTGGGGTCTCGTATAGTCCTGAAAATCAATATGCCTCTAATGATTCAAGTGGTCCACTGATGTACTCCTTGTTGTGGGCCTTGACCAAATATAATATCCATGATTCAATGTTGAAATATTTTTCAATTCGAATGACAAACCTGGAGATATACACACAAAAAAAGGGTAATATCTTTATACTATAAATGCTAAAATATATAAGGGGCTGAGTGTTGAGAAAATGGAAAATGCTAACACAAGAGTGAATTTCGGATACATGTTGCTTCACAACCGTTGACCAAAATCTTAGACAATCTCAGCCCTTGGATTTATCTCGATCAACGTCTTAATAGATAGCACATGCAATAATCTCTCTCTTCACTGGGCACATTAGGTCTCAGGTTCGATTCTCCCCTCCCTCATTGTATTGTATTGCCCTTTGTGGTACCTACAGACCAAAACGTTTTTGATTTCTATCATTATTATTTATTTTGTATTTTTCAATACAAATATAAATTTGAGCACGTGTTATTAGAGATAATAGAATAATAAATACGATTTTCATGATTATTTCCATTATTACTATTGTTGTTGTTGTCGTCATTATCGTTGTCGTCGTTGTTCTCTTTCTGTTCGAATTTGATAACATAGTCAATGTTAATTATGATCATCTAATTATGAAAGAGAGATTAAGATATTATAATGGATATAAAAAATTTATTTGTTCATTATTATAGAATGCGTTCATATTTTAGAAGTTTTAACTTAAGGAAACCAAATTATAATTACTGAACAAGCCACAAAACCTTATGTGACACCTTATTATTAACACATAATATAATATACACAATTATAAAGAAATAATAAATATTTTTGATTTCCATGATTATTATTAATAGTTTGTATTTTTCGATACAAATATAAATTTCAGCATGTATTATTAGATATAATAGAAAAATAAATATGATTTCCATGATCATTTTCATTATTACTATTGTTGTTATTGTCGTCATTGTCGTTGTCGGCGATGTTATCCTCCTCATTGAATTTAATAACATATTCAATACTAATTATGATCATCTAATTATCAAAGAGAGATTAAGAGATTATAATGGATATAAAAGTTTTTATTATTTCATTATTATAGAATAAGTTCATGTTTTACAAGTTTTAACTTAAGAAAATCAAATTATAATTACTGAACAAGCTGTAAAACCATATGTGACACCTTATTATTAACACATAATACAAGATACACATTTATATAGAAATAATAAATATTTTTTATTTCCACGATTATTATTATTTTGTCTTTTTCGATCCTAATATACATTTGAGCATGTATTATTAGATATAATAGAAATATAAATATGATTTTCATGATTATTTCCATTATTGTTGTCGTTGTCATTGTCGTTTTCGTCGTTGTTATCTTTCTCTTTAAATTTGATAACATAGTCAATATTAATTATGATCCTATATATATAGGGGTTGTGCTGAAAAATTACATATTGTAAGCATAATATAACATATTGCAAGGGTTGAAATGAAATATAAAAAATTAAAAATAAAACATGATCATCATATTAGGCCCGTGAAGCTGAATTTCTTTCACATTTAATATAATCTATTCAACAGAATGAAATAAATGAAATATTTTTATTTTTCTTTCAAAGCATACATATCTTATAATTATATTTAATTCATGTAAATCTTAAAGGTATAATTAATTTTTTAATATTTCAAATAAATTGACCAAAATCTAATCTAATTAATGCACAAAAAAATGAAATAATTTTTGCTTTCTTTTAAACCATACAAATCCAATAATCAAATTCTCTTCATAAAACACCTAAAATTGTAATTAATTTTTTACCGTTTAAGATAAAATGTCCCAAATTGGCATAACAGTTCAAACTAAGAAATATCTCAATCTACAAATCAGAACTCAACCCATCTCTTGCAAAATAACATAAGGGCATGAGAAGTTTATATCAAAACCCATGAAACTATTAAGTTGACAAGAAAATCAAATGTATAAACTATGAACACATAATTATATTAGCACCCCCTAATTGGCCACTTTAAATAGCCAAAAAAGTTATATATTACCATAAATATAATGTTCAGATTATTTTCGTTGAAAGATAAATTTTATTTGTGTTATATGTGAAACTCAAAATAAACTGACTTCAAAATAGTTTCTACCTAACTTAACTAGACAATTAACGATTTTATAAATTTTTGCTCACCAACAAAAGGAAGATATGGATTTTTCGTCATTTGAGTCATAGATTAACTTATCATCACCCAATTTAGCGTATTTTATAACAAATTTACTATTTACTGTCTTCATTATAGTTATATAGAATTTTTTCGCAGTCATATAGTTTTCAATTGTTAATCCCATTGGTATGCACGAAGTTGCTGTATACTTAACTTTTTCATTGAATTTTTTCATTATTTCCTCTAAATTATAATACTGATCATGTCTATCATAACTATTCGTTTATTATTTCGATAACATATCTATAATATATCTATTTGAATATGCTACTATTACAAAAGGCGGCAAACAAAAAGGCATGTAAAAAAAAAAGAGGGTTTTAACAAAAAAGGGAATCAAAAAAGGAATGGGCGAAAACCCGTGGGTTTCTCGGCGAACAGCAGCAGAAACAAGAAAATCGTGCGAGAACCGGAGCGGGTGTTACTCCTATTACACCAACACCCGGGGGTAATTGGCCCTCAAATTGCAAAAAAAAAAAGAAAAAGAAACAAAAGCAAAAGCGGAGGGCCCGTCGACGCCATGGCTGCCATTGCTTCTCAGCTCTCCCAATTTCCAATTGCAGTCAATTTCCCTCTCATCTGACCGAAAGAACGAACTATAGACCTTGAACTTTTGTCTCTCTAAACTCCAATGGCCCCAAAGGTAGAGAAGAAGCTGACGGAGGAGAAGAAGGCCGCCGTCGAGAAGGCTCCGGCTGGGAAGAAGCCGAAAGCCCGCAAGAAGCTGCCGAAAGAGGCCGGCGCCGGCGACAAGAAGAAGAAGAGGATGAAGAAGAGCGCTGAGACCTACAAGATCTACATCCTCAAGGTCCTTAAGCAGGTTCACCCTGACATCGGGATTTGCAGCAAGGCCATGACCATCGTGAACAGCTTCATCAATGACATCTTCGAGAAGCTCGGTAAGGAACCTTCTAGACTTGCTCGATACAGCAAGAAGCCTAACATGTTGTTCTATTGATCTAATCGGTGTTTAATGATGTCAAGTGCTCTGCTCCGGATCTTACAGTTCGCAATGAATATCCTCTTCTTCTGAATGAAAAAAAAAAAAAAAAGCCAAAATATACATGGGCTGATGGGCAGATGAAAGTATTTGAAAAAAAGGGGAGGAATCATCAAAATAGGGAGGAATCGTGAAGTTGATAAATTGGAGGTGCCTGTAGATGGATTTATATAGTAGTGGGCAACTAAGCTTCCTACTCCCACTCCAATTCAAATATCAGCAATTTCTATCTCTTTGAGTTACTGATAAATTTTATCAAGAGTTGTTGATAAAGTTTTATGACATGTCCTCATGCCAAAATTATCAAAAAGAGGGGTCTTTGCATAAAAACGGAAGGCATGCAAATTGTCATTTAATTGTCCCTGCGAAATGTTTCATATGCCTACAAAGCTGAATTTGATTTGTCTATGTTAATTAAATACATTAACATAGTTAAATTGGCCACTAAAACTCAAGAAGATTGGATTGTTCGACAAAAATTCTTGTCAAGTCAAAAGGTAGACCTCGATAATGCAAGTTAAATAGCAAACATGTTACCTCTTCCTTAAAAGTTCGAGGCTCGACCAGTTCAAGCATTCAAAAAGTCATGGACGCGGCCGTCTCTCGAGGGGGTATTTGTAGGAGGCAAAAAATTCAACGACAAATAGGGTGGTGTCACGTGGAAAATGAAATATTTTATATTTTGCCCAATTATACTCCGCGACGTGTTAAATTAATTACAACGATCCATTAAATTAAATATTTGATGAAGAATTATTGCAGCCAATTAAAAAGCGTCATGTGCCAGAAATGATACAAAAAATAAATTATTACTCCTTTTTAAAAATAATCATGAAGAAACCCTAATTCCGACTTCTATATAAAAAGGGTGCTACTCCTTTCATTTTAGCGGTCGAAAATTCATTCACTTCAAAGGCATTTTGTAAACTCAAAGGGCTCATTTCTCTATAGGAAGACAACAAATACAATCAAAGCACGTGCCGTCTACCATCGAAGATCAAAGAAAACTCGTCTTGATTGATATCATGCCTCACAGACCTTCTCTCAGATCAATTTCATTGAAGCTCATCCAAAAAAAGTTAAATCAATCAACTTGATCGAGATTCAAGTCAGTCGACCCTCTTTCAAATACAAATTAGAGGTTGAATCAAAGGAATTGTTTATTTGTTCATCTTCTAATAAATATACAAAGATTGTACCCATATATACAATATCAATATTAAAATTTGATTTGTTCTTCAATTTTTGGTCTAATTTATTTTAGGCTCAAAATTTGTGTTTACAAATTTCTTGTCTAATTTGCTTGTTGTCTTCTTCCAAAGAGAATTTTTTTGAGTTCTTGTGAGTTCTTCTGAATGTTAACCCCAAATGAGATCAAGCTACTTTCTCGGCAGAGATTAAACCTATTAGGCCCTCTCTCGAAACAAAATTCATTTAAAAACAATAAAGGAGATCGAATCAGAGAATTTATTATACTTGTTCCTCTAACAATTATATAGAGATTGTACCCACATATACAATATCAATATAAAAATCCGATTTGTTGCTGAATTTCTTACCTAATTTATTTTAAGCTCGAAATTTGTGTTTACAAGTTAAAGACAAAAAGAGAATTCGAGAAAGAAAAATATATTTGAAGTGTTTCGAAAATTATATACATTAGAAGCACTACTACTAAATACTTATAAAAAGCACATTCCTACACCCTTATCCTGATACGTTTTCTAACAACTAATTACCAGTTGTTCCCGACATTCACCATTCTCACGAAACTTCTTCCCTTGGTTTTTTCTGGTGGTGTCTTGTGTAGTTTCTTCCATTAGCTTCTCCATCCATCTATAGAGACAACTAATGAATAAGTTGCCAATTGCCTAGCAATGCTTTCGTTGTGTAATTGCTTCCAAAGCCCAACGTCATACTCCGTATTAGTAACACTAGTTCCACCATTTGCAAGTGACAAGAGAGTGAATACATTGGCATTTTTCAACACCTAACCCAAGGCATGCAACAACTTGTCATGCAAACTTGCTTTCCTTTTCTTTTCCTCTTGTTTTCCTTCTGATTTTTATCAAGCTCAACAAGAAGATGTCCATATGGGGTCCTTGGTCGCAAATAATTGAAGCAACCACTTTGATTGGCTTGTTTGGGAAACGAGTGGCAATAGTGTGGGGTAGTAACTAAAACTTTATTTTGGAGGAGACAAAGAACATTAGGAAGGTCAACTGTGGTTTGGAATGCACAGAGATCAGCAGCACATTTACCCGATCGTCAATTTGCTTCCCATTGGTTCATCATTGAAGCAATGGGGGGCAACTCAAGGCTTCATGGGTTCATCGAAGAGCTGCAAGAGTGGCCAGAGGCCTAAGAGGGAGCATGGGGAGGAAGAGTTGCCATGTGATAGCCCAAAGTTCAGTAGGTCCAGTTGGCATGTGGTAGGCCAAAGTTCAGTCGGTCCCCCTTCCACTAAAAATTTAAAAAAAAAAAAAAAGTTGTGTATCCAATGCATAAATTTCAATTTTGTTAAACAGTGAATGTCTTTGCGTTCTAAAATAGTCCCTTCATCCTAATATAGTAGTCAAACTTTGAAAAATGAAAAAAAAATTAGGAGAACATCATTTATTGTTATATTTCCTCTCCATTTCTTACTAATTTTCTTAGACGCCAAAACACTGGGTTCAATTTAGCAAAGATCTAAATCTCCGGCGAAGGAACTTTTCTCCGAGTTTAAGAACATCTTGATATATAGGATATGATCGGTTAAGTTGTTGTATAAGAAATCCAAAAGTCGTGTTTTCCATGATGCTTTGCACAATCCGGTGGGATTTTGACAGAAACCTGGTTGCATGAAAGATTTAAGTACTAAATACTTTTCCTGTCGAAATTAACTGGCAACGACATGTTTATTAAATTAAAAGAACGACACGAGACCCGACCCTAGTTAAGTAAACCTGCAGGAATATTCCCCAGTAGGAGCAAAGAAAGATGACGAGGATGAGGGGCAAGCGGGCGCCATGTTTTCCGGTGACTATGTCTAGTACCAGCAAACCTCAATCAAAACCCAGCCATGGGGAGGGATTAGGAACTAGCAAACATACTCTCAGGCGTTGAATTCCGGGGTCATCGGAGAAAGGCCGGAAAGTTAATGTTCGGTTGCTGGCAACAATGGGTATAGACAACAATAGTGTAGGGAGGAGACGCTTATGGAGTCTTGGTTTTTTTCCCCCCTTAGAAAAAACATACATCACTCTCTTTTGAGTAATTGATAATCATTGCACCAAACACAATTCCATTTATGAATTTTAATCAAATTTAAAAAATATTTATGTGGTTTTTACATGTACTTTTAAATTTTTTGAACTTAGTTAAATACAAAAAAGATAAACAGTTGTGACTAGTTCGAAATAAATGAATGATAAAGTTTTTTATAAGTTATAGTGGTTGTCACATGGTGACAACCACTATGAGTTTTTGCAATGTTTATTTTATTATTTTATTCGTGAATTTGTTTGTATATGATGCTAATAGTAGATGTCATACGACCTTCAATTAATAAATTCCTACTTTACTTTTAAACAACAAATTGACAAAAGTTTTGAGACTTGATAACTTCAAATTTTGCCAAGTTTTGTTTGATAGAAAAAGGAACAGCTAACTAAAAAGGAACATTTTTTAATCCAAAACTGAAAGATGTGCCTAAACCTTCTTAAACTTAATCATTGAATTCATACTTTGCCATTATGGTTACCACTAGAGCCACTTAGAGGATTTGTAGTATGAGTTCTATTTTTTTGGAACTCAAGTCTATTACACTCGTAAAAGTTTCAAATTTTTAGGATTTGTATTTCATCACTTTTTTAATCAATAGATCTCCAATTTGGATCATCAAATTAAATATTTTCGATGGAGTCTGCCATTAAACACATTTAATTACTTGTAACCCTTTAATTTTGTATTTTTATTTTATATTTATAACTTGTAAATATATTTTTATTTTCCAAATAATGGAATATTTATTTTTCTCGCCCAGAAAAATGTTAAATTTTTATTTAAATTTTCGTATAATTGATTGCTTTTTTTGTTGAACATGTGAAATAGACAGTTAAAAAAAATAAGTTTTTAAATAATTAACACTAACAAACTTACATTGCATAATTCTTCAATTCACTTTTCCCACAATCTTTCTCACCCTTACGATTTTGGAGAAGATGAGAATGCTTTCAAAATTGTGGGGTATTTATAGGAAGATTATCATCACACAAAAAAAGGTTTGCAAATGGTGATTGGGCCAACCAACGGCTAGCATGCAGCCTGCATGCCACAACAGTTCAAACGCAACGGCTATATCCATTTTCCTTTTTTTGCCTTCGGATTAAAGGGCGCCATTTGCTGACAGAAGAATCTGCCCAAACACATCGTTTGCATGCAGAACGGACAAAAAAAAAAATTAAACAAAATACAGCACGTAAAGGACCACAGATGCGGTCCCCCTCCTCTACGCGTTCCGCATCATGGAATCCTCACTGGTGGAACGTGGGGCCAGCAATGACTCTCGTGTTTAACACTGAAGTTGCTCTTCACTTCCAACTGAATGTACATTTTTCAAGATAAACAAATTGTTTGATAAATACTGATGTCTCAAACATTCAGGATAAGAAAACTATTATTATCTGCAAAGGAATCATAATGACAGAACTCGATGTACATATATATAAAATTAAGTGTTAGCATCTTCTTTTGAAAGTGATTCAAAATTAGTGGCTAATACTATATTTATATTTTATTTTTATACCATATTTTCTAATAATTAACATACCTTTCTAGCTTTAATTAATTTCTTTATACTCTTTGCTTACTTTTCATATTTTTCAATTGGTTTGTTTGAGTCAATTGAAGCTACATTTCGTTAAATAATAAAGATATAGGCAAGAGAAATAATTGCCAAAAGCTTTAGTTACGAATATGAGGAGTTTATACCCCCATGTAGCACTCAACTATTGATGTTTTTTCCAAATTGGCACCGAGTTATTCCCCCCCCCCCCCAAATAGCAGTAAGTTATAAATATTTTTTTTTTCAAAATAATACTATGTGACCTTTTTATCTAGAGTAGTAGATAACTTGTACTTTTTACTTTAATAATAATAAGAAGAATAATAATAATAATTAATAATACAATATGGTTATTATTATTATTATTATCATTATTATTATTATAATAAAATTAAAATAAAAATTTTTAACTATAAAATCTATATTCTATAGTGAGGGATGATGATGATCGAGCACACTTTTTAAACTAAAATAAAAAATCAATAATTGAGTGCTACTTGGAATATGGGGCTTGATTGAAAATCTAATAACAAACAAACTTTTTAAACTATGAAATTTCTTGATTAATTGAGTCATCAATTACTAAATAATCATACAAAATATTAAAGGATGAGTTATACGACCATATGATCAAGTATATGATTCATTTAATTATCATCACATAATATAAGCTAATATGTTATAAAAATGCTACTTTCATATCAATCATTAATGTTTTTATACCATATTCATTATATTTTTATAATATATATTTTACTCTTTTACATCGGTTATAATCTTAATTTACAAGAAATTGTTCCTATGATCGTGTGACATATCTGAGCATATACTAAGATGTATCAAATTGTAATAAATGAATAACCATTTTACATCCATGCAACATATAAGCAAATATTTTACATATGTGCAACACATAAGCATCACCATAGTGCATACACAAATTAGGCGTCTTTCACCTAAAAGAAATTTGCATCCAATTAAAGGAACTGAATGACGTTTCCAATGTCCAAGTACGTGAAAACCCGATTCATCCCCCCCCCCCCCCCCCAAAAAAAAAAAAAGAAAAAAAAGTGTACCAAAAGTGCACGTTTTGACTAATGCTGTAACGTATCCATCCACAAAAGATCCGAATCAAAGTATATAGAGTTGAACAAGCAACTTTCACGATTAACACGCAACAAACTTCGCGTAAAGGAGATTATTCCTCTGCAGAACTGCTGAATTACCCAAAACCCATTTCAATTACCCCTGAGAAAGATACAAGCAATTCTACCCCTAAGAAAGACACAAGCAATTCACTGTAACAAAATGCGTGGTTCTTGGAAGGTCATATAGCGAATCATCACTACAAAGAAGATGTAACAATCAAAACTCCAACAAGTGTTGCAGATCATAAAGTCAATCTTTTGAGGACCTATGCTGACCTCCTGAAGACACTATAAGCCACAGCAACAGTCGCCACTGCTCCAACGAGGGCAGCAGCCATAAGAATGTCACTTTGCTCCCACTTACCCATCCAAGCTGGCAAGCAGACTGAGCGTTTCTTGACAGGCTCATCAGAGGTCTTCTTCTCATTCATATCTCCAACATCGCCGTTGACATCTGAACTTGCATTCTGGCAACATGAAAACCCTGCTGCACCTTGGCAGCAGCCTGTGGTGTTCTCCTGCTTGGTCACAGTTTCAATTTCTGTTGATCGCCTTTTCTCCTCTGATGGCTTTTTGTCCTCAGACTTTGCCTTATCCTCCTCTTTTAAGCCCATTTGACCTCTGAAATTTATCATAACATGTCAAGGGTCCATGAAAGTAACCATATCATAATGGAATAATCAAGTTTTAAAGCAACAGGCAAAAACAGTGAGTTTAGAGGATATTGAGACAAACAAAATGTCACACCCATGAACAGGACAAAAAATCATGAAAACCCAAATGACAAGTAAACGTAAGGCAATAACATGACATACCTCCACAGCTTTTCTATGATTTCTCCCTTGCCAATATGCACATCAATCAAGTCAGGTACATCAGCTGGAGTGACATAACCATACCTGCAACACAAGAGCACGATAAGCTAATTCTGATACGGTGAGTAAATGCAGAGACAGCACAATGAAAAGGCAGAGGTTGGACACAGGATCTTACCAATCACCAGTAACCTTTCCTTCAGCATTGGTACCATAGATTATCACATTCCCGGCATACTTGTGACCCCCAACATGAGAACATGCACTCACGAAAACTTGTTCATTCAAACCTCTTGCTAAAATCTCTTCCTTGAACTTTTCGATAAGGATGGGTCCGCATACACCACACCTTTTATCCCTACTAGCATGAGCACAAATGAAAACGTATGCACCAGCCAAGGGTTCAGGTGCACCAGATGCCCATGGCTTACCATTCACAAGAACATCATCCACAAATGAATCCACATCTGACTCCTTCAAACCCCTTCAGCCAATAAAGCAAAAAATTAACAAAGGTGATTAACAGACATTTTGGAAGGAAAATCACCCCATAACTTTCGACCAAAGATCATTAAACACTTGACTAGGAGCCTAACACGTCACGCATACACAAGCACACAAAAGAACAAAAAGACGAAAAGGAATTAAAAGTTGAAAGAGAAATAGAAAGGAAAATGGCGACAGCTCTGATGCCACCAGCATCAAAGACAGAATCTCAAGAATGCCAGAAGTAACATTGAGAGCTAATAAGCATCATCAACATTGCTCATAAACAGTAAAGAAAGAACAACATGTAGTTATTTAGTTTACCTATATTTGACCATCTCTGGAAAGATTAATACATCACCATCTGAGCACTCAACCCCATAACATCCCGAACATACAGTGAAATAAGTCTGCATAATAAGTAATCACAACCTGATTAGCACAGTTAAGCAAAGCCTAGGGAAAGATAGTAATCCTGCAGTCCGTTGCCAGGATCACCTTACGAGAATATGAAATGTGACAAATTTAGCTATGTATTCATGGCATGGCATTTCTGAAGCATGTGAGTTGGAAAACATTAAAGATGGAATAAGGATCGTAATACTACTCTAGACGATAGAAAACCAGGCAACAAAATACAAATCAACTACTTATATTATGATGGATGTATTACAGGCAGCATCACCCAAAACAAATTACCTAATCTCCGTAAAATGAACATTTCCACATGCAACGGAATACTTGGAAGTTGGGACCAGGTAAAGCCACCAATATCAACTCAGTATGATCTTGTTGTAAGTACCATTAAAGAAGGTCAAGATATGTGCATCTTACCCGTGGCAAGATGCGAAGTGATGATTTAAACTACTACATCACTATACCATTTATCCAGTAAAGTCTAATGATAAAGAACATCATTCTGGTTTTCAAGGCATAACGCCATTATGCCAAAGTGTGGCTTCATTCCATAGTGAACTCAACCTCCCGAAATAATTACACGAGACTGTGAAACAGAAAACAAGATTCTATTCCAGCCTTCCAATCCCATAAAATTTCAACATAATCAGAAAAGACAAACAAACCACGAAATGAAAAAAAAAAAATGACTGCTTTCAAAATTAAATTAATTTAGAAGCAAGAAACAAGATACTTCATTCAGCGCACATGATCCTCGATTTGGCAGTAAAACCTAATCTCAATGCAGTTTTCATTAAAGATAATTATGTCAACATAATCGATTGACTGAAAGGGAACTCAGAATTAGTTGAAACACTAATCAATAACGAGAATTTCGTAATTCTTCTTTACACAATCAGATTACGAGGGAAATTTCTACTAGTCCGTCATCGTGAACGCAATCAAACAAAGTCAAAATCGCTCAAAGTCCGTTTCACCAAACATTCAACAGATCAAAGAAACTGATCGAATTCCAACCACACGAGCTCATCAAAACCCTAACCAGCCAAATCGACCAGATCAAACAAAAGCGTCAAAGATCAACCTACCGCGAGCTTGCGATCATTGATAGCAGAGTTGAGAAGTTTGGGGAGTGGATCGGCGTCGGAGTATTCAACGCGAGATGGCCAAGCATCGTAAGTCTTGTAGCAAAGGAAGACATGGCGCTCGTAAGGGTAGACTGTATTGGCAAGCGAGCTCGAGAACATCTCCGGGCGATCAAAGCCGTACTTGGCGGCGTCATTGGAGGAGGCGTCGGCAGCCATTGAAGATGAGCTTGAGAAAGAGGAGGGAGGAGGTGATGAGAGAAGAGAACGACAAGATAGAGAAAGATGGAGAGTGAGAGCGCGGTGAAGCTGCCTCTGCTTTGCGTTTGTAGTGGCAGAAAATATCAGAAGTTTTGGACAGAGCAATGACATTCCCAGCGCAAAACGCATTGATATTTTCTATTCAGGGCTTTGAGGCGTCTGTCGCCTGTGATTGGGTTATGTTATCTGACTGGGCTCATGACAATTGACAAGTCTGGACGTGGCAAATCCGTCTTTTGATTCAGTGTGGGTTCGTCAATTTAATGCAGCTCTCATTCCGGTCAGTGACATTTGTTGCGATTTTAGCTTCAGGTCAATAACATTCGTTTCGATTTCATTTCATATTAGCTAATATTCGATTCTATCAACCTGTTTTATAAGAAAAAATAACTTTTAAGGAAAATGTTAATTAGATAAAGTTTGGTTCAAATAAATTCAAATTTTTAGAACCTTAATGCTTCTGAGAAATGTGTCTTTCATTGACAAAATTAGTTTATTAAACCAACTATCAATAAACATAAAGTGAATGCGAATTGTCGATAACTTACGTAAACTTAACCAAAATCTTGTTTATTAAAACATGGCCAGATCTAAACTCTATTCAAATGACTTGTTCGCAAGATTTGATTTAGATTTTATGTGTAGGATCCACATATCAAATATGCTCAAACGACAATTGTGAAAAATTACATGTCGTCTAATCATGTAATAAAAGTTTGTCGAAAACTATTAAGTGGTAACTCAATTAATGTGTTAGGACATATCTTACATAGGATTGCGTTTGTACTTTAATTATTTCCAAATAATATTTTTGTATATAATAGTTGGATAACATTTCTGATACTTTATATTTTTTGTTAATGTCTTTAATTATTTTCAACAATTTTGATCATTAATCTCATTACATGTGTTTTAACTTCGGATTGTAGCCTTTCTTGAATAGGCAGTTTAACATTACAAACATTTTTAAAACTTCGGATTTTAAATTATCAATTTTCATGTACAGTCTTAACAATCTGCAACCACTTTTAGATCTTAATTTTGATAATTTGAAAAAACTAATTTCTTTAAACTTACGCTATGTTTGGACATTCGAAAATTTGATGGAAAAAAAAAAATTTTGGAAAGTAAGTTTTTTTTTTTTTTTTTGTATTTGGTTTAGAGAAAATCACAAAGAAAAAAATATGAAGGGAAGTTA
Organism: Carnegiea gigantea; assembly: GCA_029747015.1. Classification (NCBI taxonomy): domain Eukaryota; kingdom Viridiplantae; phylum Streptophyta; class Magnoliopsida; order Caryophyllales; family Cactaceae; genus Carnegiea; species Carnegiea gigantea. Next base: position 293,704 of record JAKOGI010000829.1, on the reverse strand, counting down.
GGTGGAAAATTTGTTAGAAACAAGCGATAAAATTTTTCTCATAAAATTGTGAGGAAAGTTTGGAAAAAATTCACAACCTCTTCTAACCTTACATTGCTTAGATGACATCAACATGATTCAAGGAGTTTATCAATATTTAAATTTCTCATCCAAATTCTTGTATTTTTTCCTCCATCCAAACAAGAGAGAAAAACTCATTTTCTCCTTACTTTTTTTTCCTTTACATTTTTTTCCTTTAACTTTTCTCTCTACTAAATTTTCTAAGGACCAAATGGAGCCTTAGGTGTTAACTATTTAGCAATTTTTCGGATATGCTCTTAGTAGCAAAATGACTAGGTAACCTAACAAACACGATTATACGACAATATAAGTTGATCAAAGTTATAAACAAATGGGTACAACAACCATGTGAGTATGAGTTAGCTCAATTAATAAAATCTTTTGAGATTGTTACTAGAAACTGGGGTTTACATTTTATATATATCAATCTACATACTACTTTTGGAAGGCCAAACCGCCAAAGTTAGTCTTACTACATCTCAACAAGATTACTCAAACCCTAAATACTAATTAAATTGCAAGCTTATATAGGCATTAGTTGATCGAACAATAATATTTGATTTATTGGTGTTTTGACTTGATTAAAACATTTCTCGAAATTAGAAAAAAAAAAAACTTAATTGAAACATTGAATACTACTTGGAACACTAATGTTTCACAAAACAAATAAATATTGCATATTTTTGGCAATATTTGCAAACGTTCCATCGGGCTATCTTTGATAATAAATTTGAGCATAGCATCAATAAAGTGACCATTCAGAGTTTAAGAGCATCCACAGCAGGCATGGGCAATGCAGCCCCACCAAGCCACTTGTCTCAAAATGAGAGGAGAAGCAAAAAATAGACACACATGGTGGAACGTGGCCTAGTTCCACCACGCGGGCCACAACTTTTAATTTTTTTAATTTTTTAATTTTTTCCTTTTTTTTGAGGGCTAATATATAATTTTTAAATGATTAGAAAAATGGGTTGTGGTTTTTGAGGTGGATTCATGATAAATATTTTTATTAGATTATTCAAATTGGAGTTTCATGGGTTGGAGAAGTGATGGAATGCAAGTTCCAAAAAATTAGAACTTTTGATGATGTGGCTAGCTTGGGTTCCAAAAAATGAAACTATGATTGGGAACGCTCTAAGAGCATTCTCAACCAGAGTTCTAGTTTGTGGAACTCTGGCCTGCCATATCAACGAAAGTTCTACAATTCTGGAACTTGCATTCTTTCACTTTTCCAACCTATGAAACTCAATTTTAATCATCCAATAAAAATATATGTCATGAATCCCACCTTATAACATACAACTTATTTTTTAAATTATTTAAAAATTATATACTTACTCAAAAAAAAAACAAAAAAAATTTAAAAATACCAAAAGTTGGCCCGCGGGGAGAAACGTTTGCCCGTTCTCCCCTGCGTGGGACTCCTCTCTTTCTCCTCTCATATTGCGACACATGCATAGGGGGACCTGCATTCCTGCTTTCCATCCTCTGCTGCGAATGCTCTAAGTAGTAGAGGAATACGTACATCTAGCACCTATTCTTGACTTGAAATTAGAAATAGTTATATAATTGTGATAGAGTTTCATTACAATAATAGTTGTCAATCGAAAAGGCATTATATAAAGTTTTTAACCATAGAAAATGCTGAACTTCCTCAGGTTAGCATGACATTGGACAAAGAAAAATATTGGCTTGTCAAAATATATCCAAGTAATTGAGAACAAAGTGTTCGGCTATTACAGGGAAGACATGAGCAAATTGAAGACAAACAACAAAAATAGGTTAACAAAAGGCATTGACTAGTATAAAATTCTATGGTAATTGATGGCCCGCCAACATTTGCTAGAAACTTTTTTTTAAAAAATCCTGCAAGGCAATACAGAAACAAAATTAGATTATATATTTCTATTTCTTGCTTGAATGGTCCCGAGATGAGCTTCCCTCACATTTTCCTTTCAACCTTTCTAAAACTATACAGCAAGCAAAGGAATTTCTAAGGCTAAGGCAATTATCTATCAGTATTGAGATTTCAATTGGCGTGATTCCCATGCCTTGCAAACTTGTGGCCAAAGTGGAACAATCTGTTCAAATCTCCAGTTCTCTCCAGACTCCAGCCCATTTGTGTTGCCCGTTGGAGCGCACTTTCAAACTTAACTTTTTCCGCAGCCAAAGCTGACTAACAGCATAACAGTTCGTGATGTGTCATAATATATTGTTATGCGTTGCCGCTATACCGACTCCACCTCGGAATCATTTCAACTTCCATGAGCTTCCAACTTGGATGGTAACTGTAGCTGCCGCTCCCCCAGATCTTCCCATATAACCGTGCCATCTTCAATTGTCCTCCTAACTTTCCTTATGTGGTATTTGGTTAAAAGTAATATAATCTTTATATAATAAAATCAACTATGTAATGTAATTATCAGTGTAATAGAATGGGATTATTATAATAGGATGATTATTATACTGTTTGGTTACAAAGTTTTTGCAATTGTAATAGGATGAATTTATTTACGAATAATATTTTAGTTTACACGTGGCATGAAATACTTGCAATTTCATTCATTTTTATTTTGCCTATTTTAATTATTTGCAGCTTTATTGATAATTATCATCTAATATCTTATCAGCATGATTATGATACTTCACATGAGACTTACTTCACTCGATTTTCTCTAAATTATAGTAATGTAATATTGTTCAAGTTTAGCAAGTAGAAAGAGAAGACGATGATGATGATGATGATGTGAGGGAGAGAGAGATGATGTCTAGAATGTATAAAAATACAATTACAATAATATAATCATAATTTGGATTAAACTTTATCTAATATGAAGAGGAGAAAGACGGGGGCGAGGGGGCTTAAAACCTTTAAAAATGTTGTGGTGTGGTACTAAGAGATGGGAAGCAGAGGAGAGATAATAACGAGAAGAGAGAGAAAGTTTCCAAATATAATAGTTTATGGTTGGGTAGACTTTGATTCAAAGATATGTAATCATAATAGTTTAGAACAAGTGAAGTAACTGCATTTGCATAAATTGAGGTAAATATGATTACAATACAATCTTAATTACATCCTTTAATGGTAATCAAGTAATGGAATCATCATTACCATTTTAATTGCATCCCCACTTTCAACTACACAGAATCAAACGAGTCATTAGTGTATTAGCTCCTAACTCTCTAAAAAATGATGAGGATGTAGCAACAAATTAGTGGCAGTTTCAATTGTCTCCATCATTAGAGAAGGTGTAACCCGGGTTTCTTGAAAATAGGCTTGATTCTTGCATGTCCAGATACACCATATAACGTCTACAAAATTAGCCACTCCCTATTTACGAGTGCAATTTCCGGAGTCTAAAAGGAGTATCTAATCATAGATCCATTGAGTTCGAAGAATGCCTAAATTTACCTCAATCTTGATGCCTACGGTTGAGGTCCACCATAGAATTTTGGATAACCAATAGTCAAGAAATAAGTGATGCACTCGCTCCTCATCCATCCAGCATAGCGGGCATGCATAATCTTGCCCAATAGGTCTTATCCTTCTGTTGCTTCCTAATAGTAATAGCGTTGTACAATACCTTCTAAACCACTATCTTGCATTTTGAAAAGATTTTCAATGCCCATAGTATCTTCCGCATCTTGGCAAACTTGATGTTCTCAATACTCTAGTTCTAAGTTAAAAGCCAAAAATATTTGGATTTAACAGTTTATTGCCCGGTCTTACTTAAGGTCCAATATAGTTGATCCGGCGGTTCCAGTGATGGGCATAGCATCTGAGATAAATTTGAAATAGACGACTCAAATGAAAAATATTTCTCACCTTACCTATATCCCAGACTGTGCATCCCTTGTCTTGTAGGATAGAAACTGGTCAATTGCACCAATGTTCACCATTCACATAGGAAAGTAATTGAAGGCTTTTCTTTGAGTGCCACTTATCTTCCAGGATCGTGACAACTTGTCTATTACATATTTGACAGCAAAGCTCATTTCTAAATTTACCTGTAGCTTTAACCAGACCCAACCTGCCCTAGGAGGACTTCTATCTATGCATTCATAAAAGGAAGCATCGATAGAAGAATTGGCACCATTCCTACCTTGATATATTTGCGAGATTAAGAGATAACTTTTATTGTGTATATGCCAGGCTTGTCCCATTGGAAGCTCATCATTGAGCTTAAAACATCCTATATTCCTAATCCTCCTATTCCTTTGGGCTGTTGATAAGTCTCCCGCTTCAATCAATGTACACATGTTCCGTGGGAGTTTGCTAGAAGAAATTCATAATGAGGGAGTTTATGTTTTGTAGAATGCATCCAGGCAGTCGAAACAGGGAGATTGTATGTTGACATGGCACTCCAATCACATTGTTGATGAGTACAAAGCGACCTGCTGGGTGTTGGAAAAATGAATAATAGCTGCTGGAAGGACAATGAGATGACCTGTGTCATGGTATGAACCACTGACCTAAAAGCTTAGTTCGCCTGCCTTAGGTGCAAATCGTTACGGCAAAGAAGCTTCCCAAGGTTTAACACAGCAGGCTTCGCACTCGTGCACTTGAGGGAAAAACTTTGGAGTATAACAACTTGTCTGCCCAGGAAGTAGAGAGGAGAAGAGAGAATTAGTTTTCTGTGTGTGTTTTAGAGCTGCAGAAGACCCCTTTATATAATGGTCTGATGAAGCAGTAGAGCCATTGAATAGCCATAATTTAGAGGAGGAAAAAGGGGCGGATAATCAGGAACGGGAGAGAATCATGTAACTGAAGCAGTAAAGGGGGAGAGGATCATGGTGATTAAGGCAGAGATGGAGAAAGACTCAGTTAACTAGCCGTTAGAATTACGACAGCTCATACGCAATCAGTCCAGTGAGAATTTCTCCAAAAATATAGTGTAAGACCCAAGCTGGACGGGCGGGCGGCGGCGGCGGCACGCGTTCGCGTGTGGCAGCCCAAGTCCCCTCAACCCCCCTTAAAACATGGCTTGAAGTTATTCAACAAGTACAAGAAGAGTGGAATATATAAACTCTTCAAGCCACTCCCAAAGGTTCCATGTGAGACAACAAAAGAGATAGAGAGAGTAAGTGAATACCCTTTTGGGATGCCATTACTCCAACACTGGGAACAGAAACTTGGTTTTCCACCCTTGCCATTTCCATTGAATTTTTTTCTACTAAGAAAGCAAATGCATGTCTTCTGCAATGTGTCAATAATATTAGAGCACCAAGGTACTTCCCAAAGGAGCTCCCAATATTCATGCCAAACACCCTTCTGAGAAGTTCCTTCTACTCTTCCACAGTGTTAAGGGGGAAACCATTATGAACGACTTATTGGTGTTGACAATTTCCCTAGAAGCAGTGCAGAAGTTGTTGATGATTGCTGATAGGCATTTACTATAACTCGGAGAAGCATGGTAAATCTTCTACTATTTAAAAGTCCATTAAAAAAAAAATGAAGCATGAACAAATGCTCCTGGTCCACAGAAAAATTGGCTGATACGAATGATAATTGACAATACTCATTGAAACAGATGCCCATATCTCTTGAAACAACAGTGGTCATGATCGAGTGTTCAAAGTATAGCAACACTCAAAATTAGGAAATTTAAGAAAGTGTTGATTGTGCTTGTGATCCTCTTTAGACAATCGTTTTATTTCAAAGAGAGAGCCACAGAAAAGAAAGGAGGCAGAGAGATGTCAGAGAACGAGAGTCAAGAAACGCCGAGAAAAAAATTGGCTACAACTGGGGATGGCAGTATTGTTCAAATTTGATGCAAATTCTATTCGATCTGAGGTCAAATAATTCGTTTCTAATTCAATAAAAAACAATTGGATTCGAATCTGATAAAAATAATCCGAATCCGACTCCGATCCGATCGGATTTGGAGGAGAATCTGCACTCTATGTGCAATACATTCTTCTTTGTTAACTAATTTTCTCTTCCTTTCCGATCTCATTCTCGATCTCCCCTCTTTGTCAATCAAAGTTGTACTTTCTTTCATTTCCTTTCAAATATTTTATTGCTGTCTATCCCTATCCATCTAAAGTGAATTCGCATTTTCTTTTTCCAACGCTTTTTTACTATAACATATTGAAATGTTTGATATAAAAGTTATTTGACATTAAAGATGCATTTAACATTACATTTACTAGTGAGCAAAAACAAGGTTAGAAAAAAAAATGCAAATATTGAATAAAAATGTACATTCGGGTTATATTTGATTACATATGGATTTAATCTGATCCGAAACCGATCTGAATCCAATTTAACATCCGATTCGATGGAGTAGGATTTGGATCGAATTTTCAAATCCGTTAATTAATTGGATCGGATTTGAATATCTATGCATCCGATCTGAATTTAACCCGTTGCCATCCCTAGTTACAATCCAACTACCTAGACAGAGATAGAAAAAAGGAAGAGAGTTTTCCAGTAATGTGTACCCTACTATTGCAAGTCACTTTGTTATACTCAATGGTTTCATTAATTAAAAAAAAAAAAAAATCAGTGGTTTAAGTTTACTAGATGAAAAGCCAACTGTGTTTGTGAAAGTTAATTATAGTAGTTGACAAAAAAGCTGAATATCATAGAGGCCATATTTGATAAATAGGTTTTTGGATGCAAAAAGAGCTTTTTGGAGGTACTAACTATTTGACTATCGCCAAAAAAATTATTTGAATTGTTTGGTTGATTAGCTTTTTAGATCAGTTTTTTATACCTAAAAAACTCTTTTATTCTGTTTGGGATAGCTTTTTCAAAGAACTTTTTGATATTTATTATCACAATGACCATACCACTATAGGCTGGAGGATTTTTTTTTGATGGAAAAAAGTTGAGTTTTTGATGGAAAGTGAAATTTTTGACGGCAATTTTGACGGAAAGAATGCCAGTCAAAAAAAGCTTCGCCAAAATGATTTTTTTGACTGATCCGTCAAAAATTTTGATGGATAGTTTTCAACGGACTGATATTCTGTCAAAATTTTTCTGACAGTCCTTCGTGACAGACTGACACCGCGTCAGTATGATTTCGGCGAATTTTTTGACGGACTCATTTCCCGTCAAATCAGTATTTCGACGGAACTTTTGACCGGTTAAGCTGTCCGTCAAAAATTGTTGCACGAATGGTATGTTAGATGTAGGCAATATTTTTGATGGCCAGCTTTGACGGAGTCCGTCAAAATTTTTGACGGAAGCTGTGTATCCCGTCAAAAAATTCTACGAAAGCGATTAAAAATCTAATATTGAGAACTCACATGTTTTCCCAGATGTAGCATTTCCAATTTTAATCAATGTCATCGCACGTCAGGAAACAAACGAAGTGAAATTATGTAGATAATAAAATTCACAAATTAACGTACAGTCCCATTAGAAGGATTGGAAATGTACCTACATAGGTTCCACTCGTATAATCAACCAACATAACAAAAATTGTTCAACTACTAAAACACATCGTAACTAATCATCGGAGGAATCATCTAAGTGGGATAGATCAGGCTCATCTTCATTATCATCTGGAGGCGGTGCTGTTGAGGACCCAGCTTACTGACTCTTGAAAAACCTCCAGAGCTTACTGATCTTACTCTTAACTTTCTCCTTACCTCGCTGCTTCGCAGCCTTTTCTTGAGCTAGCTCTTGTTGGAATTTAGCTTCCTTCTCCTTGACCTGTTTGTGAAGGTCTTGAATCTCTTTTTGGCGAGCCTCATTGCTTTACGGTTTAGGGTTTACAGGGTTTAGGGTTTAGGGTTCAGGTTTAGGGTTTAGGGTTTAGGGTTAGGGTTAGGGTTAGGGTTTAGTGTTAGGGTTTAGGGTTTCTATGGTTTAGGTTTTATGGTTTCTAGGGTTTAGGGTTTAGGGTTAGGGTTAGGGTTTAGGGTTTCTAGGGTTTAGGGTTTTTAGGGTTCAAAATTTACGGTTTCTAGGGTGCAGGGTTTCTAGGGTTAATTGCTTATAGGGCTTAGGGTTTAGGGTTTAGGGTAGGGTACATGGTTTCCGATTTGTAGGGTTTATAGTTAGGGGTTTTGTTTGTTTTTAATTTAAGGGTTTAGGGTTGCTAGGCTTAGTATGATGCGTACTAGGGTTTCCTAGGCTTAATATGATACGGTGCTGCCTTAGTCTCATACCTAAATCATGAAATTGATGGAATCAGAAATTAAAATATATAGTCCTTTCATGTACATGCGAGTATACACCCGGATGCAACACTGAAACAGTAAATTGATTAGCACTTCACTAGTCATTTGAAACTGGTTTTTTTTTTTGTTTTTCACCACATGAATACAAAAGCTGCACTGCTTATTAGTTTACCCCATAAAGGTCTCCCCCAAAGCCATTCAATTTGATTAGTCACATACTTGGTCACATCAACTACAAAAATACCACTGTCATTCCTAATTAACTACAATATATACATAGTAAATATTTAAGTTGTTAACATTAAAAACATTTGAGATGCCTCGAGAAAAATCTTTACAAAAACAAATTTTGACAACACATAATTGTACAATGTGACAAACAAAGCAAGTATATGAGAAGAAGATGCATGTTTCTGTTTTTTTAAAGAAACAACGATTTAGGGGTTACTTTTTTAGATGTTTAATTAGAACTAATTTTTTCACTTTTGTTTATACCTGTGCTAGTGGGCATTCCAAAACTTAATTATTATGCTCTAGAGAGCTTTAGTTGTGCCCTTTGTATTAATCTAAACAGAACTTCGCTAATTGTCAGCATATTATAGTAGCAACCAATTACTGGTAATAAAGCAAATGAACTTTTTTTTTAAAAAATAATTAGTAACAATGCGGTATAATAGTATGACTCGATAAGTATAAATTAATACTAGTATAGTACTGAATGGGCTTTTTTTTTATGTCACATAAGTAATACAGTATAAACGGTGTTACCATCCTTGCCGTATATAGTCATAAAAAGCAAAGACCAATTCTATCAATATAGGAACATATATATATATTTTTTGTGAGACTATCAATATAAGAATATAAATGTAGGTGTATATTGTATTGTTCTCGAGCTTAACTTGTCCCAATCACATAATATTAACAAATTTATCACGAGCATGGCACACTTAAACATTAATAAGGAAAGTCAGTATTGTTATGAGCAAAATAAAATACAAAGATTCATAGCCATAATAAAATACAGATGCTACAATAACAAACAATACCCTTGAAAAATTATATATATGAATCTAAATTAAAATAATAAGTCATTCTGTGAACGATTACAGGGTAACTTGTTCTATAACGTTACTAATTAAATTACTACAACCATGCATTAATATCCAGTAAGTCAGAGATATTTTCTAATAATATGTTTCTTTTTGCTGTACTTTTTAAAAATGTAGTTCAATAATCTCATTCATATTAAATACGAGAATTACGCTTCCATTTTCTTGTCTTTGTCTATTTCTTATCAATATTGTAAGTTTTTAAGTGATCATGTGTATTTTTTTTAAAGACAAGAAAATGAAGGGGAGTAGTTTGCGTTGTCTACAGTCACTAAGATAGTGAAATTTCCAAACACCACATTCATTATTATACTCGCAATCTATAAATTTCTCTTAATTAGACATTCACAAACTAATCTACAATAAAATTAACAAATTCATATATCCAATTAAATGGCTTAGAACTTAATTACTGGAACCGCCGCCCGACTACTCGATCCCTCATTGTCCACCGGCCAACGTAACCTCCGTGCACTCACCGGCCGTCACCACTGCAGCCTCTGTGCACCCCTACCACTGCTCGACCACTGCTCAGCCCACGGCCACCGCTCAGCCCCCCGCCACGGTGCCCAAATGCGGAGTTTCGCCGGCAACTACAAAGCAGACCAAAATCAAACTGCGTCGAGCACAAGTAGAAGATGAATGCAATGAACTTACCAAGTGATTCTAAGAGGAACTCAAGCGCCTTGCCATTAAGAGATGCGAATTCACAATCTTCAGCGAGCTCGAGAACGAAATTGCAAAGTGTTACAACTTTATTTTTACATTTATTCTATTCTTATTTGCTTAGTTGTTTTTGTTATTTGTAGCATATAATTGCATGATTAGTTACATTTGCATATTTAGAAAAAAATAACGATAAGAACAAAAATATGGGTTATTGGACCAAATTTAATTCGTAGTTTTAATAATGGGTTAAAATAGTAATATTGAGCTAATTTTAAAGTAATATTTATTTTTTTTCTCCCCTATTTTTCAGGTTAAATAAATTATCAAGAGCGTTCCATTCCGAAGTATTCAATAAACTCGGGCAAGTTGCAAGAAGAAGATGCAGTATTATCAAAAATGAAGATCAAGTCAGGAAAAACCCAGCCCAGCAATTTTTCCACTTTGAAAAAAAAAAGAAAAAGAAAAAAATCAAACCTCAGCAGGCCGTGAACCACCCCCCATTTTTAGCCCTCTCTCTCCTCCTCCCCCGATTTCTCTGCCTCCTCATCACCATTTTCAGTCACAGCATCACCCCATCTTCCTCACCCCCTGAAATTTCTCCTTCTTCTTCTCCACAAACCCAGGGCATCCACAAAATCACATGGCTCACCTTTTTCTCCTCCTCCCTCAAAGGCACGCCACAGAGAGCCATCAGCAAGTCCATCATACAGCCATTATAAAAGGGCAGTCGACCGATCAAGCAAGGATATCATCTCATCTCCATCTCATCTCATATCTCACTCCCTCATCCTCTACTCGTCATCGGAAAAAAAAAAAAAAAAACATCATCACCATCGTCACCGTCTGATCGAAAATCAAGCATCATAATACATCATCAGAATATCATCATAATCATCAGCTTCATCGTCGATCATCATCGGCAGTCATCATCATACTCTCCATTTTTTTTGGTGTGGTTTGCTCTGCTTCGTGCCCCTTTGCTCTGTTTTCTAATTTTTTTTCGCCCTTTTTTGTTTTCTCTGCCCGTGAACCTTAGTTGGATTTAGTTCATTTATTTTTTTTAATTCTAATGTTATTTATTGAAGATATTCGAATTAGTGTCATTATGTTAGTCTAATTTAATATTTGCTTGACCTAATATTATATTTTATCATGTGAAGTTATTTCTGAGATAAGTTGTGTGTGCTTAAATTTTCATATTATGTTTATGAATAATCTAAGTTGATTTGGTTTAATTATTTGATATTGAATGTTAAATTATTTCTGTTTGGCCACCTAAATGATTCTAACATTTAATTAGTGTTAACAAGTAACAACTTTTGACTATTAGCGTTACAAGAATCAACTTAGGTCTAAATTACATTCAATCAGCTGTTGAGCATTTAATGGTTTAGATTCAATGAAGTTTTCCTAAATCGTCATGCGTTGAGTCTTTAATTTATTATGCTGTAGAGTAATGAATTAAACGACTAAATAGAATTCATCCTTAGACGTTCTAGGGTGTATTAAACAGTAAGGGAAAATAGGGGTTACAGACGTTCTTAACCTTCAGTTTAACTATTCAGTAAATATAATATGTGTATCGATGATTGAATAACATAGCATGGTAAAATATGCATTAAAGGTCAAGCAATTTTTTTCAAATTGAGTAATATTTGTTATCTTCTACTTTGCATAAATTTTATTATTAGTTTAAAATTTTAGTACTTTACAATTTAATTATATTGTTCATTAGCTAATAGAATATTCTATCCAATTCCCCCCCCCCCAAATTAGTTTTGTTTTTGTTCCTGATTGTTTGAGTTATATAATTAGAACTAGGAGTAGTAATACATTTTTTTATGAGACTTCATTCCTGAGTAGCTTAAAATTTATTTCCTCGTGGGATCGACCCTACTTTTCCTATCTATAGTTTTTAATATATAATTAAAAGGGTGTTTAGGTTATTTAATTTGTAGGCACTGCGACAAGCCTTACACAAAGATCGGACGCCGAAATCTGGAGTTCAGCAAGGAAAGAAATTGCAAAGAAAGGAGGAAGAGGAAGGTGAGATTTATGGAGCTAGGAGCTTGAGAAGCAGAGAATGAGATTTATGTAGGAAGAGGAAGGGGAGAGTTATGGCAGACGTCTATGGGTCAATTGAATGTGAGTTGAAGCTACTGGGGGCCTGATCAATTAATTGACAGCTATGACGGTATTTTTGACGGGAACGGTCAAAAAAAACCTTACTTTTTCAGCTTTTTGACGGGCCTGTGAGAAAATTCCGAAGTCCATCAAAATTGGTCAGAATTTTTGACGGACACGGTCAAAATTTTCCACAACTCGTCAAAAAGGTTTTCGAGATCTGTGTTCTCCGCACTTCCGTCAAAAAATTTTACTTTCCATCAAAATTTTCGTTGCACATTTTGACAGACTAAATACCCATCAAAATTTGCCGTCAAAAATAATTAATTAGCCTGTTACTAACATTATAATTTGGATAAATTTATATTAAATGTCATTCACAAATGATATTCCTGATATTGTTTGTTTATAGTTTAAATTTTTCAATTTTTTTCCCTTTTGGAACACGAATTATGAATGGTCATGATGTTGAAGATAATGCTTTTCATTTTAACGCCTTCTTAATTTAACAAATAATTTATGTCAGTTAGTCTTACATAATATATAATATTTTTTATGTCACATAATTGCAATTGCTATTAAAAAAGAAAACATTTGACAATAAAACAATATTTTGATAATAAACACTAAAATCAGGAAAAGGTATAAATGTAATTTTATATATCACGTAAGTCTTAATTCATAATTCATATCGAAAAGAAAGACAAATATCCATGAAAAATTATTTTGTTAGAAAAATAATGAAATTGAGTAATGGACATAAGTGGAATTTTATCAAATAGCTTTGTTAGAAACGACTAACTTCACCAAACACTTTTTTCACAAACAGCTAATGCAATCAGCTAAATCACACGTTTAATACACTCAACTAACAGCTAAGAGCCAATACAATCAGCTAACAGTTAACAGTTAACAACTGATTATCAAACAGGGTCAGAGTCTTTATTTACTATTAAGTAGAGTTATATAGGAGCAATTGACGGTGATATCATGAGTACGGGTGGATTTAAGTGGCCGATTAAACACTTTTTTTTCCTTAAAAAAATCAAATTCAAGTCTCATTTATTGATAAAGAAAAGTGGCATCAGATAAATTCTATATTGTATAAAGTGATAGTCGGATTTTGATTAACACATAATCCAAGACCCTAACATAAAATAGTGTAATGAGTTATGAAAATTAAGTTTTTATTGGGCATGTTGGGTAAGAGCATATTAAATCTATCACCTGTTCCAACCTGTTCTAACATGCTATAACTGGTTGACTGCTAATTAAACCTGCTCCAATCTACTCTAACCTGCTATAGTTTGCTAATTACTAATCAAACCTGCTCCAATATACTGTGACATACTTCAATATACTCTAACTTACTCCAATGTGTCTAATCTGCTTAAACCTGCTCCCACTCATTCAAACCCGCTTGAGTCAATCTAAATCTCTAGAAAAAGAAAATATGAACTTTTTTGCATAAACAACAAATTTTCCTCGAGTGATGCAGGTTAAATTTTTTTTTGAGATAGAGTAATTTTAAAAAAATGATAATGACATCATTTAGAAAAGGAGCACAATTTGCGCAAAATTTTAAAGCTATTATTTAACAAACAAATTATTAATGTCAAATTATTACGACATAATTTGCTCATATGTCTGTCAGCCTAGATTAGCTTTAATTCAATAATTCTTGCTACAACCTTTTATATCCTAGTTAAGAAAATAATGTTTGATCGGCTTAACATATCCCAACACCGTTAAATATTTAGCACCTTACATTACATGGAAATAGGAGTTTGATATCATTTTAAAAAGTTTAGAGATTACGGGTCACCTAATGAGGAGAAAGAGAACTTCAATTTTCACTAGCTTCATTGGGATTGACAATCAAAAGGATGCTTGGAGTGTTTGGAACACTTGAAAGATATTGAATAACAGAGTGTCTCAAGTTAGTAGAAAATGAGAAATTGATATAATTATATCATACTATGCACTACACAACTTCAGTTAAGTGCATGAAATAGGGATAACATTTTGTCAAGTCCAACGAACATTGTAACAAACTCCAATATTGGGTTATACGATGAGCAAAACAAACAAACAATGAATGATTCAAGGATACAATAGCTAATGTGATTTTATCATCAACTAACAACCACCGAAATTTTTATATGTAACTTTTTGTTATAGCAAACAGATTTATATGGTTGTAAATGACTATTATTACATTTTCTCAATATATGAAAAAACTAGTATTAATTTGTATAATAATGCTTGCAATTATGTTTACTTTTCCATTGCAATATTTTTTACGAAACTATCGAAATTGTTCTGAATTGGTCCACAACATTCAGAGAACACTCTAACCTACTCCCAATCTTTTCCAACCTACTCCAATCTACTCCAACCTGTTCCAATTTGCTCCAATATGCTTAAACATACTTAAACTTGTTTCAACCTGCTCAAACCTGCTTTCTATTGGTCAAATATGCTCAAACTTGATCTAGTCTGCTCCAATCAACTTTTTGCTCATCCAATATGCTCATAACAAACAAGCCCAATGCTTTCTACAACTAACAATATTGTAATGAAAATAACATGGAAAACTATTGGATGAAATGCATTCAATTTGCAATACGTTGTTCATCCTAATCATGTTATTCATTATGAAGTTTTTACTGTACAAAATCCAATTCAAATTGTATAAATTGCAATGGAAGATACAGATATTGAAAATGGTAATATGGGCATGTTTGTCATCAGTATATTGAACCTACTACAGCCCTGTTCTATTTTGCATTTTTGATAATTTAACTAAGAGTTTACATCTTCTTATAACTTCTTACATCTCCTTCTAACTCCTTACATCCTTAACATAATCCTTATATCATCTTACATCTCCTTACATTTTCTTACATCTTCTTACATCCTATATAGATTTCCGATAACATTCATTTATTTTAATTACAGAAATATGTATATTTTTTAATTATGCTACCAATATATAAAATTTGTAAATATCTTAGGAACATAATATTTACATAAACATAAAAACGTAACATAACAACGTAAATTATATTTAAGTTTCAACATGAACAATATATGTAATTATAGATGGAATAAATAATCATACATTGATATTTAAAATTGTTTACTTAAAATAGGATTTTATTCTAAGAGTTGTATTTAATTTTGTCAAAAAAATTTGTTTTTTTTGTTATACTTTGCTTATTGGATCAAATTAATGTAAATATAAAAAATCACCTCAAGTGCACGAAATTTTCTTGACAAAATTTATGGGGTTTAATATTTTTTATTATTCTGTAATTAACTTAGCTAATGGTTTATTTTCAATAAGTTTATTATTTTAATATTATTGTTTCTCATCTAAAATGTTCATTGTAAAACAAACTAGGGTTGTCAATTGTCAAATAGGTCAGGTCGAGTTGAGTTTGTATTCGTGTCAAACTTAAACAAATCGAGAAATCCTCAACCTGAACCTAACCCATTTATTAAATGGGTTGAAAACCTTAACCTATACTTGTTTATTTTTTAAACGGTTTGACCTGAAATTTATCAATTAACTCATTTAATGTAGATGGGCTAGGTTCCGGTTATCCGGTTACCTATTTACCTACTTAATATTTTTGACTAAAGCATGATTATGGAACATTATAAGCTATTCTTTTAAGTTTAATATATCATCACAACAGAACCATTGTCCATTATCTACTAGACCATGATCCCAAAATACAGATTGACTGATTAAACCCTACTTTTCACAATTTTTCCCCAAAAAATAAACGGTAATTAGGTAAATAAGTTGATCTATTTAATCTGTTTAATTAAACGAGTTAAATAAGTATTCTTTGTGTTAAAGTTCTCAAACTAAACTAACCCAATTAATTAAATAGATTAAACTTGTCAACTCATTTAATTAAATATGTTGAAAATCTTTGTCTAAACCCACTTAATTTCGTATTCGATTTGAGTCGATAATCGTGTCGAGTCAGCTTTTGACAGCCCTAAAACAAACATATTTCGTTTCAATTATATTAAGAAATATTTTGTTTGCTGATGGTATCAAATTTTAGTCGTAAATATGGCTAATATATCATAATTATCACAAATTATACTATACAACTTTTCAATAATTCAACAACTTCTTATATCTATCCTTACAGTTCCTTATATTTTCTTCCAACTTTTTACAACTTCTTACAATTCCTTACATCTTCTTATAATTTCTTACAGCTCTTTGCAGCTTCTTACAGCTCCTTACATTTTCTTACAGTTTACAGCTATATCTTATCATGAAATAAAACATGCCTACCTACTTTAAGCTATACCAATCTGCTCCAACTTGCTAACTACTAGTTAATCCTGTTCCAATCTGCGCCAAGCTGCTCCAATATGCATAAACCTGCTCAAACCTTTTAAGTTCTAACTACTAGTCAACCCTACTTTAATATGTTCCAACCTGCTCCAATCTGTTCCAACTCGTTACCAACCATTGAAAGCTAGTAAAAGTCAATACAAACCGCTAGAAAAAATACATAGACTTTGTCGCATGAACGATAAATTTACCTCGACCAATGCAGGTAAAGAATAATAAATTTTTTAAATATACTTTTTTTAAAAAATTAATATTAATGACAAATTAAGAGATGAGAACAATGTGGCCACAATTTTGAACCTATTATTAACAAATAAATTATTAATGGCAAATTAACAAATTAATCTTGACTGAGGTCAGATTTACATATTGCCTTTTACTTTAAAGTAATAAAAATCAATCAGAACACAAGGGTCACCTATTGAGGACAAAAAGAATTCCAATTTTTTTCACTCTTTGCTACTGTCAACAATCGGAGAATGTTTGGAGTGTTAAAAAATATTTGAAAGATATTGAAGGACAGAATACCTCAAAGTAGTAGAAAATGACAAAGTGATATAATTATATAGTGCTACACGCCACACAAGTTTAGCCAAATGTAGGAATAACATATACCAATTTGCCAAAACCAATGAACATTGTAATAATATCTAATGTTGGGTTGTACGATGAGCAAAACAAACAAGTAATAAATGAACCTATGAATTTAATAGTTAACATGATTTCATTGCTATACCTAGACACATTTATTTGATTGCAAATGGTTATTACTTTTTCCTCAATATATGAAGAATATTATTAATTTGCACAATAATACCTGCTATCATGTTCAACTCAACCATTGCATGGGTTTTTTTTTCCATTTATGTAAACTAGTATTACTTAAATAAAAATATCATTGCGTTAAACCATCGAAAACCATTGCACAATGCTCCAAAACATTCTAAAACACTCGAACATGCTTCAATATTGCTGCAATATGCTCCAACTAGCTCCAATCTATTCTAAATTGCTTCTGTTTCGGAGAATTTCTCGTAACTCGATAAAGATTACGTGGGATAAGAATTCGGGCTTATGGCATGGCTCCTGACAGCTCACTGGCGGGCTTCCTTTTTCGATTGAACCTACAAAAAAGGCACCCCCGGGTTGTGGTCCGGGGAACGCCTCTCCGACGGTCAAGTCAAAGGAGGGTCCAAAAGATATAAATGCAGTAAGTAACGGTACAACTAATCCTTGTTCAGGTCCAATGTGTCGGGTTCCGAATCCCTTTCCCGATGTGAGTAGTAAGTATTTATAGCCCATGTAGCAAAGGTTAGGTTGGTAATTTCACCTGGGAGGCCCAAAGCGGGCTGTCGTCTGCTTACCCCGCTTAGGCCTTTAGTGTGAGCCCCAAGGATCCCGTTTCGGGCCCCTTATGTTTGGCTGGGCCTGTCCCATGATTGGATGTCCTTCGGCCTCATGAGAAACTCATAATTTTCGGATCAACTTCAATCTGCTTCGATCTACTCCAATTTGCTAATTAGTAGTCAAATTTCCTCCAACTTATTCCAATCAACTATATTCCAATATGTTTTATGATCCCCTGATATGCTCATAACAAACGTACATTATGTATGTAGAGTTGTGGTTGTCAATAACAAAGTTCATTTTTGGCAAATTGAATTTTGGTTCGTCTAAATTAAGTCTTCGTTTTAAAAATTCAATATTGGAAGTAGAATCCCAGGGAAACCGGATTAATTGATTATCAATCAATTGTTCTGCTTAGCTCCTGTAATCGATTAATCAGAATTGATTGGAAGCGACGTATCAAAATATGTTTATGATGACTTAGTTTAGTAAGAAAAGCATGAGTGAATCTTTCGGAAACACACTTAGGGCCTATTCTTTTTGTAAATAAATTGAGGTGGGTAAAAGAGTAAAATATGTTGAGGCAGGTTGAAGTAGATTAAGGTGGGTTGAAGTAGGTTGAAGTATGTTCAAGTGGGTTAAATTTTTTTTATATGATAAATTGAACTTGGTTAAAATAATGAAAGTGAATTAAAGTGGATTGAAGTAGATTAAAATAGATTGAAGTAAGTTGATGTAAGTTAAAGTAGATTGAAGTAGGTTGAGATTAATATTTTAAAATTGATCCACAAAAAGAACAGGACCTTGGTATGGTAATCAGTTGTCGTTTTTACACAAATCGAAGGAAAAAGTCACGATGCCGACGAACAAAAATCAAGAAGCTTTTAGAGTGGCATGAAAGCTAAGAACTGAGATAAATGGAATGAAAAGTAAATTACTCTTTCACCCTTTTTCCTTGAAAGGATTCATCCAAGTTAAAAACATTGGAAAAATTAACGTGAGGTGTCTTATTAAAGAATTTATAGATTGAAGGGTTTTTTCCCCTGATAACTAGATCACTTATCCTTGAGAAAGAACTTTGAAAAATGTCTAAAATGCTCGATATACAAAATTTTGGACATGACATATGTTAAAGATGTACGCAAAACTTGAATTTAATATTCATATATTAATTAAAAATAATTATGGAAAAAATCTAAACATGGTATTTGAAAATTTTTAGCAGGTAATTAATATCATTGCTCATATCCAACCCAAAAATAGGTCGAGTCACAAGGGACCTTTACGGCCTGTTCTTTTCGTTGAGAAATATAAGTTGGAAAATGGATGAAGTTAGTTGAGATTAGTAGAAGTCGATTGAAGTAGGTAGAAGTGGGTATTTTTTATTGAAATGCGTTGAAGTAGGTTGAATTCTTTTATATGATGGATGGAAATGGGTTAAAATAGTGGGAAGTGAGTTGAAATTCATTGAAGTAGATTGAAGTGAGTTGAAGTGAGTGCTTTTTTTATTGAAGTTGGTAAAGTAGGTTGAAATGGATTGAAGTTAATTGAAGTTAGTAAATTAGGAGTTACCAATGAAAATAACAGGGCCTAATCTGCCAAAGGTTTCACTGGAGCACCTAACGTGGAATTTTTCTTACCTTTAAAAAAAGAAATAAGATGTATTGATCTGATCTATTTGATGTTTCTAGAAAGAAGGGGACTGCAGTCAAAAAACGTGGATCGCGCGCTTCTGACGTCTGTGCCGTAGTCAATATGTGCAACCACAAGGAAGGCGGCGAGACATGGACCCAACAACAATTGAAAGCCTTGGGAATGAAAAAGGATAATTGACATCAACGGCGGCTCGGCTAAACCAAATTTGTTTGGTACGTTGCGATTTCCTGGTTGTGTGTGTACATGAACTTTGAGAGCAATGACTCAAATATCATTCATGGACATCCTTTTTAGAATTTTGCATGTGAAACCAAAATGATCAATTTTCAATTTTTTATTTTTGGGAGAAGGCATTTTGTTGTGTCGTAGTATAACTAGTTGTGCACACACATATAAAATTGATCATAAAATGCCTTATATTAGAAATATGGTCATATGTATGCAAGAATTTAATTGGCTATGCAAGGTCACTCTATATGCAAAAAATTTAAAGAGATATGTATAGATTTGATCACGTATGTCAGAATTTGAACATGATATGTGAAAATTACAATGGAGACACTTTGGATAATTTTGTTACCGACAAACTTAGAGGTAAGGTTACGTCCATATAATATGTGATCATAGATTGGAAATGTCGTTAATACAGAACTCATATCAATTCTAGACTTGACAAATGGATCATTCAGGTTGGATACGGTCGGGTCTCAACTCGGTTCTAGTCACTTTTGGGTCAACTATGCTCAGGTCAGGTTCGGGTTCGATTCGGATGAAGTTTAGATTTGGGTCATTTTCGGGTCAACCATGTTCGGGTTGGGTTGAGTTCGGTTCGAGTGAACTTCGAGTTCGGGTCACTTATGGGTTCCATGTTTGGGACGGTGCGGGTTTGATTAGGGTGGAGTTCTAGTCGGGTCTGTTTCGGTTGTCTACAGTAGCGCGGTTTGAATCGGGTATGGGTCAAGTGTCATTTGATTGGGTGAGATTCAGTTCAGTGTTTTGGTCAATATTGGATCAGATATAAATTGAATTAAGTATAAATCAAGTTGGGTTAATTTAAAATTATTGCACGTTTCAATATAGCCATCCTTGGTTCTTTACTCTTAACTTGTATTTAAAAGATAAAAACCATTTAACTAGACAGACTCATTTATTCTAGAATTCTCTTTGAATTCATGCGTTAATGATTAATTGATTATATATATACAAACACACACACACACACACATACATACACACACACACATGTATGTATGTATGTATGCATGTATATATATATATATTATATATATATATATATATATATATATATATATATATATATATATATATATATATATATATATATATATATATATATATGTATTGGGTTAGTTCTAAACTTACTAAGAAAGTTAGTAAATTACAAATACAAGTATAAAACTCAATCGTAACTCTATATCAAATGCGCCCTATAATTAGCCAAAGGATTATGTCTCGTTAAGTCAAGTTTTAATCATTTCAATTGAGTTCATGCAATGACAAAATAAGTGGACCAAACTAATGCAAATCATTTGTCAATGATCTCATTTGTGAGCCCTAATACCAAAATATACCTTGAAAAATGGAAAAAAAGAAAGAAAATAACGAAATTTTTATTTAGACCCCGGTGTTGGTTTATAACTTCACGTTTATCATATTTGGAGTTAGTAAATAGAAACAGGTTGGTTCAAATTGACATTTTTAGTAATCGAATCAATGTTCTTTGATATCTCGTTAGGTGATCATGTATCAACATTCAAAGATTTGTCTTTGTGAGATTAATAACTTGATCTGCATTTGCTTAATGAGTCAAAACTAAAAAGCAACGACAATATATGAGCATGTGTCAATTAGGATTACATTTATGTGATTGTGAATGCTCGTTATCGGAACTCGAGACTTGGAATTTAATTATCCAAAATTCAAATGAGCCACATTATTATGAGATCATATGCAACGATACATTCTTCAATATGATTTTGTAAAATTAAACATGTTATGAAAATGATTTAGAATCGTGGATCAGGAGTGGGGAATTTTTGACAACAGTCACTGAATTATATTATAAATTTATAATCATAGCATGCATTGCATTAAGTGAATCAAATAGTAAAATAGGATTGCTAAATCCTAATAAGTTTAATAAATTATTAATTATACTTATCTTTTCGTAGTTTCTATTGTGATAGAATACTTTTTCTCTTATATTTTTACTACACATCTATCAAATTAAAAACTTAAAACTATCAACTTTTTTATTTTTTCCTCTTAAGTTTTTAATCGATTTCATTTGTAAAAATTCCCTCTTAAGTTGTTTTTCTTTTCCCACCTAAACTTAGCTAATTGAGTTTGAAAAATTCAAAATTTTCCCCAAAAGAGAAAAGACTAGAACCCAAAAAAAAAGTTACTGCTTATTCGGATAAAATTGAGTCAGGTAAGAATCGGATCGGTTTTGAATTGGATATGGTTCAGTTCGAGTTCAGGTTTTCATTTCCAGTTCACTTCGGTTCGAGTCACTATGGATCGGGTTTGAATTGGATAGGATCATCTCGAGTGGGGGTTATTTCAGGTCATGCTACAATTCGAGTTTCATTTGCTTATGGATCAGTTTACTTAGGGTGTTCGCGTCCAAATCAGTTCATCTCATTTCAGGTGTCGGTTCGGGTATAGGTCCGAGTTGTACGGTTCGAGTTTCGGATATCAGGTTAATTTTGCTAGGTCCAATCAACTCCTCCCCCCCAAAAAAAAACTATTTGTGTATATGCTTTGACTAGTACTTAAAAAAATGGGATGAGAAGAACTAAAAACAAACATTACCCATGCCTTAATCAATTGGCCAATTATACACATTTTTCTTGAAATCTTCTTTGAATTTTCTTTCTTATTCCATCATTCCACTGGCCATCAACTCCCTTAATTTTTCATAATAATAGTTTGTCTTCAAACTTCACATCTGCAAAACCACGAAGTGATAACTATCTAACTTATATTCGACCAGAGAATGTCAATGTAAGACAATGTGTCACCATAATGGTCGTTTCCCCACTACTTCACCCATGAGATTGGCTAGTTTCGAATCTTTGTGCATACAACTTAGCAAAAGTCTTTTTTTGTTTCTGTTTTTGCGCATTTTAAGTCCGGTTTTTGCATTTCTGAACTTGTAAAAAGAAAAGACTTTGAGGATATTTTTGAAATTATTCTTTGAGAACACCTGATGGCAAGACTAGCCTGTTGGATTCTGAAAACCCACTGATGTGCCACCGATGAGGAAAATAAGTATCATCCTTGGGTTGCCATGCAGGTAACATCTAGAATGACATCAATCCTCATCTTGAGGACACTTTTAGGTATCCATAGTAACCCCACTTTAGCCAAGGCTGAGTAGCGCAAAGATCAAAGTATGTAATGTCAAACGGGATGCATGCACATGCACAACTATTTCCGAGAGCATTTAGGAATGAATACGAATAATCACATAGAGACTGCCTTATGGATGCACAAATGAAGCAAGAATGTTTGTATGTCTAAGCGTAAGAATGTAGGAGAGATGTGCGTGTCTTCAGGGACTAGGTCTAGGATCTAAGGTCCTACTAGGAAGGTAGCAAGTCCCAGGTCTCATGTGCAACTAAAGCATTAAATTCCCTTGGTATGGGCCTCTTTTCATTTAGAATCTTTTGATGCTTGAGTGCAAGAAGTGAGTTCAAACCCACAATATTTGTGTCAAAGATAAAATAGTTTCGGACTTTCGAATTCCACTGTCGGAACTATTTTTACATGGGATTAAGGTTAGAAGGCAAGGAATTGGGCTACATAAATTTGATAGAGAAACAAGGGAATTGGAACAAGAGTAGGCTGGATCTTTGGCAAGGCTTGACAGTAATACGCTGTTTGGTTATAAGGAGGTCGGAGAAGATTCTAGGTTGGACAATACAGGTCCAAAAAAAGGAAGAGAAAAGGAGAAAAGGGGAAGACATGATCACGGTTAGGCAAGTTAGAAGCAGGTTGTGACCCGTTTGCAGAAGTGGAAGGATCAGGCCCCAGATGTGGCATGGTAAATAGGACGCCATTAATCGACGGTCCATTAGAGATATAGTTGGGAAGTTGGGTTGTAATTGTGGATCATGGCAAGCTAAGTAAGTAATTCAATTAAGAAGAAGCTTGGGACGATGAGGAAGAGGAGCGAGAAACACTTTCGGAGTATAGAAAATCATTTTCATGTGTCCACTTCTATAAATCCTCTATGAAATAGGTTTAAAACATTTGTATACTTTTGCAATGGGGAGCGTAAAGAAGAAAAATATAGGAAAATAAGCGCAGCCAAGGTCCTGAGGAAATTATACTCTGGTGGTTTCTAAAATAAGTTTTTGAAAGGATATTTTCCTTAGAATACATCTAACTTACCTATTCACAGTAGAAATATTGTCTGATAATTTTAACTCAAAAAGTAGTAGGCATTTTAGCTTCAATGACAAGAGCATGAGGCATTTCTGTTAGAATTCCTTCTAATGTTACCAATACTTGCCATACCATTTCCAAGACTACCCCTTGCTTCCCAACAGATTTTGGCAAGTTGCCACGATTAGTTGTAGGCTACAACTAATCTCCTGAGTCTTGGGGTTCTGTTTTGGTGGAGAGATTTTGGCAGGAAACTCATCTTTTTTCATTTTCTCTCTCGCGGAGCAGTATTATATAACTCAGTGATGCATTTTTGTTTTCAATCAATAATGAAGAATATATTTTCTCTCTTCATTCTCTCTCTAAAATGAAGATTGTTCATACATTCTATCATGGTATCAGAGCTCTGGGTTAGGGTTCTGATTTTTTTTCTTTCCCAAGATGATTCAGTTTTGAATCAATTCATTCAATTATCTTCCTTTAAATCGATTGATTGAAATCATTCCTTAAATCATTCTTGCTTTCAAGCTAAAGATTCAGAACTAAGTTTATGAAAATACTCCATTCAATCTCCTTCTCCTGATCATTCATTCCTATTCCATGATGGCTCAGGGGAATCGAACTCCACAAATTGAGCCGACAGATCCTTTATTCATTCATCCCTCTGACAAACCAGTACAACCATTGGTTACCAATAGCTTCACTGGAGAAAATTTCGACAACTGGAAGAGATTAGTTACCATAGCCCTATCCGCGAGGCATAAACTTGCCTCCATTAATGGCTTCTGTGCACGTCTAGACCCAACTCACCTCTCTTGACCCTATGGTTAAGAAACAATGCCGTGGTTCTATCATGGTTACTCAATTAATTGAATGAGACTATTTGAAATAGTGTTTTGTACTTTGATACAACTTTAGATCTATGGGAAGACCTGGAGGCCAGATTTGGGCAATCCAACAAAGCCAGATTGTTTCAAGTTGAAAAAGATGTTTCATGTTTGTCACAAGGCGATATGGACATCATCGGATACTACACCAAGGCAAGGCAGCTCCGGGATGAATATAGTGCTGTAAGTGTAGTTCCAAAATGCATTTGTGCTAAGTGTGAGTGTGGGATTAATGGAAAATTACAAAAATATACCAAGGAACAAAGGTTGATCCAGTTTCTCATGGGACTCAATAGCAACCATAGTGTAGTGACAGATAACATTTTAATGATGTCACCATTTCCCGCCATGAGTCAAGCTTATTCTCTTCTTGTTCAAGAAGAGAGGCAAAGACAAGTGAAGAATGAAGCTCATTTTCTCAATGAGAATGCACCTCTGTCTGCTGGGGTTAATAAACCTGTGCCTGAGAAATTTGATGCAAAGAAATCTACACTATTCTGTGATCATTGCAAATGGTCTGGACACACAATTGAAAAGTGTTACAAAATTCATGGATATCCAAGCAAACCACAGAGCAAAAGGAGAGGAGGATACAATAAAACATCCAATAGAAGAGCCTACCATACCTAGGCAGAACATAACATTCAAGACACCCAGCCTGATTCCCAAATTCCATCCCTGCCAGGTCTGAGTGTTGAGCAAAGCAAACAGCTATATCAGTTTCTATCAAATCTCACAGGTTCTAATTAGAACAATCACAATGATCAGGAGACCATTGTCACCAATATGTCAGGTATTATTTCCTCTCTTATGTCGACTGCTCACAATACCAATGTCACCTGCTACACTTGCAAGTTGGGAAATAATTGTTGGATCTTGGACTCAGGGGCTAGTGACCATATGAGCTATGATGCTAGTGCCGTAAATGACCTAAAATTGCTTGAATATCCCTTTTATGTTTTGTTACCAAATGGTCACAGAGTTCAAGTTACACATTCTGGGAAGCTCAGGTTGAGTGACTGGTTAGAATTGCATCATGTGCTGTTAGTTCCTCAATTCAAATATAGTTTGTTATTAGTAACGAGGTTGGCTAGTCAGCTACATTGCAAAGTAACCTTCTCAGAGGATTTATGCACCTTGCAGGGCCCTTCTCTGAAGAGGCCAGTGGCAGCTGGTAAGGAAGCTTTTAGATTATACATCCTCGATAGAGGCATGGTGAAGAATGGGCAGTCTACTCGTTCACAAGAAGAGCTCCATTATAACTATGATAAATTGTTTGTTAGAGATAAATCTCCTTATACTGCTTATAATCAAACTTCTAGAAATTTCCAAAGAATTGGACATATCCCAATCAATAAAATGAGACTTTTGCCTATTGATGTTGTTTTTCCTAAGGCAAATCAGAATGTGCTTTGTGATATTTGTCCTAAAGCTAAGCAATAGAGGTTGCCTTGTCCCTCAAGTTCCATATCCACTATTGCAGCTTTTGAACTTGTTCATGCTGATACTTAGGGTCCTTATCATACTAAGGCCTATATATGACATAGGTTCTTCCTGGGCATTATGGATGACTACACTAGGGCTACTTGGACCTACCTAATAGTGACAAAAGATAAATCTCTCAGTCTAATCAAGTCTTTTGTAAAGATGGTTCAAACTCGATTCTCTAGTATTGTCAAGATTATGAGATCTGACAATGCCTTGGAGCTTAGTATAAGCAATGTAGCCCTAGATTTCTTTGCTTCCACTAGGATTCTACATCAGACTAGCTGTGTTAAAAAACCACAGCAAAATGAAGTGGTAGAGAGAAAGCATAAGCATCTTCTTGAGGTGTCTCGAGCTCTATTGTTTCAATCTAATCTACCCCTACGGTTCTGAGGGGATTGTGTCCTCACTGCCACATACCTAATCAATAGGATCCCTACTGTTGTATTACAGCACAAGTCACCTTTTGAGGTTCTTTGTGACAAAGCACCAACTTATGAACATTTGAGAGTTTTTGGATGTTTGTGTTTCATGTCTACACACAAACAAGGAAGAGGTAAGTTTCAGCCTAGGCCTTACCATGTGTTTGTCTGGGGTATCCTTATGGGAAGAAGGCCTATAAGGTCATGGAACTTGAGAACCATAAGATCTACACATCTAAGGACTTGGTGTTTCATGAAAATGTCTTCCCCTTTTCATGTTCAAGCTCTACAGAAATAGATCATATGCCCCTCTATCTCCATCATCTTTATACAGAGATTATGTAGACATATCTGTACTTTAAGAACAGGTCACTCATACTGTTGATGACTCATCCAATAAGACCCTTATTGAAAATAGTCTAGCTCATGTACCACTTAAACAGCCTCTACGGAAGTCATCCAGAACTCAGAAAACTCCTAGTTACTTGAATGATTATGTACACTCTTCTTATATAGAACCAGCTACCCTCATTAACCTATACATTAAACCACCTACCATGCCAGCTTAGTGTCTTACTTTGGACAGTCAGCAGCTTTTGGAAAAACTCAACTTCACTGAACCTCAGTGTTATGAGGAGGCAGCTACTCATTCTGGTTGGCAAAAGGTCATGTCAAAGCAGTTGTACGCCCTACGGGATACCCAAACATGGGAAATTATCTCTTTTCCTCAAGGTAAAAAGCCTATAGATGTAGATAGGTGTACAAAGTCAAGTGCAAGGCATATGGTAGCATACATAGAATTAAGGCTCGACTTTTAATGAAGGGTTTCATTCAGAAGAAGGGGTTAGACTACACTAAAATGTTTCCCCCAGTTGTCCAATTAATAGCTATAAGAGTTTTAATGGCTGTTGCTATAAAGAAGGGCTGGCGTTTACATCAATTAGATGTATACAATGCCTTTCTTCATAGGATGTACATGAAGAAATATACATGAGGTTACCTCCTGGTATTTCATCAGACCTACCAAATGTAGTTTGCAGGCTTAGGAAGTCCCTTTATGGCTTGAAGCAGGAATCCAGGCAGTGGTATCCCAAGTTAAATGAGGTATTGCTGAATAGAGGATATACCCATTTTGAGCATGATTATTCCCTTTTCTGTAGGAAACACCATGATTTTGTGGTGTTCCTTGTAGTATATGTGGATGATATGTTATTAACTGGCAATGATGAAGCTGAAGTTGCTTCCCTCAAAGACTTTCTTAACAATAGCTTTAAGATCAAGGATCTTGGCTATGCTCATTTCTTCCTTGGTCTGAAAATCTTATAAACTGACCAAAGATCATTACTCACTCAAAGAAAATACACCACAGATTTATTAAAGGAGTTTGGATGCTCTCAAGCTCATCCTAAGGTTTGTCCTCTCAACTATTGTGTGAAGTTGAAGCCAGGTGAGGGTACTCCTTTAGCAGATCCTACTATTTACAGGTGACTCATTGGTAAACTCAATTTTCTGACAAAGTCAAGGCCTGATATAGCCTTTTCTATTCAACATTTGAGTCAATTTCTCCAAAATCCCCAAGAACCTTATATGATTGCTGCTTTACATGTCCTTCATTACCTGAGAGGAGAACCTGCCTTGGGAATTCTTCTCAACAATAGCCCCACTTTTGACTTACTGGCATATTATGATGCGGATTGGGCTTCTTGCCCACACAGCAGGAAATCAGTGAGTGGTTTCGTCGATTTTCTTGGTAATACTCTGATATCTTGGAAATCCAAGAAGCAGGTGACAGCTTCCTTGTCTTTAGCTGAGGTTGAATATAGAAGCCTGTTAGGGAAAATAGAGTTTTAATATTTATAAACCCCAAGTACACGGTGTATTGTTGAGTACTTAGGGTATCGTCTGCAAGAAGTTGTATTTCCAACTACCAAAACTAACTAAAGCGTCTCGAGTTAGGTAAAATCGAAAGGGATAGAAAATAGAACTAAACTATTAAAGGGAAAACAAAAGGGCTATGATTAGACCCAAGATAAACCAAGTAATCAAGTCAAGCCTAAACCTTCCCTAGCTATGCTAGCATTCAGAGTTGATCGATTGCATCGTTAAGGCCACCTAAGCCCTCTCTCAAGGGTCAATAGGCTAATCTAGTTGTTTTAACCACCTATTTTCATGGGATTAGTTCAATTAAACTGCTAGGTTGACAACCCTTGATCTAGCTAGTGATGAGATTATTTTCATGTCCCAATCCCAATTATTCTCTCTGCCCACACTAGACAATCGACCTCACCTCTCAGCATAAGTCAATTGTCCCAAAACATGGATGAAAGCACTTTCAAGCATTTTATCAAACACTTGGCGGGCGTGAAAGAAAACTCTAAATTCTAGGTATAAATAAGGTAGGCTTAGGGCATAAACAAGATTAATTAGCAATCAAGGGCTAGTCACAATCCAATCCAACACAAACTAACAACTAAATATCACAAACACATGAAAACCTAAACTAGCAAATAAGAACATGAACTTGAACAAGAGAAGAAAGATAATGAAATAAGTCAAACGTAAACAACTAAATAAACATGAATTAACAATGAAAACTAAACATTTAAACTAAACAACACAAATACAAGAATTAAACTAGCAAAACATAAACAAGAACAACATATGGACTAAAGAGAGAAAAGGGAAGAAAACTTAGACTTGATTGATAGAAGGAACTTGAAATCCAAAGGTTGAATCCAAGATTACAATCCTCAATCCCAATCTAATCCTCCTATTGAGGTTTTATTTGATAAACTAACCTAAAACCTAGCCTAAAAATCGCCAAAGAGAACCCCGAGCAACCCCAAAAGTCCCGAAGGAAGTGGCCTTAAATAGGAAGCAGTGATGACGAAACAGCGCTCCGAAGTGGAGGGAGAGGCGCGGACGTGCCAGGCGACATGGGCACACCGTGCCACCTTGCTGGCCATGGTGGCATGACCGTGCCACCCTGTTGGCCGGCTTTGCCCGCCTGTTACTATTTTTGGTTTTTTCGCCCGTTTTTGATCCTGTTTCGCTCCTTTTCGCAGCACTTGCTCAGTTGGACTTATTACCTACAAAAGCAAATAAAACAAGTAAAAATCCTAAAGAAAACAAGTAAAATCCTAAAGATTGGATTATTGTATGAGCTAAAATCAGGTGAAAGAGGCATGTAAAATATGACAATTTAGAGCCTAACAAATACCCTCACACCTATCTTTTGCTCGTCCTCGAGCAAAACAAAAGGAAAAACTATCCTAGGCCCTAATTCACTTTCGTAGGAATCACGGTTGCATTTAGCATATGCAATAAGCCCTTTAAACCCCTTGGTTCCCCTAAGTGGATGAGTAAGGTTTCGTGAGAGTTTGTAGAAGATGTGCGCACAAAATCTCAAAAAGAAAACAAAGAAAAGAGAAACAAAAATTGAAAAATCAAAGTGACAAAATGCAAAATATACATCGGGGTAAACTAAGGATGGGCATGGGGCGGGTACGAGGCGGGTAGAGCTATACCCGCACCCATACCCGTTTTCAAAATTCATCCCCATACCCGCATCAATACCCATCAGGTTTTCGTAACATATCCCTATACCCATACCCATCGGGTATTTTGGGTGTTTCGGGTTTTAATCGGGTACATATGAATATTAAAATTCAATACCCATCGGGTTCTTTTTGTTTTCTCCAAAGAAATTCACAATAATAATTGAAGGAAAAATGTGATCCTAGCAAGCTAGCACATTTAATAGTAGCACATCATTGTCATTGCAATTCACTAATCACCATGACAAGTTGCCTACTCATAGTCTCAGGATGTTATACAATCATACTTATAACAAGAATACAAGATGAGTTATACAATCTAGATGCTGATGTTCTGGGAATCTGGGTACATACTTGATACTACATACATATAAACCAACATTCACACACAAGCTAAAAATACTTGATTTGGGTACATCCCTGCTGCCAACAAATCTTCAACAACCACACCAAAGTTCTAAAATTTAATACATCAACAATTCAACACCAAAGCCACCAACAATTCGAGTAGAATGCAAATGCCCTGCCGCTGCCAGCATATCTTCAACAGCAAAAGGCCATCACAATGCCTCCATTCCAACATCACTTTCAATCTCCTATGAACAAAATCAAATAATAAACATAACACCACTTTTCCTTTTGTATAAATATAAAGAAATTAAGAAAAAGGCTATAATAATTAAGAAAACATGTTGCTTACGAGATCAATGACTTCACTTATTGCTTGACCATCAGAATCAGAATCGTCAAGGACCGTAGCAAAGCAAGTTGTGCATTTAGAATTCAAAAACTAACATTATATGAACTCTAAAACAATAAACTAAAAAAATATATGTTACCTTTTGTGGTTTCTCCAATCATCCAATTTTGCATACACATCAATGCTTCCACTGTCTTCGCATGCAACCTTGAATGATGAGGACTAACCACTCGTCCACCCATACTAAATGCACTCTCAGAAGCCACGGTAGAAACTGGAACTGCTAATAAATATCTAGCAATCACCCTTAATGTCAGATGCCTGAAATCTTTTTTCCAAAAATCTAATATGTCAAAATGTTTTATATCAAGCATCACATCCTCATCCAAGTAATGATCTAGCTCCGATCTCAAAGTGACCTTCCTTTTCTTGGTTTTCTTATGTGCACCATATCTATCTTGACAATCTTCCTCAAAAGGCATTTTGTGAGGAAAAGGAGAGTCACTAGTGAAGGTTGGAGTAGGAAGAGTAAGATCCTCAATAATTGGAGCTTCAACTTTTCTATCCACATACTCCACTAAGAGACCATGCAACAAGGACGTTACTCTTTGAATCTCTCTAGAAGCCTCACATTTATAAATCTCCTTAAAGTAAAAGTCCACACAATCCAATTTATTTCTTGGATCAAGTGTTGAAGCAATTGTTAATAGGCCATTCATTTCACTCTAATATTTATCAAACTTATCAAGCATTCTAGATGCCATATCAGCAATAATCTCAACATCAGATTTCAACCAATTTTGCAAATTCAATTTAATCTCACAAATAAGCCTAAAAAGCAAGTTGACAGTCGGAAAATTTCTTCCAGAGATCAACAAAGTCACATCATAGAAGATCTTCAATTTCTCACACATCATCTTGGCAAATTTCCAATCATTGGCGCTTGGTAAAGAAAAATTCAGCCTTAAATTTATATGTTTCAATCTCTCAAAATTTGCCTTATAAGGCAAAGTAGACTCAAGCATCAAATAAGTGGAGTTCCACCTAGTCTTACAATCAAGATGAATCTTTTTTGTGGACTGAATTTTCAAAAACCTTGCTGAGCCCTCAAACTTCTCATATCTTTTAGCAGTTGGAACCTAAAAAGCAATACAATCACGAATTCTCTCAATTCCATTGCCAATCACATCCAATCCATTTTTTATAATCAAATTTAAGATGTAAGCACCACACCGCATATGCAAGAACTTACCACCAAGTATAAGAGAATTATTTTCAAACTTCCCAAGTAAGATATCCATCATGGAATCATTTGTTGTACAATTATCCATGACAATAGAAGAAATCTTGTTTTCTAAATTGTATTCAAACAAGCACTGATCCATGAGAATGGTTGCAAGAACATCACTTGTGTGTGGATGTGGCACATACATGAACCTATACCATTATTAAAAAATATAAATAGCACACCCAAATAAGCATACATGTAATGTAAACAAACATTAAAGACACATTATGATTTATGAAGCATTATTATATTTATCAAAGAAGCATTATTAAACATTATTGGTATCAAAGAAATATTATCAAGTCACATTATGAAACAATTTAATTGTCAAATATAAATAAGTATACCTCATAGTACGATTTTGAAGTATCCAATCATCATCCACAAAATGAGCAGTCACGGCTATATATCCCTTCTTCTGATTAGAAGCCGTCCATAAATCAGTAGTCACTGCAACTCTACCTTGATTCACCTCCAACAACTTCTTCAAAGTAGATTTTCCATCGTCAAACATCTTTAGAATATCAGTTCTTAAAGTGCAACGAGATATCATTTCAAAATCAAGGTTTAGGCCACTAACAAATCGCCTAAAACCAAGATGATCAACCATACACAGAGGATATTCATGCATAATAATCATCTCAACTAACTCTTTCCTTGATTTTTCCTGATTGAACTCATAATTCTCTAATCTTTTGTCTCCATTGTTTTTAGTCTTAAATCTCAGGGCCTGTTGCCCACTAGCTCGCATCTTTCTCTTTACACAAAACCTTAGTAAATGGTCACTTAAATGCTCAGTCCCATGTGAGCTCTTCGTTAAAAGTTTGTGCTTAAAATGCACACAACAAGCCTTTTCGTCCCCAGTACCCTCACCCTCTAAATCAAATTCACTCCATACCCAAGAAGTTCATTTTTTACCTCTACTTGCTGCTGGAAAATCAGAAGGGTCAACCTCATCAATTTGCTCATTTACCACTGCAAATGAAGAACGTCCACCTCAACCACATGGAGGATGTGGGGGACGTCGTGCTGCTGATGAAACTGGTGGTGGTGGAGAAGGACTAGGATCCATTAAGGGGGTGGGAGTGCCAACGGCTTCCGATTGACTTCCACTATCCATCTAATATGACAATAAAAAGAAGATGAATTAACTTAATTCTACAAACAATCAAAAAATCAGTGACTAACAGGATAACAAAAGGACATGAATTGAGAACAAAATAGGCCAGACATTCAAAGAACAAGAAGGCATATTTGCAAGCACTCCCAAGCAGAAAAGCAACAGAATTAAGAAACTATATTAGCTAGATTAAAATCCCTAAAAACAAGCATAAGAAACTGGTTGAGGCTTTTCAAAAACCTGAATAATTGTCTTGTATTTAGATAAGTCAGCAATGAGAACTCAACAATAGCATCAGTCAAGAACAAATAGGCCAGACACACAAGAACGGGAAAGCATTAGTCAACCCAAGCATGAACGAGAGCATATAAATTCATAGGCCAGACACTTAGACAGCCTCATTTGAGTCATTTCTACTTAGACACAAGAAAGAAATAGACATTTCACAAAATTTGTGAGATAAACCACAGCAAAAAATCATCACCGACACAAATTGCAATTTTGCATCACAGACACAAACACAAAATCTGAAAGGGGACAAAAAATGAACAGAGAAGGCATGAACGAGAATCAACTAATCAAGGTCTGCTGAACGAGATTAAAAACAGAAAAGAAATTGAGAAATCATACTTGGACTGAGGGAATCATGGTTTGCTGAATTGGTATGCGACTCTTTGGCGACAGTTCGGCCTTGGCTCTGAATCAGTTGCCTGAGTCTCCTGAGTGCCTGAGATAGGAAGAGAGCGAGTGAGAGAAAGAGTGCGAGAGAGAGAGACAAAGAGAGAGAGAAGGAGGTAGAGATGGCGAATTGGTGAGTGGCAACTGAGGTGAGGTCTGCTGCCAGTGCTGCGTGAGAGCCGTGAGGCGTGAGGGACGACTAGGTCACTGAGGGAGGGGAGTGAGTCGAGTGAGGTAGAGAAGAGTGATTACTGCTAGGGTTTGCAAGATGGGCTTAGGTGTATAATGGGCTTCACCCTTCAGTTCAGCAGCAAAACAGTTAGTATTTAGTAAAATTACAATTCGGGTATGGGGCGGGTACGATACGGGGCGGGTGATGCATGTACCCAACCCGTACCCGTACCCGTACCCATTTTTACTGTACCCGCCCCATACATATTTTTTAAAATTTTTTTGTACCCACACCTGCTATAAACGGGACGGGTTTTTCGGATTCAGGTATAACATCTGTCCCTAGGGTAAACTGTACATAATCGGATCAACCAAAACTCTCTAGTAACTCAAGTATCAGTCTGTACACACTCATCGTATGCATTTCAGGACTCTTCATCAAAGAATGGCATTCAGACATCAGCTTTTCACCCCACGACGCATGAGAACATTGAATCCATCCTAGTGCCTGGTGTGCAAGTGTATCATCCTCTTAGGACTTTGGCTTATCAGAATCGACTCAATCCACTTGACTAGCATCAACTACATTATTAACTTACTGACATGGGAAGTAAGCATTCTCAATAGCAGTATTACCTCAAAGGGTAGCACCCAGTAGCGTATGCCTCAAAGGGAGACTTTTCATTCCCAACTCTTAAACTCTTTTTTTCCATTCCCAGTGGCACATGCCTCAAAGGGATATTTTTATATTTTCTTCTCTTTTTTTTTTCAGAAATTCTTCACCCTTGCAGTTTTGAAGTGAAGACAAAAGTAGTGATGCACAAACGCAAGTGGAAGGGTCAAACAATGGAAGATTTAGATCCTAAGATAATGATGATATATAAATTAAGATTGAATTGTAAAATTACAATGGACGATTAGGGTTAGAACCGAGGCTTAGAATGACAAGCTTAGGACAAAAATTCATCATGCACATCATACTTATATACGAACTAATAGCTAAGGTACCAGAGATCAAGGCTGATCAAATAGTACAAAACTCCCCTAAAGCCAACAAAAAGAGAAACTACACAAAAAAGGAAAAAAAAAGGAAAGATTGAAGAATTTACACGAAAATGAAAAATTTTCACAAAAGTAAGAATGAAAGGGGCATTTCACAAAAGTAAAAATAAAAGGGGTGAATGACCCCACCCTTACACTTAAATCTCACAATGTCCTCATTTGGAGCTGAGATTCATCACCAACCACAAAATACACAAAAATCAAAATCAAACAAAACACACATATACACAAGCTCACTCACTCAATTAAAACATAAAAACACACAAAAGTGATCATAGCCATTAAATGGCTCAACAGATTCTCAAGTATCACCTCAAAATGATCACCACAAAAGTACAACCTAATATCCACAACTAAGCAACCGAATATCCACAAGTAAACAAAGAGTAAAAAGAAAAAAATAAAAAGAAGGGAGAAGAGTGAGAACGATTATACCAGGTCAGGTATTGAATATACTCGAACTATTCCACAAGGTCGTAAGGAGCATCAGCCACTCCTTGTCTCTCAAGATGCGAGTTGTCAACTCGGATGCGATCAACGCTCATAAGAGCTTGTCGTGCACTGCTGTATGCATCTCAGAATTGTGTGAATAAGAGAACACTAGTAAAGCTAGAGCAAACAAAGTTAGTGCCCTCTTAAACTCATCAAATGCCATAGAAAAAGCAAAATCATGATCAAAGAAAATACTCCACATGATTTTCCTAGACACGTCCTCTAAGTATGCGCAATATGGATCAAACGAGGGGTGAAACCTGCTAATGTTACCTAGGGACTCATGAAATGCATGACAAAGAGAGGGGTTAGTGGGAAGTAAAGGGGATGAAGTGGGGGTCAAGTTAAGTGACTCGGTGTAAATGGGATCAATATGCCCAATGCTAGGAGCTGCACTAACCACCAAACTATCATCACATAACTCCTCGAAAGGAGCCTTCTCAAGGTGTGACTCAATCAAGATAAGTTCTTTCAACCAAGTAGGAAAATCATCCTCCAAAACAGTAACGTCACCCCTATATGGCTCACCCATCTCTAACCCCATGCACTGAGCTAAAGGGAGGGGAGAAGCATGTAAGGTCAAAGCACCGACGCTAGTGCCTATGAGTGTGCTAGTAAAGGATGGAGCAACAAGTGATGGAGAGGTCAAGAGAGGGTCGGGCGCTTTCTCTAGGTCAGTGTAAGGTATATCATTAACAAAACTCGACTCTAGGGGAAGGGAAGATTCGCAATCCTCATAGAGACTAACCTCTAGTCTAGGGGAGGCTAGATTAGGGTCAGTCTCATGCAATAGGCCGCACTCCCTCATCTCACTAACAAAGCGCGCATGTTGCTTGTGCATTTTCTCTATCATGGCACTAAGTCTAGCATGACACTCATAAGAGATATCATAATAGGGACATGAATGCACATCATGGTCAAAAGATTGGCAAAAAGAGGACAATACATGAGGGTAAGAAGAGCAGTGATGATATAGGAACCTAGCATCATCAGATTGCCATTGATGCGGAGCTAGAAACTCAACCAAATCTGACATGTCATCAACAGCTAAAGAATGCAAACTACCATAACAAATGGACTCAAGGATGGCTAGAGTCTCATGTGTTATCCCCTCAAGTACAGCATCGCATATTTCGCATTTTTCATACTCAAAAAGCATATGTTGAGCACAATAATCATTCAACCTAGACAAGTAGTGCCAAAAAGGTTCATGCTCAAATTGAGGTAAATGAAAAATAGCCATCTTGAATTTTTTTCCAATTTTTGATTTGTTAAATTTTTTTTGGATTTTTTTTTTTAAAAAAGGCCTAGCCTCGAATGCTCAAGTAAACCCCAATATTGAAAGACGCCAACTCCCTGGTAACGGTGCCAAAAACTTGTTAGGAAAAAACGGAGTTTTAATATTTATAAATCCCAAATGCAAGGTGTATCATTGAGTACTTGGGGTGTTGTCCGCAGGGAGTTGTGTTTCCAACAACCAGAACTAACTAAAGCGTCTCGAGTTAGGCAAAATCGAAGGGGATAGAAAATAGATTTAAACTACTAAAGCAAAAACAAAAGGACTATGATTAGACTCAAGACAAACCAAGTAATCAAGTCAAGCCCAAACCTTCCCTAGCTATGCTAGCATTCAGAGTTGATCGGTTGCATCGTTAAGGCCACCTAAGCCCTCGCTCAAGGTCAATAGGCTAATCTAGTTGCTCTAACCACCTATTTTCATGGGATTAGTTTCAACTAAACTACTAGGTTGACAACCCTTAACCTAGCTAGCGACGAGACTATTTTCATGTCCCAATCTCAACTATTCTCTCTACCCATACTAGACAATCGACCTCACCTCTCAGCACAAGTCAATTGTCCCAAAATACGAATGAAAGCTCTTTTAAGCATTTCATCGAACACTTGACGGGCGTGAAAGAAAACTCTAAATTCTAAGCATAAACAAGGTAGGGTGGGGCATAAACAGGATTAATTAGCCATCAAGGGCTAGCCACAATCCAATCCAATACAAACTAATAACTAAACATCACAAATACATGAAAACCTAAACTAGCAAACAAGAACATGAACTTGAACAAGAGAAGAAAGAGAATGAAATAAATCAAATCTAAACAACTAAATAAACATGAATTAACAATGAAAACTAGACATTTAAACTAAACAAAACAAATACAAGAATTAAACCAGCAAAACGTAAACAAGAACAACATATGGACTAAAGAGTGAAAAGGGAAGAAAACTTAGACTTGATTGATAGAAGGAACTTGAAATCCAAAGATTGAATCCAAGATTACAATCCTCAATCCTAATCTAATCCTCCTATTGAGGTTTTATTTGACGAACTAATCTAAAATCTAGCCTAAAAATCGCCAGAGAGAACCGCGAGTGACCCCAAAAGTCCCGAAGGAAGTGGCCTTAAATAGGAAGCGGCGAGGACAAAACAGTGCTCGGGAGCGGAGGGAGAGGCACGATCGTGCCAGGGGGCACGGGCACACCGTGCCACCTTGCCGGCAACAGCAGCACGGTCGTGCCACCCTATTGGCCGGCATTGCCCGTCTACTGCTGTTTTTGATCTTTTCGCCCGTTTTTGATCCTTTTTAGCTCCTTTTCGTAGCACTTGCTCGGTTGGACTTATTGCCTGCAAAAGTAAATAAAATAAGTAAAAATTTTAAATAAAACGAGTAAAATCCTAAAGATTAGATTATTATGCGAGCTTAAATCAGGTGAAAGAGGCATGTAAAATGTGACAATTTAGAGCCTAACAAAGCCTTTGAAGGCTGATTACAGAATTGTCTTGGCTCAGTAGACTTCTCCATGAACTCACCATAACCTCATTCAATCCCATTCTAGTTAAATGTCATAACTTAACAGCCATTTACATTGCCAAAAATCCTGTGTTTCATGAATGCACAAAACACATGAAGATCGATTGCCATTTTGTGCGTCAAAAACTCATGGAAGGTCTCATTAGCCTCAGCCATATACCAACTAAGGCCCAGCTTGTTGATATTTGCACGAAGTCACTTCCTGGAACTACTCACCACCTTATCTTTTCCAAATTGGGGGTTCAATAGCCCTTCAATTTGAGGGGGGGTGTTAGAATTCCTTCTAATGTTACCAACACTTGCCATACCATTTCCTAGACTACCCTTTGTTGCCGAACATATTTTTGCAAGTTGCCACGATTAGTTATAGACTGCAACTAATCTCCTGATTCTTTGGGTTTTGATTTGGTGGAAAGGTTTTGTTCGAAAACTCATCTTTTTTCATTTTCCCTCTCGTGGAACAGTATTATATAACTCAGTGACGTATTTTCGTTTTCAATCAATAACGAAGAATATATTTTCTCTCTTCATTCTCTCTCTAAAATGAAGATTGTTCATACATTCTATCAATTTTACTAAGTTGTCTATGTTGTGTTCAGCTATCCCATTTTAATCCTGAGTTTAGAGCACAAATTTTTAAAGTGCATACCATGCTCTAAAAAAGTAAGTACAAAGCTCTTTCTTTCAAATTCGTAGCCTCGATCACTTTGGAACATTTTGATTTTGGCATATAAGAGAGTTTTCTACTAATTTTTGGAAATTACAAGAGTAGTAAAATCCTCATATTTTTTCTTTGGTGGATAACTTGATGCATACAGAGAAAAATCATCCACAAAACAAACATAATACCTATAACTACAATTTTAAAAGAATAAGAGGTTTGACAAACATTTGAATGTATAAAATATAAGAGTTTTTGACAACTGTGTTCAACTAATTGAAAAGGCAATCTATAAGAGATTTATTCAAGTTGGCATGAATTACAATTAGCATGAAATTTATTTAGATAAAACTAAATTATAACTTCTGAGTTTAAAAAGAGTTATTGCTTCACAATGTCAAGTCGACGAATCAAAATTCTATTAGAGATTTTACCTGAGACAACTAAGTCAATAAATATAACTACGGTCCAATGGTAGGTTGAGGGTGAGAGGAATCAACAATAGACATTGCGGGTAGAAAAGCCATGAAGCAGAACTTTACATGAGATTTTGTCCTTGACACAAATATTAAATTCGCTAAAAAATGAGTACACAATTATTATGTTAACATAATTTTCAAATAAACCATCAAATTCTTTTTTATTGAAGGAATATGGAGACCATCTTTTAAGGAAAGGGTTGGAGCAGTGGAAAAGTTAAGAGATCCAATTTGCTTCATTGGGAGGCACCATTTTCAAATGGGACTCAAATCGCCTCTTTGTAAATAAATTTAGAAAGTAAGTGGCTTTTATTAGGCTACATGCATAAAGCTGCAATTGAACCAAGATACTACAATGGTTCATAGGCGTTAATGACATTAAAGATAGCATAGGTAGGAGCAAGGTTTAGGCCATGTTTGGCAAATAACCGTTAGCTGTTTGTATTAGCTATTAGCTGTGAGCTATTTAAGTTAGTTGTTTGTATTAGCTGTTTGAATTAGTTGTTTACTAAAAAACTGTTTGGTAAAATTAGCTGTTTCTGATAAAGTTGTGAAATAAAAAGCTAATTTTTCAAAAAGCTCTTCCACAAACCTCATGGAATTAGCTTTTTCAAATTAACTTTTTGGACCTAAAAAAGTCTTTTAAAAAGTTCTTTTACCAAACACCTAGATTCGCTTTTTCACTTGATCAAACAATCAATTTTGGTCAAAAAAGCTCTTTTTGGCCAAAAAGTTCTTCAAAAAACTGTTTACCAAACACTTCCTTAAGTTTTATCGTATGTATCGATTAGGGAACCTTACAGTTGCATATTATGGAGAAAAAACTAAATTTAGCAAACAATATTTGGATGTGAACATAAGAACCCTTCAGATTGATTGTTACTTAGATGTAAAACCTTAGTACAAGGTGAATATTCAATGCATGAGCATGAAAAGATTGTATTACCATGTGTCATCCCTACATGCATGCTCCTATATTGATTTTTAGAAAAATTACCAGCAAGTGTTGCTTTGAATTTAATATTATTCAAATGTGCTATTTTACTTGGGGTGTTATTTTTAGGAGACAAGTTGTCAGCTTGCTTTTGTGGTGGCAATGTTTTGTACAGGACAGGTTTACGCTTCTGCCCTTCTAGTGAGAGGAAGAGTAAGTGGGAAGGAAAAGCAAAGTTGGGGTACTATACAGGGAAGGCCAGAGTTGGACTGAAGATCTCGCTCTCTCTATCTCTTTCTCTATCT
This sequence comes from Carnegiea gigantea, assembly GCA_029747015.1. Lineage (NCBI taxonomy): Eukaryota > Viridiplantae > Streptophyta > Magnoliopsida > Caryophyllales > Cactaceae > Carnegiea > Carnegiea gigantea. The sequence continues at coordinate 252,737 of JAKOGI010000829.1, read as the reverse complement.
GTCTTTCTCTCTGCTCCTGAAACACTGAGAAGAGGTGGCAATAGTGAAGGATTTGTATGATGGTGGGAGAGGCCATTGAGGGTGAGCGATGACGTTGATGGGATTGTGGAGTATGGAGAGCTAGCCATGTTTGGACTGAGAAGTAGCGAGGAAGAGGTCAGCAATTTGCAATGAAAGTAAGTGCCTGTTCAATTGAAGCAGAGTTGTCTAGTATCACTATGTACCTTGGTAGATGCTTTCCCTGTTAGTGCCCATCTTCACGTGGGGGAAAGGTGTTTACTATTGTGGTTGAACTTAGAGTTGCTTGCAAGACTCTGTGTGTGGTTGTTCAATTTTGGTCATGTAATAGAAGAGAATGTAATATGATGTAGGTAGGACAAGGTTGTGGGATGTGAAAATGGTTAGGAAGAGATATGTGTGATAAAGTGAAGTAGGTAAAATAAGGTAGGAAAACTGGGGTGGGATAAAGTTGACAAATACATGGTTTGAAAGTAGTGTAATATGGTATTATGTAGGAGAATAGAGCAATGTGTGTGGGTGGATTCATGTGTTACACATGAATGAAGTACGGTATGACCATGTCGACAGTAAGTAATATCCTGGGATGACTATGATAGTTGTGGAGGTTGTTTGTAGGTAGAATGTATGATGTCAAATGGTATATTTGTTTCATTGTATTACAAAGTGCAATGAAAATATGTAGTTCTGTGATGCTTGTATGAATGTGGCCAATAACCTGGTAATGTTGTCAAGTGTAGTTAGTGAATTTGATTATTGTATGCAGGTTGCATTGCTTGTGTGCAACAGTTAAAGTTGGGTACGGGCAGTGATGACGATGCAAAGCACTTCGGTTAGGGACGTAGTTGTTCATGTGAGGGATTGCTGTGTATTTGTGTTGGGGTGGGGTGTTGGATGATGGAGTCAATGTAGTGATGACATATGTTGGTGGGAGTAATGCATGTATGTGGATTTCACCGAGCATGGGAATTGGCGACGTATTGAATATGGTAGAGAAGGAGATGCGAGAGAGGCTGAGGGGTACGTTTGGTATACTCTGAAGTTTGATAGGAGGTTGTTACTGCCATTTGAAAAACATGAGGATATTATGAAGTTGGTGAGAGGCAATGACGGGCATGCATACTTGTATGTTGCTGGGAAGGAAGGCCCCCGTGCAGATCCATTAAGGGGAAGTGAGAATGTGCCGTGTGCTGATGGTGTTGCATCGATGGTTGCAGGCAGTGTTGTTGGGGCATGTGGGCATGTTGAGGACGTAGTACAGAATGGTAATGGTATTCCCTGTTCGGGAAACGCTGAAAGGTAAGTAATGTCATTTGTAAGTTAATTTGTAGCTGAGTTAGATATGGTGTGGAAGTTGACATAGGTGATGCATATGCAGGGCTGATGGAGGCGGGGGATCAAAGGAAGGTGCACATATAGGCGGGAAAAAAGTGGCAAGTGTGGCGTAATTGAATGTCATGCTGGATGACAATTTCAATGACTCGGACTTGACATATGAGTCTGATGGAGATGAGGAAAGAGTGGTGTGGGTGCGGTTAGGCATGGAAGAAGAGGCATACATTAGGAAGAGCTCGATTTGGAAGAACGTTATAAAAGGAAAGGGGAAGTTATTCGCTTCTGCTGATGCATTTAGGTGTACAATATGGAAGTATGCGATTGCAAATAAATTTGATTATGTGGTTAAGCGGAACTACCTGTAGCGAATTGTAGTCAAGTCTAGTGCACAAGGATATCCTTTTCACATGTGCGTTGGGGTTCATCATAATATAGATGGAATAATTGTGAAAGACTTTAGAGGGGAGCATATGCATATTGTGGGTGAGCAATGTCAAATGGGGAGGTGGGGCCGTAGAAGGATGAGAGCAAAGCTACTAGCACGAGTTATAGATGGAAATGTACGACTATCTATGCATTATTCACTGAGTGAGATGATGAAGGACTTAGAGCTGGAGCTATGAATAAAAGTGTCATATATGCAAGCGTGGAGGGCGCGGGAATATATTCGTTTGCTAGTGATGGGGAGGCTGGAGGATCACTACAAGGTGTTGTCATGGATGTCTGCTGTGATTGTTACAGTGAATCCTGATTGAAGAGCATTTTGTGAGGTGGAAGGTTGTAGGTTCAAGCGAATGTTCATTGCATATGGTGCATCGCTGAATGGATTCATATTGGGTTGTCGGAAGATGTTGTTCGTAGACGGAGCACATCTCAGTGGGCCACACGAGGGGACATTGTTGGCCACAATAGCATTGGATGCTGATAACCACCTGTTTGATGTAGCGTATGCAGTTGTGGAAAGGGAGAACAAAGAGGATTAGTTGTGGTCCTTGATTGTGATTCATGAGCACTTAGAAGCACTAAAGCTTGTAGTATTGTCTGATAGGAATGAGGGACTTTTGTATGCAATGCCTATAGTGTTTGGAGTGGAAAACCATTGTTATTGTGTGAGACATTTGAGGATAATTTTTTGGGAAGGCTGCTAAACTTGGCATAAGGAGGGATGCATCGAAAGATCGACTGAAAAAAATGTTCAATCGGGTGGCATATGCAGCAACCACGACTGAGTATGAGTTGGCATTAGGTGAGCTAAGGAAGTACAAGCGGGAGTTAGCCTCCTGGGTGGAGGAGAATGAACCACAGCGATGGGTGCAGTCGAAGTTCTCAAAGGAAAGATGGGGAAAGTTGAACAACAACCCGATAGAAAGTTGGAATAATTGGA
>JAKOGI010000829.1:230000-245000 GCA_029747015.1 Carnegiea gigantea | reverse complement strand
AGTTCATTTCAGTTGCCTGCTTGAGAAGTTATCGTGCATTGCGACCACTAGTGTGTGTGTCCATCCATACAATTATGGGGCTGGTGTCATAGATGTCATGTGAACAAATTTGGCCTGAATGATGCTCTTGGAAACCCTCTGCAATTCCATATGTAGATGTGGACATCATTGGTGGTTGACTCTGGTACCCCTTGCGGCATCCCACTCCTGTTCGTAGTTGTTCTTGTGTGGATGTCGTACAAGACACTGTCAAGCTCCTCAAGCATGGTCATATCGACGTCGATAGCAGCTACTTGATGTCTGCTACGGAGGACGAACAAGTACATGTTGTCCATCCATCCACCGTATCGAATGTTGCAAACATGGGGACTTATAATGCGGGGTAGTTGGGGCACATATGTTGGGGGGTCAATATCGAATGCCTGTACAAGACCTTCGCGTTCAGCCATATGCTCTACACAGAAGCAACTCCTCCCATCTACCACAAACTTACTCTCTAATATTGCGGCTAGTTCTGATCTTTCACAATGGGCACTTGTTCATGAAGAAGGCGTCTTGATGGAAGTATGCACTTTAGGTTCTGAAGACGTTTTCGATCCACTGTGGTGAAGTCATCATCCCATGAACGAACCAGACAGTCCATGAAGAACTGTAGTATTATATTTGGAAGGGGAATGAAGTCCCCATCCTCAACCCACCAAAGGGTTGGGAGGGACAGACACCTTCATCATCTCCACCATAGGGGAATAGTTCGATGACTATTTGTGCGTTCAAGTTGGTGTGTTTACGTTGCATGCATGAGGAGGAATGCTGGGCATGAAGCACTTAGGAAGAAGCATGGCATTGAAAGTATAGGAGTTTTATGGCCCTCCCCATCATAAATAATGTGAACTACCTTCACCTACCATGTACAACCTAAACCTTGTATCATACAATGATATCACATTATACATTCAACTATGCATGCAATATGTTATGGGTTATGATATGTGTATGGGTAGAAGACACTCTTAATTAAGTTGTTGTAAGTCAATATAATATGTTTTCCATTTGACATAACCAACATTTTCAAAATTACAACTGATTATGCGTTACAATGGGAACCCAAAAAAATTGAATATAAGATGCAAACGATATTATCTTCCAGTTACAACATAAAAAATGCAAAATACTACAAATTATTAATTAGCAAATGAATTACCTCATATTGTGTAGCTAATTACACAAATGTAACTAGTTGGGTGGAATGTCACTGCACATTGGGCCGTAATTAGTGTCACAATGCACTGAAGTCAATCGCTCACCTCCAATTACGTAAAGTCCAACAACGGTCCACCCCATGATTGACTACTGTGGGATGTTTAGAAGCATTGCTTGCTGCCACTTGTCATTCATGTTTGGTGGGAATGGGTTTGTAGTGGAGGGAAATCTCCCGCCTTTTCCCTCTGGAAACCCAGGTTAGTACCGATCCCTGCAATGATGGAGCCCCTATTTAATGCCATCAATTTATTATCCCCTAATGAAGAATTTAATTGGAGATTATCCCCAACCACACGGACTTAACTACTGCCCATCTAGGTTGGTCATCAAATTAATGGCTGAGCAGCGTGATCCTGTGGCAGACATTAATGGCACCTTGTGCACCTGTGGTAACCTGGTTGACGTCATTCCAGCAAATGGTGATCGTTTTCATTGGCAGACAATCTGCCATGAGATGTTATTTTATTTCTAATTTTTACCCCCCAACTTTGAAACAATCAAACATGACGTCTATGTTTACTTTGCTCTTGAATGACTACGAACAATTCACTGATTCATTACTTCAACGCTACTAAACTAATACCTCTAGAACTTGTTATTGTCAGTGGAAATGCTCTCATTTTATGTGAGTCGATCATCCACTGACATGGGCAGAGAAGGTTTGTGTCATCAACCTTGAACGAGAGAACTGAAAACTAAAAGCGACTATCCTTTCGAAGCAGGCAATGTTAAGAAATGCTATATCACAGACACAGTTGAAGTACACAACAAAAGCTACCCACATTGGAGAAGTACTCCATGTACTCCTCACTCTCACTATGTTAATCATACCTGTGGTCATGATTGGGACTATGTGGGAGTAAGGAAATCTCAGGGTAAAAGAGGCTGGCATTTTTTGGGATGCCGAATTGTGGGTTTAACATACGCCACTGTAGCTGCTCTCCAGTTGTAACGGACAAGCACATGCTTTTGCATCAGTCTCACATAAGTGAAGTTATCATGCCTTTCATACTGGCACAAAAACTTCGATTATGTACTGACAACGCTTGGACACTAACTACACTATATCTTTCTCGGTTTGGTTTCGGTTTTTGGGGGATATAGAAGGCAGTACATAATTATGTACATAGGTAGGGGTGACTATGCATGTACTGGAACGCGCATGATAACATACATGTAAATATATCAGTCTATATGTATCTCATTCCAACTGTGAACAACTCCTCATTGTAGTACACCTGCATTGCAACTATGGGTAACACCCTTATAGACATTGGGAGAGCTACTGTCAACAGGCATATAATGTTGGCATGTACAATTGATGATAACCTTAACAGCAATCAAAACAAACTCCAGTTAAGCAGTCCACCAACCTGAGTTAACTATGCGTACCTAACCCACAATCACAGAGGTCGGGTTGAACTTCCACCTCCACCCCATCCTTGTGTCCTAAAAAACACCCATAATGACCCCCCACATTGAGGAATGATCATCTCCATAGCCACTGAATGACACATTATCCCTCACGTGGGTATACATCGCAATATGAAATTCACATACAGTTGTTCAGAAACAGATGAGCGTTTACAAATTTGTGTACACAATGAGGAATCACAACATCACATAAACACATATAAGTTTGCCATACAGGAGGAGAAGTGATCCCTGAAGTTGATGTCCATTTACGTACCCTACAACAACGCATCTGGAAAGTGTGCAACGCATCCCAGTAGAAAGCTCAGCAGCAGCTTGTCTCGAGCATGGCGCACATACAGTGCACCAAACACCAATCCATCAATGTTCATGGACAATAAGTCCATGAACATCAGCATGTATACACTACAGTCATGGCCACTACAAAACGTAAATGACAATTCCAACAATTAGTGTAACAATGTGTCCACTCTAATTACGAGCTTCAACTGTGAAGGATGATAAGTTACTTATTTCTCCTGCTGTGGCCAGTGTGGATGTTTGATGTCCCATTTTGGGACATCTGTGAACTTAGCAACCTTCATCAACACAAGTGTAACAGCCGGAACCTAAGACTCATACTAATTACCTTAAATTATCTTAATCACAAATTAATCAAGTTGGGCGTTGCATTTCAATTTAGCATTTTTGTGTATATATATATCTGTGCATCCCAAGTTGAAACAACGACGTTGCCTTAAAAATGGATCTTGTATACTTCGAGATAATTCATTCTGGAGCTAATAAATACTCGAATGCCTCCAAAAAAACATTAGCCTAATTATTAAGGGCTAATCTGAAAAGCGATAATGATAATAATATACCAACTAATTCAATAACAATATAACAATAATAAAAAGGGGGCAAGTTATGTATATAAAAAGAGTGAATAATTAAAAATGAAAATATTTTCTCCCAAATTTACATCCAAAGGATGTAAAATTGAAATGTATTAATCATAGCCAGACTAATATTTCAACTATATATATATAAGGAAAAAAATAAAAATTATATAAAAATAATAAAAATAGAAGAGGTTGGATAAAGATGAAAAAAAGAAATTCTAAAAAAAGGGGTGTGTGTCAAGAAATAAAAGGGGTAAAAAGAAAAAAAGAAAAAGAGTTATTAAAAATTACCTAAACTAGATAAATGAACTAAGTCAAGTAAAAATAACAAAATCCCAAAAGAAAAAAAACCCCCTTGATTTTCTCCGCTTGACCGACCCGACCGGGCCCCCAATACCCCTGTTTTCGCCAGCCCCCTCTGTTCGTTTCGCCCCCGGCCACCGGCCTTCGAAGCCGCACCACCATCGCCGTCCAGCTTCACCGAAGCTCGCCGCCTGTGCTCTCGCCCTAATTGACTTCTCCTTTAACCTCTTGTGAGTGTATTTGAGTGGTTGAGAGGAGAAAACCCTAATCCCCCTCAATTCAACTTTTGATGTTTTAAACTTGAATTCTTTTATTAAATGATGTATTTGGACTTGATGAATGCAAATTTGTTGTTTTCTTGAATGTCGATTGTGAAATTGAATGGGTGAAGAGAAATTGGAATGAACATGGTGTTAAGAGGAGTGGTTTTGGTGTAAATATTGGGCTTAATTGTGTTAGTTTGATGATGCCTAGATTATTATCATGAATAATTGAAGGAATTTGTGGGTTATATATATATATATATATATATATATATATCTATATATATATATATATATATATATATATATATATATATATATATATATATATATATATATATATATGGGATATGCTTGTTATGTTTTAAATCATGGGCTTTTGGTGATTAGGATGGAAATTAAGGTTGTTATGTTGATTTAAGAGAGTTTAAGGGGATGCTAATGCATATTTGAGTGAGATTAGAAAACAAAAATCTATTGGGTGAGTGAGTTGTGATTATGAGATTGAAGGATTAGGGTTTAGGGTTTGAATAATGTTTAAGTTAATCTTATTAAGTCATCAAGGTTGAAATGAGCAAGCGGATGATTAAATAGAGATGTATGTTTGAGAATATATAAGAGTAATGTGTGTGTTAATTTATGATCATAACTTGGTGATAAAGGATATGCTTAAGTATAAGAAATACAAGTTTGATCGTGGTTGATTTGGTGGTTCTAAGTGAATTACCAATGAACATTTTAATGAAATTAATGAGGGTCGATGTCAAAATTTTGTATCTTGGGTGTGTGTGTGTGTTATTGTAACTTGGTGATTTAGGGTGAGATATTGGATGAGGCTTGAGTCCAATTGGGTTGCTTTAATAATGTTTAAGCAAATCCTCGGGGATAATCAAATGAAAATAAAGAAATGTAAACATATGTATTAGGTGGTTGGATTAGTACATGACAAGATTTAGTTTTCCAAGTGAGGATGAGAGACAGGAGAACGGAGGGGGATCTAGTGGTTTTAAATATTTGAAAATCATGAACTAAGTAAAGAGTTTGGTGAGATTCTAAGTTTTGGTTAATAATAATAGTAATAATAATAATGATAATGATAATAATGATAACAACACTAATAATAATATTAACAAGAATAATGATCGAAGACATTGTTAATAACAAATTCAAGGTAAATCGCAGTATTATGTCACGATAATACATGTTAAAAAGATCATTAGTCGTGGGAAGGTGAGGAACAAGAATAAAATAAAATGGAATCCAATTGAATCAACAATAATGGCTACAATAATAATAGAAAGAGAAGTCACCAGGATTTAAATCATGTACTAAACCAAGAAATTTAATAAAACTTCCAAACATTTCACTAATCGACAAAAAATTACATATTTGGAGTAGAATTAAGGCCACCTCTGTTATTTTAAGCTGCAGCCAATGATTTTTGACTAGAGCGGAGAGAGATTTTCAAATACCAGGTACGTACATTGCCTGTGCTCTTTGAGAACTCACATGTTTCTCAAACTGTGCAAATCAATACAATATTCATATAATGGATCAGTTTGTGCAATGTTTTGTCACATAAGTAAGTGGCCGCATCAATAATCAATCTTCAGGGCTTGTGCTCTTCAATTTACCCGCACGGCTGCAACTCAGGCTTTCCGATCTGCCGGGGAGGTGTGCACCTATTTCAAGATTACTGTAGATGTCAACAACGGGTCCACTTCCAGATAATAATCGACAAATCAGTTTTAGTCATATATTCTCTCTTTCTTGTTTGCAAAACAAAATTTTTTGAAATGCGGGCACCCAACTAATTAAACTCAAAGCATATTTTACTGCATAAGAATATACATGCTAAGCTTCGGCTCATATTTCGAATCTTTTCATGTTTTCTATTTTAGGCAAGGGATCAGTGATTAATCCTCCCACTGACAAGCCAGGAGGTAGTAAGAAATGAAAGGGCGTTGCAATTCCATTTGTTGAAATTCGCTAGCCAAACACTCACAGTGATTCCGGTTGTACATTCTTTTGGATGTTGCATTTGTTAATATTTGGTAAACATACGTTGAGTTATTATGCGAATCAGAAACTTTATAAATGGTTCAACGTGTGTTATTTCACTTATTTGGGGAGACGGGTAATTAAATGAGCAACGCAATGATACAGATAATTTCAATTAGCCTTGTTCCGTTTAGGAACAGCGGTAATGCCTTTAATCAAAAGACTTCCGCTGCTAATCAATAATTTATGAGTACTTAGGTTGGACTAATCGGGCATTAGGAGTTGGGGACATTACAGTTGTGGTATCAGAGCCAGGTTTGCAAATCACTGTGAGCATAGGACACTCGAAAACTAGGACGTACGTGTTTGAGATAATAATATAAGTAAATTGAGTTTTCTTTAGGGAAAATCTATGTGTAAATGTGGCTTATACCCTCTTTCTGTTATTTTCATGTTTGGATGGCTCATCTAGGAGTGCCTGCAAACCCGTATACCAATCACATGGCACCTCAGACTTTAGTAGCGGCCCATATCTCTACCCTGCATATGGCCAAGCTGGCCCACATACAGGAGGACCCTCTTTCCAAATTTCATGACCTGATGGCCCGTGCTCGCAGACTGCTGTGGTCTTTACCCCTCGTTGTCCCCTGACACGAGTTTAGACTACGATACCATGACTTCATGGTTACAGGAGACCCGAGGCCCGATGCGGAACGATTCCAGATCATAGGGGCTTGGTATGTAATTACTATAGAACTATCACTTTGAGAGGAGTTGGAGTTGAGAGGCATCTCTTATGATATCCTTCCATGCATTTTTCTTGCCCTTGATATGCACCCACCTATCGTTCCACCCCCACCTCCACCGACCTAGGGACCACTGCCCCCGTAGCCTCCCATTCAGCCGCCACCTGCTTCTTCCTAGGTTGGGTTAGGAGATGAGCTTCATATAGTCGAGGAGGTTCCGAGTTCCCCAGAGCTCATAGAGGTGAGTTCTGATGAGGGTAAGATGGAGCATGAGGGTGAGATGGAGCTTAATGAGGATGAGAAGGAGCCAGAGGAGGAGATGGGAGAGCATGAGCCCTTAGAGGAGGAGCTAGTGGGTCACAAGAGTGATCCTGAGGACGAGAATTCAGAGATGCAAGATTTTGATAATGACTCAGGAGAGGAGGATGATGACTCCTCCAACCCTGATTACGAACCCTCTCAGGATCGTTAGGCATGACCCTACTCTTGTTTATGGGTTAGGCCTATTTTGGTTATTTTGTCTCATGCAGTTGGTATATTGTGATATTCTTTTGTTCATAGCATGTATATATGATTTATATAGGTCGGCTAATTTAACCCGTTATGATGAGGTGTCCACCTTTTTTTTTGGGTTCGAGGCAGATTTGACTTAATAGACAATTTCAGTTAGTGGGTAGGGTGAAGCATTAGGTTAGGAGCTTCAGTGGGATGGTGGGGAAGGTTACCGTGAAGTACTGTAATACTCTTTTCTATGAACTTTCCATATGTATATATGTACATGTGTATGCAATAAAGGTAACGTTTGAGTTAAATTGAGTTTTGATTCTGAACTATTACTGCTTTATGATAATGGTATGTAAATTAGGATAATAAGCTTTGCTTATGTGATTTAGTATTACAGTATATCAGAACCCGTGAACAACAATCAGAATAGTAAAGAAAATGAACCTCAGGGTTCAAGTAATCGGGTGAATGAGGACCCCCAACAGGACCCTACTGGAGACCCAACAGTGGCGTTGGAATTGTCTAGTAGTGTAGAGGATCTAAATTATTAGAAGAATTTAGTAATAGAGCTCATGAAAAAGATTCCTCCTGCACCCCTTACACCCCTGTACCTCCAGAAAACTCTTCAAAGTCTAACAAACTAGCCGATAGGGTAGTTCGATGTAACCCTAAGGTTTATGATGGAAACCTTGATCCTGTAGAGCTGGAGGGCTGGATTAGGGGAATAGAAAAGATATTTGCAGTAGTTAAAGTGCCTGAAGAGCAGAAGGTCAAAATAGGAACTTTCTATTTAGCTGGTGAAGTAGATATCTGGTGGAGTACTGTGAAGGATAAGTTACAAGGATCCGAGCTCACTTGGGCTAAGTTTCTTCAGGAGCTTAGGGATAAATTCTATCCAATCACAGTCCAACGACAGAAGGAGAAAGAATTCATGGAGTTAAACATGAGTGGGAATATGACAGTAATACAATATGCCCGTAAGTTTACGGAGTTATCAAGGTTCGCTCCAGATTTTGTGGCAACAGAGAGGCTGAAAATAAGAAGATTTGAGGAAGGTTTAGCCTTTTATATCCGGAATCACTTGACAGGCCAGCCAATTCAAACTTATCAAGAGCTGCACGAAAGAGCTGCCGAGGTGGAAAGAGTGAAGGCTGAGTTAAGGGCTTTGAATCCAAGAAACCAGAAGAGGAAGTGGAATGATCGCAGTACGTCATGCGAGAGTGTTGCGCAGAAGAAACCTGCTGCTGGCCCTGACAAGAGTCGTCCAGTAGCATCAAAGGAGCCTTGTGCCAAGTGTGAGCGAACAAACCATACTACAGCTGAGTGCCTTGTAGGTACTAACAAGTGCATGTGATGCGGGATCCCCGACCATTCAATTACTACCTGCCCTTGAAGACAGAAAGTTGTGGAAAAGGGAGTTGCAAGGCCTATACTACCCCTACATCAAGGGAACCTGCCCTCGAAGCCCCCAACGGCAGGATAAGCCTACATAATGAGCAAAAAGGAAGCTACAGTATCTGGTACAGTTGTCACTAAAACTCTCTTTTTAAATTCAAAACCATTTTGTGTTTTATTTGACTCAGGGGCAACTCATTCATTTATATCAACTCCACCTGCTTTACAATTGAATTTGAAACAAAATAAGGAGTGGGTGAACTATAGAATTAGTTGGCCAAATGGGCAAGTGATAGAATGTCTTATCCTTTATAAGCGTGTTCCTACTGCAATAGCTGAGCATGAGTTCCTTGGGGATTTGATTCAATTTGATATGTCAGAATTTGATATAATCTTGGGAATGGATTGGTTGACTGTTTATGGGGTGAACATCGACTGTAAGGACCTTACCTTAACTGAAGAAGGAAAAGAGTACACCATTTGTAGTGATGCTTCTAAGAACAGGTTATGCTGTGTATTAATGCAGGATGACAGAGTAATAGCGTACGCCTCTAGGCAACTCTAGCCTTATAAGAAGAACTACCCCACTCATGATTTAGGGTTAGCTGCGGTGGTTTTTGCCTTAAAAATCTGGCGACACTACTTGTATGGAGTGCCGTGCAAGATTTACATTGATCACCAAAGCCTAAAGTATATCTTTACTGAAAAAGAGATCAACTTAAGGCAACAACAATGGCTGGAGTTGCTAAAGGATTATGATTTGCAAATTCATCCCGAAAAGGCGAACGTAGTGGAAGATGCACTCAGTAGGAAGACCTAACATGGTTTAAATACGATGACAAATACCCAACCTGAAATTTCGAGGGACCTCGAAACCATGGGTATCGAGCTTGTGCTACCTAGTTACCCAGATGGGTTAATAATAGCACTAGAGGTGCAATCTTCTATAATGGACGAAATTAAGGCAAGTCAAAAGGATGATGCAAAGTTTGAAAAGCTCAGGTGTAATGTGACACAGGGAAAATCGCCTAGTTTTATAATACATGAAGATGGAACCTTGAGGTTTTAGAACAGATTGTGCGCACCCAATAAAGAGGAGTTGAAGAGAAGGATTCTAGAGGAAGCCCATAACACTCGATACTCAGTACACCCAGGAGGAACAAAAATGTATAGGGTTCTGAGATAATTTTTCTAGTGGGAAAACATCAAGAGAGAGATTACAGAGTATGTAGATAAGTGTATGACTTTTCAAAAGGTGAAAGCTGAACACTAGCGCCCTGTAGGCGAATTGAGATCCTTTGAAATTCTTACCTAAAAATGGGATTCAATTTCAATGGATTTTATTATGGGATTGCCCTTCTCTGCTTCAAAGAAGAATGCTATTTGGGTCATTGTGGATAGACTCACTAATTCTACCCATTTTATATCAATTCATGACACTTGGGGTGTAAAGAAACTGGCACAGTTATATATCAAGGAAATAGTTCGACTACGCGGCATACCAAAGGATATAGTGTCTGATCGAGATCAGAGGTTCCAGGCTCGATTTTGGCAAGCTCTGCAGAAAGTTTTTAGCACCAAGTTAAATTTTAGCAGTTCATACTACCCTGAGACTGATAGACAAACTGAGAGGGTAAATCAAATCCTGGAAGATATGCGTAGGGCATGTGTGCTTGACTTTCAGGGAAAGTGGGAAGACTATTTACCATTGGTGGAGTTCTCGTATAATAATAGCTATCAATCCACAATTAAGATGGCCCCTTTTGAAGCACTATATAAAAGAAAGTGCAGAACTCCATCGTGTTGGAGTGAGCTTGATAAGATATTAACCTTAGGGCCTGAGCTGATTCAAGTGATCACCAAAATGATAAGAAAAATTCAAGAACATATCAAAGCAGCCCAAAGCAGACAGAAAAGTTATGTAGACAAAAGAAGAAGACCATTAGTATTTCAAGTGGGAGATAAAGTATTTTTAAAGGTATCTCTAGTTAAAGAAGTGAGAAGATTCAACCTCAGAGGCAAATTAAGTCCCAAATACATTAGGCCTTATGAAATTATTGAGAAATTAAACCTTGTGGCTTACAGGTTAGATCTACCAACAGAACTTGAGCATGTGCACAATGTTTTGTATATTTCATAGCTCCGAAAATATGTTACAGATCCAAATCATATCATCATTACAGAGCTAATAGAAGTTGCTGAAAACCTAGTGTACGAGGAGCGTCCCGTACAGATATTAGATTACAAAGTTAAGTAACTCCAGAACAAAAGCATTCCTCTAGTTAAGGTCTTGTCGACCAACCATAATGTAACAAAGGCTACATGGAAAACCGAAGAGGACATGAGGAACAAGTACCCATACCTATTTAAGGTACGGACAATGTTTCTTTCCAACTGCAAGTTTCGAGGACGAAACTTATTTTAAAGGAGGAAGGCTGTAACGGCCGGAACCTAAGACTCATGCTAATTACCTTAAATTATCCTAATCACAAATTAATCAAGTTAGGCGTCGCATTTCAATTTAACATTTTTGTGTATATATATATATATATATATATATATATTATATATATATATATATATATATATATATATATATATATATGTATATATATATATATATATATATATATATATATATATATATATATATATATATATATATATATTTATGCATTGCAGGTTGAAACGAAGATGTGGCCTCAAAAATGGATCTTGTATACTCCTAAATTATTCATTCTGGAGCGAATAAATACTTGAATGCCTCCAAAAAAACATTAGCGTAATTATTACGGGTTAATTTGAAAAGCGATAATGATAATAATATACAAACTAATTTAATAACCATAAAACAACAATAAAAAGGGGGTAAGTTATGTGTATAAAAAGAGTGAATAATTGAAAACAAAAATATTTTCTCCCAAATTTACATCCAAAGGATGTAAAATTGAAATGCATTAATTATAGCCAAACTAATATTTCAATTATGTATATATAAGGGGAAAAAAAATAAAAATATATATAAAATAATAAAAATAGAAGAGGTTGGATAAAGATGAAAAAAATTTAGAAAAGGTGGTATGTGTCAAGAAATCAAAGGGGGTAAAAAGAAAAAAAGAAAAAGAGTAATTAAAAATTACCTAAACTAGATAAATAAACCAAACCAAGTAAAAATAGCAAAATCGCGAGAGAGAAAAAAAAAACCCGGTGATTTTCTCTGCCTGACCAACCCGACAGACCCCCCAATTCCCCTGTTTTCGCTAGCCCCCTCTGTTCGTTTCGCCGCCGGCCACCAGCCTTCGATGCTGCACCGCCACTGCCGACCAGCTTCGTCGGAGCCCGCCGCCTGTGCTGCCGCCCTAATAGACTTCTCCTTCAATCTCTTGTGTATGTATTTGAATGGTTGAGAGGTGAAAACCCTAACACTCCTCAATTCAACTTTTGATGTTTTAAATTTGAATTTTTGTATTAAATGATGTATTTGGGCTTGATGAATGTAAATTTGCGGTTTTTTTGAATGTTGATTGAGAAATTGAATGCGTGAAGAGAAATTGGAATGAATGTGGTGTTAAGGGGAGTGGTTTTGGTGTAAATATTGGGCTTAATTGTGTTAGTTTGATGATGCCTAGATTATTGTCATGAATAATTGAAGGAATTTGTGGGTATATATATATATATATATATATATATATATATATATTATATATATATATATACATATATATATATATATATACATATATATATATATATATATATACATATATATATATATGGGATATGCTTGTTATGTTTTAAATCATGGGTTTTTTGGTGATTAGGATGGAAATTAAGGTTGTCATATTGATTTAGTAGAGTTTAAGGGGATGCTAATGCATATTTGAGTGAGATTAGAAAACAAAAATCTGTTGGATGAATGAGTTGTGATTATGAGATTGAAGGATTAGGATCTAGGGTTTGAATAATGTTTAAGTTAATCTTATTGAGTCATGAAGGTTGAAATGAGCAAGTGGATGATTAAGTGAAGATGTATGTATAAGAATATATAAGAATAATGTGTGTGTTAATTTATGATCATAACTTGGTGATAAAGGATACGCTTGAGTATAAGAAATATAAGTTTGATCATGGTTGATTTGGTTCTAAGTGAATTACCAATGAATATTTGAATGAAATTAACAAGGGTTGATGTTAAAATTTTGTATCTTGGGGGTGTGTGTGTTGTTGTTGTGACTTGGTGATTTAGGGTGAGATATTAGATGAGGGTTGAGTCCAATTGGGTTGCTTTAATAAGGTTTAAGCAAATCCTCGGGGATAATCAAATGAAAGTAAAGAAATGTAAACATATGTATTAGGTGGTTGGATAAGTACATGACAAGATTTAGTTTTCCAAGTGAGGATGAGAGAGATGAGACTGGAGGGAGATCTAGTGTCTTTAAATATTTGAAAATCATGAACTAAGTAAGGAGTTTTGTGAGATTCTAAGTTTTAGTTAATAATAATAGTAATCATAATAATGATAATTATAATAATAACAGCAATAATAATAATAATAATATTAACAAGAATAATGATCGAAGACGTTGTTAATAACAAATTCAAGATAAATCACACTATTATGTCACGATAATACATGTTGAAAGATCGTTAGTTGTGGGAAGGAGGGGAACAAGGACAAAATAAAATGGAGTCCAATCGAATCAATAATAATGGCTACACTAATAATAGAAAGAGAAGTCACTAGGATTTAAATCATGTACTAAACCAAGAAATTTAATAAAACTTTCAAACCTTTCACTAATCGAGAAAAAATTACATATTTGGAGTAGAATTGAGGCCACCTCTGTTACTTCAAGCTGTAGCCAATGATTTTTTACTAGAACGAAGAGAGATTTTCAGATACCAGGTACATACGTTGCCTGTGCTCTTTGAAAACTCATATGTTTCTCAAACTGTGCAAGTCAATATAATATTTACATAATAGATCAATTTATGCAATGTTTAGTCACATAAGCAAGTGGCCCCATCAATTATCAATCTTCAGGGCTTGTGCCCTTCAATTTACCTGTGCAGCTGTAACTCAAGCTTTTCGATCGGCCTGGAGGGTGTCCACCTCTCTGAAGATCACTACAGACGTCAACAAGGGGTCCACTTCCCGATAATAACCGACAAATCAGTTTTACTCATACATTCTCTCTCTCCTTTTTGCAAAACAAAATATTTTGAAATGCGGATGCCCAACTAATTAAATTCAAAGCTTATTTTACTACATAGGGATATACGTGCTGAGTTTCGGCGCATATTTCGAATGTTTTCATGTTTTCTGTTTTAGGCAAAGGACAATGAACAGTCCTCCCACTGACAAACCAGAAGGTAGCAAGAAATGAAAGGGCGTTGCAATTCCGTTTGTTAAAGATTCGTTAGCCAAACACTCGTAGTGATTTATAGTCTAGCGCTCCTAAGAACCTGATAGTTGTACATTCTTTTGGATGTTGTGTTTGTTAATATTTGGTAAACATACGTTGAGTTATTATGTGAATTAAAACTTTATAAATGGTTTAGCGTTTGTTATTTTACTTATTTGGTGAGATGGGTGATTAAATAAGCAACGCAATGATATAGGTAATTTCAGTTAGCCTTGTTCTATTTAGGAACGGCGGTAATGCCTCCAATCAAAAGACTTCTGCTGCTAATCAATAATTTATGAGTTCTTAGGTTGGACTAATCAGGCATTAGGAATTGGGGGCGTTACAGCAAGCCTGACAGCAACCTTCTATGAACAATGTTCAAATGGGGTTAATGGCAATGACGTGTACATTACAGGAATTGCTTAGGGAGGTCAGTCACTCACAGCACTGAGTAGTAGCTGCTGGCGAGGAGCGTCTCTTTTACTGCGTAATGAGTCGTACACTAAGAACCGTCTTTTCTTCACATCTCCAACAAGCAGTAGCCAATGCTCAGCAACACTGTCAAACAATGGCATGAGCACCTGACCACAAATGATTCACAACAGTCACAATCCATGTTGTCCAATGTGCACACATCCTGACATTCATCATGTGTAATCCCACACCAACTGACTTACGTAGGAGAAGTTGGAATCCTTCTGCACCTTCACCGTCTCCTATATCCTCCCCGCTGCTGCTGCTTGAGGAGGCTGCAGGCCAGCTTGTGGCAAATTTTTATATTCGATGTCAGCCTCCACCACTA